>BLFK01000907.1:1116553-1119053 GCA_014634185.1 Astreopora myriophthalma
TGGGGGTGTTTTCATCCAACATTGCCAACAGTCAAAAATAGGATGCTGAAGTTGATGTTGCCAAATACACTTTACGGTAAATCTGCATCTGTATGTAAGAGCATGTAAGGATCACGGGAAAATCGTCCTCTTTCTTGTGAATAAAATCAAGATGCTGGTAACTTGGTGAATCAACAGCTTACCAAAATGCAGAAATATTGTTGCATAGTTTTGTCTGTTAATTTTGGTCCATGGGTTCTTCCTCATTTTTGCTGACTATTATTTTCGTTGTCTCTTCACAGGCAGGTTCTGCCTCTAAAAGACAAAAAAAACACAACAACAACAACAACGCAATGCATAAACATCACTTCAATAAACACTTTTGTAATCATAAGTAATGGTAATAGGATTGAGTACAGTATACACATATTTAAGGGAGTAATTGGCAAATAACGTCAAAATCAGAAGAGCACACAGCTCACTGCCTATTGGAAATCGAGAGCATGATTATTCCCTGAATTGTATCACATAAAGTTCAATTACCAATTGAAGGCCTGTATGCATAACCATTGTAACTTTTTCTTTCCTATTTTAGTTATTTCGTTGAATTGCACATAAATGGTGCCTACAGTGAACTTTGCCAAGCTTAAAGTGCCCATGTCATGAAAATTTTTTTTTTCCTATTTGAAAGTCCATATTAAAAAATGAACTTCTGCGAAAGAATTTTTCGATTCGAACGAAACGCGAATTTTCTACGATTTTTTAAAAGCGTTCAAATTGCCCGCCATCTTGGCACACCACTCGCTCAAGTCTTCTCTCGACTTATGACGTAGATTAAGGAACACGTGATAACATCAACGCTATAAGGATTTTTGTAGGGTTGATACGTAAAAATGCCTGAAAGATTCGTTGCCGCTCGATGTAACAACACAGCGGATCTTGAAAAAGGAATCGATACTTTGTCGTTCCACGCCAACATGCGTTCCTTAATCTACGTCACAGCGAGCCCATGAAACGCTGACCAGCGGAAGGGGTGTACCAAATAAAAGTAGGATTTAAAAAATCGTAGAAAACTCGCGTTTCCTTCGAATCAAAAAATTCTTTCGCAGAAGTTCATTTTTTAATATGGACTTTCAAATAGGAAAAGAAAAAATTTCATGACATGGGCACTTTAAGAAAATAATTGGATGAAAACAGAGGGAGGAAAAAATAATTATTACTCTGCTCTTTTTTGTAAAGATGTTAGGCACCGTTTATTCCTCTAAAATTTGGCTGCGATTTCACGACATAACCAAAACATGAAAAAAAAAATCACATATGGCCGTTATGCATACCGCCCATCATAAAAATTATTATCAATCATACCTATGACAAAAACCAGAAAATTAGAAAAGAATTTGACAGCTTAGTCTGCTTGAATTTTTAGATTTATAGACCTGATGAAGAACCCCCCCTCAAGTGTAACATATTCACCCTTGATCACATGTACTGTCAAATTAATCTGGCATGACATGTACAACTAACCAATTACAAATGCATGATGCGTGCAAGTGTCCAATTAAGGCTTAAATCAGGGCTGGTTATAACCAATCAGGGTTTGGGAATTTTGCCATAGTAATACAATTAATAATAATCATAATAATTACGATGATTATAATAAGAATAATGATGATAATACAATAGTATGGCAACGATGATGCTGATAATTTGGATCAACTGATCAGCTGTCATAGTGAAGGCTGGGCAAGGCAAAAAACCTTTTTTTTTTAATTCCACTTGTCCATTGGACGAGAACGTTCAGATTTTGGTTGTCCGAAAGTCAAATTCACTAGTCCGAAAAAATTATTAAAGTGAATAACAAAATATCATTAAAAGAAAACGTAGAAATTGTATAATCTGTTTTGTACCAAATCTCGAGTATTTATTTTAACAGTTATTTCAATTTACGTTCCTCTTTGCTGGAGTCAGGTTTTCTTTTACCACCGATTTTCCATAGGTCAAGCAGATTAGCCGACATCTTGTACACTGACAGTGAAAACGTAGCATGTGATCTGATTTTATTTCGCGCGTTTTTTAGGTGGGTCGTGTAACATTTTCAAAGCATCAGCGCCTTTTATATAGCAGAATGGCTTGGCGCGTTTCACGTCGATTAAATTACACTATCAGACTGACAGCAAAGACATTAAAAGGTTTTATTACTTCTTTAATGATCACAAAACTTGCCACAACGGTAATCGCCTCGTTCAAGTGTTAATGAAGCCTTGTCTCAAACGAGTTCGTCATTTCCATATGTGGTATGTGGATCCCAGTCTTCATCGAAACAACAGAACCAGATATTCTCGGAAAACAGAAGCGAAAACGGGTAAGTTGCCGTGAAATGAAACCAAACTTCGCGAAACTCAGGCTAGTTTACAAAGTCCAAAATGTTTGGGAACTCAGACCTCAGTAGAAAAGAACATCTTTTTTTAGGCAAACTCTACACGTCCCGTAGGACAAGTGCTTTTGGAAATCCACTCGTCCG
>BLFK01000907.1:1121553-1132523 GCA_014634185.1 Astreopora myriophthalma
CAGCCATCAAAGACAAGTGACGAAGGAGAACCATGATGTTTGGATCCCTCGAAGTACCGGAACGCAACACGCTAACCACCGACATATTATCTGAGCAGAATTCCACACGCTTTGAGGCCCATAAGGGGCCCCACAAGGAAGCTGCAATCACCACAGGGAAAAGTTCCTTGTAGGCAATAGATAACGGCTGTTGAGCAGCGGACCAGTCCCCCACAAACCACTGACGATCGAAGATTGCACCAAAGCCCAGCGAGCCAGCTGCATCGGATGAAACATGGAAATCAGGAAGAGGAGCCCACTGAGGGGAGAGCAAAAAACTAAGGCCATCCCATGAAAGAAAAAATTCACGCCACCAAGACAGGTCTAGACGAAACTGAGCAGATTTATCATACGACGAAGGAAAGTACGGCCCTGCGGGATAACTTTGCATGCGTGTTGGAGATTGCCGATGAAGGACTCCAGCTCTTTACGGGTGCAATGCTTCTTTGCAGACCAGGTTTCCAAGAGAACCGCAATGCGATCAAACTTTTCTCGTGGAAGACGGGCCTGAAGTGTGAGCGAATCCAGCTCAATCCCAAGTACTGTCAAACAGGTAGAGGGCCCCTCAAATTTCTCTGGGTGAAGGGGGATACCCCATTCCCCAAACAGGCGCACACAAGTGTCAATATTGTTCTGGCAGATAGGTGAGTTAGGAGGTCCCAGAGTGTGGAAATCATCCAAATAGTGCAGCAAAAAAATTCAGGCCATAATTGTATTTTAGAATCCACTCAAGGAGGTCGGCGATAGAAGAGAAGATGAACGGAGCGGACCGCAATCCAAAGGGCAGAGCTAAGTCAACAAAGTATTCTCCCCGCCATTTCATACCAAAAAGAAACCGATCGTCTGAATGAACAGGAACATTACGGTAGGCATTCTCGATGTCAAACTTGGCCATGAGTGTACCTCTGCCATACTTCATGATGCCATCAATAATGTCATCCACCTTCATGTACGACACTGAGAAAGGCTCTCGTGGGATGCCGTCATTCACACTATGGCCAGTGGGACTGGATAGGTCCAAAATAAGCCGCCATTTACCAAGCTGGTATTTTTTTGGAATAATCCCAAACCGACTGATGTGGAGGTTAGGAAGAGGAGATACTGAGAATGGGCCAGCAACCCGGCCTCTTTCCAATTCGGTTATGAGATACTGATCAATCACGGAGGGCATGAGAGAAGCTGAAGGCATATTCGGACTGGCAGATTTTAGAGAGACGGCCTGGGGATTAAACCCCACATGAAACCCACGTTGGAGACCCGAAACTACATAGTTCACTAGGGTCTGATCAGGGTGAGAAGACAATTCCTGCCGCAGTTTCTCTGCATCAATGGGGGAGACACTAGATGGAGGAACCAAATCCTGTCGTAAGGCACCAGGAACTGATGACACGGTGAGGGAGGATGGTGAACTGAATGGTATGAGGTTCTTGCCTCCACCCAGAATATCTTGTGCAGAGGAATCAATGTCAACACTAACAGGAACAGGAACAGGAACAGGATCTGGAACAGTAACTGGAACAAACCATTTGAGGTAAATGATGAACGTGAGGAATGTACACTATTTACAATGGGAATCTGATGGGTAGCGGTGGACAAACAATCCTCAGCGCCGGAGGCGCTTGCTCCCTGAAGGCCCCGCTGACCAAGAGCGCTGGCTACGGGACTGGGAGGCCCGAAAGGGGCAGTTGATGCGTGGGTGATGTCCTTCACATCTCTCGCAACAGTGACGTTAACGACATTGGCCAAAGGACCACCGACAGGAACCATCATTCCACGAGCGGCAAAAGGTGGATGTGGCTGCCAAAGTGGACGCTGGCGTCAGAGAAAGCGAGGGTTGGCTGGGTTGAGGCTGAGGCGACGCCCGGGTATGGTAATTGTACAAGTCAATGTTCATTCGGGACCAGTCCACCACACCAGCAGCTGCAGCATTCTTGCGAAACGCCGCATCGTAATGGAGCCAAGACTTCCCAGAAAACTGGCGGGCAGTTTTGAGAATCAGCAGTTTGTACTGCGTCATATCCTCCCACCTGGATGGGAATGCAGAACAGAAAATCCAAGCATAAACGGTGAAGGCCTCCACCCAGGTCATTATTTCTGTGATTTCTTGGACACGCTTTTTTGTCGAACTAACCAGGAGTTTCCCATCCAGATACGTTTGAGGCTCTGCCTCCTGAGCTTTTCAGCCAGAAGATCGGCCAAGTCGACAAACTGACCCGATCGGATCTTTGTGACTAATTTTTCTGGGATCGGGGAGTAGCCGGGACCAACGACAAAAGGTTTGATCGGCGATGACGAGGAAACAGGAGTGAACGCGGTTGGGCCAAACCCGAACGGCGGAGGAAGAGAATAGCTGACGGCCGCATTTGCACCGTTCACGGCACCGCGGGAACCAAACAACGATGGCGAAGAGAGGGAGGAATTGCCTAAGGTACAGTACGTAGAAATAAATGAAGGCACGGCTGTAATACCTGAAGACGCTCCGGCTGACAGCGAATCCAACGATGCTACGACACTGGAACTAACAGCAGCTGTAGTCGAAGAAACGTTCTCTCCCGCCGAGGAGTCTGTCGAATGCACGTGGCCTTGGAAGGCCGCCAAAAGTCGCGGTAACGATTCTCCTAAAGCCTGAGAAAAAGCCCGGGTGAGATCGTGCTGCGAAAGCAAAACAGGAGTCGAGGCGACTGTAGGCGTAGGGGCAGACGAAGTACTCGCTACAGAAGAGGAAGAAACCTCCAACGAAGGCTGAGAAACGAGCGGGGTAGGCTCCAACATGGCCGCCAAACTGTTGTTCGTTGAGCGTCCGGGACGAGTACTCATACGGGCGAAGAAGACGAAGAGTTCGAAGACGAAAAGTTCGACGAGAAAAACGAGAGAAAGCCAATGGTAAACACCACGAACGGTGGAGCCAAGGAAGGGGCGCAAACAATCCAAAAACTGTGCTCAACGTAGAATGGCGCTACCAAAAGACACGAGGGATCCACGCGCATGTGGACAATAGAAGACCGCTGACTGCCCAGGCTTACCAACGCTGG
The DNA here is from genome assembly GCA_014634185.1 of Astreopora myriophthalma. Taxonomy (NCBI): domain Eukaryota; kingdom Metazoa; phylum Cnidaria; class Anthozoa; order Scleractinia; family Acroporidae; genus Astreopora; species Astreopora myriophthalma. The sequence goes on from BLFK01000907.1 coordinate 1,124,625, forward strand.
CTCCATGCATGCACTGGCGCGTGTGCATGAACAAACAACGCTAAATGCAAGGGAGCGCAGACCGCTGCCGCAAACGCCTCACAGAGCACCGTTGGACACGAAGGAACATTGACATAGACGAATGCACTGGCGCGTGTGCATAACAAATCCGCAGAACCTTGAGGGAACACAGCCGCTCTTTGTTGTTAACTCCGTTAAATTACATTTAACTGCATTAAAAAAGATTTATGCATGTAGGAAATAGACCCAGGAGGCACGGCAATAGTACATGGGATCCCTTACAAAGGTATTCCACTTCTTAACTGAGTCATCTTGAATGCTATTAATCTCCATTAGTATAATTTTCAGTGGTGAATACAAGAATTTGGTCTTATATTCACTACACTACCCAGTGAATATAACATTTTGGAGGTGCAGGTGCTAAGGACTTTTCTTGCCTTTTTATTGTGTTTTAGCACGTTGCTTTGCACTTGCTTGATATTCACTGCTGAAAACTACTGGTACGTCTCGATAAATATTCACCAATACTCACTGAGCCTGAGGTGAATAATTGTTAATTTTAAAACACGACAAGAACACTCTCTTTTGTCACTTACACCGCGATATCCTCCCTGCCTATGTCGACTGTACTGACAACAAGCACATTCTGGGAAAAAAAAACAACAACAACAACAACAAGAAATAAACGGCAACAACACAAAAGAAAAGAAGTCTGCATACAATACATTCTTGATTCCTAATTGATTCTTTAGGTACACGTAAGAAGTGTGTTTGTTGGAGGAATGCTTTACATTTAGCCTGATCCTATGACATCCTGGGAATCCTGTGCAAACACTTCAGAATCACCCAGAGCTGCATGTATGTCAGCAACATTTAAGCGTCATCTTGGTTTATGTCTCCATAAAATAAAGACAGCAGTATTTGCACCACTTGATGAACTCACACAGGGCTCAAAATTGTGATCAATACAGCTGCAAATGCAACTAAAACTTCAACTTTGGCAAAAAGCTTCTCAGCTGCCTGCCACCTTGGCGAGTTTAGTTCTCTAAGAAATGAAAGAATTTAAGTTAAGGAACATTTTCCCTTGCTTTGCTGGAAAAAAAAAGTGGATCAAATCACAGCACAGATGTCTGTTTACCTTGACTTTGCAATGCCATTTCCAGCAGTGTCACTGCACAAGTCATGGGAACAGCATTTTACAGAAACATCACTGGTTTTAGCTGCTTTGTACATGTAGTAAGCTACCCCTTATCCAAATTGTGCTAATTCACATCAAAGTTTTAGTTCCTTGTATTCCACATCAGTGTCACAAATAAAAGATGGGTCTAAGGTCAAAAACCTGGCAAAGCTGAACATGGCACGACAAATCACATGATACACTTCAGAAAAAAAAAAGACTCACTGGTATTGACCCAAGCTTTGAACCTTCCAATTCACTGTGGGAACCCTGCATCAAAAACTTAGCTGGAATGCTGCACGTGTTCACAAACTAGGCTGGGTGTTTAACAATAAACATGTTTTTCTTTCCACACAAACAAACACTACCCAGCAGATTTTCATTGCAAGAGGAGATATGGAAATGAATGTGTATCCAGCATCTTGATTTGTTATTGCATTTTGAACACATAACCTCTTAGCCCAGAACCAGGCTTCTAAGCAGAGTGAGCCAAAAAAAAAATTAATAAAAAATAATAATAATAATGGTAAGTGAAATAAGCCCTGCTTTGCTCGCCCATTTTTTTCATCCTGCCCCACTAGGGAGGATACTGCCAGGCTATTGGCATAATTATGGTCAGTTTTATTTGCTTCCGTTACGTCATATTTCTGCAGTAAGCCTGTTATAAAAGAGTCTTGAATGTACATGCAAGTCCCTCTCTTTGATGAGATGAGTGTTTTAAATATAAGTATGTTTTTCCAGGGAGACAAGAGCAAAGGTGTTTTGCTCTTTGCCATTGGGGCTAAACCTTCTGGCGACTTAAATCAATTCATCAATGACTTGTTTTCCTTTGCCAGTTAAAAACGAGGCTTCAAGCCCTGACGCACTTTCTTGACCTTGGTTTACTTCCATTTCTCTTTGAATCTTACTAACTTCTGCAAAGATAGCCAACACGATACTCTGTAAATAATAACAGTGACTTAAAGTGCTACTATGATTAAAAAAAAAAAGTCAACCCTCTTCTTTCTGTGGATTTCGATGTCTACTACATACTACACTTGAAAATCCTAAGAGGGCTGGACTGAGGATAAAGTGATATGATATACATTGTACTCTCTAGATTAAGAATGCTATGTTTGTGTATGTGGTCCATTTATTATGCAGCACATGAGTTTTGGGCTTTCAAACTCTCAAACTCGTGTTTTGCATAAAAGCTGCATTCGCACATTGCAATTGCAAATCAGTGAGTAGATGACATCATCCTATCCTCGGTCCAGCTCTCTGTTTTGAATGGGAGTAATAGAAGACCCTTAATGAAAAAATTGTTCTCAAAAATAATAAACAGTCCTCTGCTTGAAATTAAAGCTTAAAATTTCAGGGGTTGGGTCTTAAGCAAACAAACTTTCGAAATTTGAAGAGAAAAGAGAAGTGATTTTTCATTATCACAGTAGCACTTTCAAGTAAACCATACAGTGTACATCTGTATGCATGTAAGATAGACATTAAAGCTACCTTTTCAACCCCTCTCATGAACTTTTCACTATTGCTGTAATTCTTCCTGGGATCCACCATGAGTTCACAGAGTCTTTGAATAGTAAACGGAGCACTGGACAAACAAGGCACAACGATGTTACCTGGTAATTCATCTCATTTAATTCAATAAAACAGATTACAATGATCTCTCAGATAGTACACACACTATGATTGGCCAATTTAGCAGCTGCATTCTATCAGTAGCTGGTGTCTTTTCCTGCTCATTTTGATTAGCAAGAGACTTAACATCTTACTACCCTTGACTTCTCGGTCCATACTGTAAGTTACAACACCTTGATTTCTCACTTCAATTTACAGCCTTCATGCTTTGTAATTAAAGTGGAACAAATACGAGAGATAACTTATGGTAAATTACCTTGGTTTTTGGCTTCAAGTTACAGTCCTAGTGCTTGGCACTTGAGGTGGAAAAACTTCAGGCCATAACTTACTGTACAGCCCTCAAAATTCAGTTAGCAAGAGGTACAACGTATTTAACACCCAGGCTATAACATTGGTTAACAACAAACAAACAAACAAAAACACCTTGTAAAGGAGTCCAGACAATCCAACAATCTCTGCCTCATCACTTCAAAGTCTGCAGCAACAGTTGGTTCGGAGGAGGAAGTATTCCTGGATGGACTGCTCTCAAAAAATTCCCGCATTACCTGGTGAGAGTTGCAAACCATTGCCACAATATTAAGAAGCACTGAAAAAAACACTGTAAAAATTAATAGTAAAATGTTTTAAGAGAAAGGAGAACCAGGAAATTCTTTATCTCATTGTTACCTTATCCAGTTTGAAAAGAAAAACTGGCTTCAAGGAATTCCATGGAAATCTAAAATAAAATGTACCAGAAACAACTATTATTAATGTTTATTAATTTTTTATTCCTTTTATTTTACAGCAAGGATTCCAAAACTGTGACCGCTTTTCATTTATCCACCTTCTTTCTTGCATGAAGACTATCCGTAACATCCATATCTACAATGATTTTCAATCTTTAAAATCCCTGCATTATTTTAAATCACACAGACATTGCTCTTGTGGAATCTTCTTGGCAGATTTTCCAGACACCAAGCAGCTCTTTACAACCTTTAATTTCATTGGATTGGTTTAAGGCACATCTTGCTTTAACCCTTTAACCCCCAATACAGTGTTAAGGAGTTGTCCTCATTTGAGCTTTTCAAATTTCATGACTTTCCATGACCTTTGCGACGACCTTTTCCAGTTTTCCATGACCTCAACTTTAGCTGTCACTTCAGAAACTTGTCAAAGCTATCCTTGTTTAAGGATATTTTCTGACATAACATGCCTTCATTTTACTTTGTCCTTGCTTCGATAACTGCAATAATAATTGAAGGGTTCCATGCAAAAATAACGTAAGTGAGCTTTGCATGGTTTTTACATTATTTGGCAACATCACAGCTGATTTCCACCAAATCACCTGCACTGAAAATACCGGGTGAACATCCCCATGCTACATGTATATGCCAAAAATTAGGGCAATCTGATGAAAAGCAGCGCAAAAAAAAAAAAAAAACAAAAACAAAAATTGCCAACTACTTTGACTGGCCAAAACAACAGTGATGTTGATTTGGGCTCTTTCCAAAGGGACAACAAATTAATCCTAACAAAAAAAGTTACCTCAGCAGAATGGAATGTGTGAAATGTCATCAAGTTATTTAGTGGGATACACCAATTAAATTCACATGGAAGTCACTGAATGGAAGGTGTCTTTCCCATTGGGAGTGTATTCGCAGGCAAAACATTAATTCAATTTACACCAAGCACGAAAAAAAAGTGCAGAAGATCTAAAAAAAGGAAAGACTGGAAAAATAATGGTTTTTGTTCTGTTTTGTTTTTTTACTTTTTTGAGAAGTGAAATGACGAGTGCCAAAGAAAAGATAACTACTAGTACAAGACAGCAGCTAAAAAAACAGCAACTGTGTTTAACATAAAACAGGGCTCAATAAATGCCTAAGGAAAATTACAAACTGAGTGAGTCAATGCTTACAGTGTGTATACTGAGAAAATACAAGTGACAAGTGGGATAATCATTCCATGATATACCATGAGAGAGAGCGTTGTATAACTATTTTATACCGTGCCACAGAAAATACAGTGGCCAACACAATTAATTGAGACACATGCACAGTCTTCATTTTCAGTGCCTTTCAACTGGCTCTTCTATTGTCTACGATATTGATGTTTTAAAACTCCTTTAAAATGTTTATAACTAAAATTCATGACACAGAATACAAAGAATGCATGTCATATAAAGTTATGATGTGAAGTATATATGAAATAATTCATATGTGAACTGCGGTTGTAGATGAAAGTGAAGAATGATCATCGCAGTTAATTTTCCAATTTAAGCAATTGGAAAGGAGAAGCTTGAAAAATCAGGGCTTCAACGGGATTCGAACCCGTGACCTCCGCGATACCGGTGCGATGCTCTACCAATTGAGCTATGAAGCCACACATTGGGAGCGAGGTCAATTTAGTGAGTTCATATCTCCCATGAGGAGTGAAATGATGTGAAGTATATATGAAATAATTCATATGTGAACTGCGGTTGTAGATGAAAGTGAAGAATGATCATCGCAGTTAATTTTCCAATTTGCTTGCAAAATTCGTACTGCCTTTGAAACTTTAAGACCAAGCAAAATTTCAAAGCTCTCTCAAAATGTTAGTTGATTAAAATTCATGAAAGAAAATGCAAAGAATGCATGTCAAAATGTAGTTATTATAGTTAAAGGCTTGCAAAAATTGTACCGAGTTTGAAACACTAAAACCAAGACAAAATACAAGTCGGAAGTACCATTGCTTAGTCTGCCGCTTACTAAATTTCGGTGGGAGTAAGATCACCCATAATATTAATTATCACTAATCAAATGGTATACTCAAATGGTACAGGGAATCATCTCACTTGCAGTTTGTCCAGAATCAAATAATTTCCCAAGCCTTTAGGAGACTTTGGGCTTGGGAAATTATTTGATTTTGGACAAAACACGCATGAAATATTTGTGACCATTTGATTACCCATACAAACACAAGACTAACGCATGAAACAGAGACCAAAAACAAAAGGCAAAACTAGCTCTTGATTACAAATAACATTAAAACCATAACAGGAAGATACAGTAGGTCAAGCATTTGACTCAACTTACCATTCAATCAGACTTCACAGTTGATGATAATTTCACTTCATGGTATGACTTTTGTATTTGTATTTGGGAGCACCATTTTCATTTTAAGAAGGAAAAGACTTGGGCTCTTAAATTGCTTAGCCACATAATTATAACAGTACGAGTCTCCTCACTTTTCCACTGTGCTCTCACACTTTTTAAAAAGATTGCGTAAAATAGAACAGGAGAAAAAATGACCAAACCTTTCAAAAAAAATCCAGGGGGGGAGAAGCATGCCCCTGGGATAAACCCCTGGACCCCCTTAGGTGCTTGCACCCTTTGGGCACTTGGTTGTTAGGTACTGGCTACTAGACTTTCTGATGTGAAGTATATATGAAGTAATTCATATGTGAACTGCGGTTGTAGATGAAAGTGAAGAATGATCATCGCAGTTAATTTTCCAATTTAAGCAATTGGAAAGGAGAAGCCTGAAAAAATCAGGGATCATTCTTCACTTTCAACTAGACTTTCTATCTGGTAATCTAAAATCTTCGGAGAACACTGGACTTGAGTTCTTCAAAAAAGGACAATAATTTTGCTCAACCGGGATAAATACACTGTACCCTGGCAAGCTATTGGTTTTGATGGGATTTAACCCAGTGTTAGCACTGAGCCTGCTTTGAACAATTTGGCCCTGTTGTACATGTTTGCTTGGGTTCTTTGTTTTTGTAGCCAATCTTACGAGTCATTGTAATGGATCCATCCTGACCCACTTTTTCAAGCAAGTCATCTGTGCAAGATCAACGACACTCTTGTTAAAAGAGAAAATCCTTCACTTTCGGATGACATTAGTGGCTCAAAGATAAAAAAAATGTGCTTAATCAAAGGGTGACAATTAATGATATCTTTGCTACAGTATATTTATATATGATCTCGGTAGTCTGATCAACTGAAGATTTGAATTGGTGTTTTATTACTAACTAGTTTTGTACCGCACAACATGTGCTGCACTCATCAGATAAAACAGTCACGGGAAAGTTTGTTACAACGTACAGTGATACATTATAATTTGCGCGCGTGCAGAATTTGAATACAAACAGACTCTACCGCGTGACAATGGGAGGCTTGAATCTGTTCAGAAGGAATTTGTTTACATGCCTACAGGAAGACAAAAGTTCATTATGCTCATTCAAGGTTGCAAGGTCAGGTACACAGGTAATGAAACATTTCTCCCACAGACACAAATTACAATGGTTTGAAGTGGAGTTAAATGGCATTGCTTGTTCTAAAATCTTCCAACTTATATTGAATTCTAACTTGGAGTCTTTTAAAAGCCAAATGTGGTTATCAAGCACGCATGCAAATTATAGCATATCAGCGTACCCTGTAACAAACTTTCCCAGGGCCATCTCATCTGATGAGTGTCACACATGTCGTGCAGTACAAAACCAGTTAGCAATAAAACACCAAGTCGAATTTTCAGTTGGTCAAACTACCAAGATTATATTGAGGCTCTGGTTCCTCTATTGAGCACTCTGTCCACAGGCGTGTTCCTCAATTGGTCTATGAAAAGCTATTTTAACCTGAAGAAGGCTGAATAGCCGAAACAATATTACATTAAAGCCGGAACAGTCAAGAGTTGGTCTTCATCCTCTTCAGTTACACAGATCTATAAAGTTCGGAGAAAACACCGTATCCTTGGATCCTTGTACTGGGACGCTTTTGTTTGGTAAAAATTTTACAAAGTCTATATACATACATATATATAGACTAAGAATTTAGATGGTACAGAAACTTGCTCTATTTTGAGTTGTTTGGAGGAAAAAATGTTGACCATGTCTCCAACAAAGAGGAACAAGGCTTCAACATCCAGGAGACTGTTCACATGAAATGAGCAAGATCCTAGCACTGGAAAGATCTACATGAGGTTTTTTTGTAGGCTGTTTACATGCAAAACAATGAACTTGGTCCTTGAGCTTTGATCTTTCTAGTGACAGGATCTTCCTAGCAGGCTTGGATAAATTCTGCTCATAAAATGGCTTATTTTGACTGCTGGCAGTGCTCATGAAAATCACTTACTCT
>BLFK01000907.1:1132533-1135033 GCA_014634185.1 Astreopora myriophthalma
ATTGTCCAAATATAGAAGGAAGCCTGGGCCTAAGATATTCATTATGCAAAGCTAAATCACTATAATAATCACTTCATTATTAGTTGAAATGCTGAATATTCTATATTCTATTCTATTCTATAACAGCCAACAAATGCATAAAGATCACATATAGACAATCACATTAATCAAAAGGTATTTTTCATTTTTTTAACATTTATTTTTATTTTTTTTTACTAATGCTATGCATATCATTAGTGCGACTGATTTTCCGTTATTCTGCTCAAATTCTGCTCAAAAGTGCCATATTGTGCGGCAGAATGCTCACCCCCAAATCGTTTATTCTGCTCAAAATGCTGCTGGCAGAATTTATCCAAGCCTACTTCCTAGCTCAGAGATAGGAAGATCCTTCCACTACAAAGACCGTAATATCGTGTAAACTGTCGCTGTTTGGAAGATCCTGGTATCAGACAAAAAACAAACAAACAAACCAACAAAAGATGGCAGTGGCCGGGGGTTTGGCTGCTTCACTTTGCAAGTTACTTCAAGAGATAAAAACACTAGCCCTAACCAAAATTTCTCCATGTAAACCAAACAAAAAATTGTCTCCCCATGTAAACAACCCTCAAGAAAACTCCTTTCGTGAGAAACAAAAAGACTGTAATTACTCAATCACCTGTAGCGACCGCTGGCCGTAGTTAAGCTTAATTACTGAGTAAGAGACAAGTAAATTTACTACGCAGTATTGCAGTCAATAACACGTGCAAGATATTAAATAAAAAATTTACTATTATGTGTAACCCACGGTAGATGTTTGAATCAACATGGGCGATATATCCCCTAAATAATGATGATCAATTACGATTGCATTTTTTTTAAGTCTCAAACGCAAGGCAAAATTATGAAGCTTATTAGTTCAGTCAATTGATATCACGCTCATGGAAGAAATATTTGACAGATCGACACTTACAGGACTCTGCCGGTCTTGGCGATGTATGACAGCATATCCTCAAGATCTTGTGTCAGGAATTTCTCAGCGTTCGACATATTCTCGAATTCTGCCACAAAAGAAGCGTATTAAGGCTTGTATCAGAAACATTTGTCTGGAAATTAAATACGACATCGCTTAAGCCTCCAAACGTGGTATTGTTTACATCGAACGTACCATGCAACGCTTGAAGGACTTCCTCATTGTTCTCCATCGTTTGAATGAGCATCGAAACTGCTTTAGCTTGAAGATTACCAAGAGGAAATCTTGAGAAAATTCAAAATACTCAAACGGGTGCTCCCTTCGCGAACAACAAAAATGGCGCCATTGAAACTTGACGTCATAGTCCCGCCGGAGGTGGCCAGTCGTCCCACCATATTTGGTAAGAGGTTGCCAAGTCAATTTCTAAAATGCAAAATGATTGGTGATTTAAGATGATCAACCAATAAGAAGTCGTGTTAAGTATATTTCCATAAATAGAATAAATACATCTTCCCGTGAAAATTCTGCGATACGTTTCAACATGGCGACCACTGGCGATTCGGGCTTATTTGGAGGCACAAAAATGTCTACTTTGGAAGAAGATTTCACTTACGGAGTCACAGTTGCCCAGACAAACATACAAATTCGACTGGGTTAGTATCATTTCTTTTCCTGTTTCTTTTTAGACTAATCAGTACGTTACACTAACAATTCTCCAATAATAATGATGAACTGGCTTACTTTCGTTTTTCCTCAATCTCGATTTTCCTATGTACGTTAATAGAAATCCTTTTCCCATCCAACTTGCCATCCAGATATCCCGCTTCTCCGAACAAAATAACTGAATCGGTAGTAGTTTTCACAATTCTCGCAGAATTTCTTGTTTTTATCCCAAAAACTGAATATGTATAGGTGAAGCTTATCACGAGATTTAAGGTGGCTCAAACCGGTTTCAACGCTTTCAAGAGGCTCACTTATCATAAAGATTGACATTATAACACTATCATAATATGTTATCATATGAAACAGCAATTATTGCTGAATAAAATAAGGTCATTATTCTGACGTAATACATAACCATGGTAACAGGAGAGCCCTATAAAAAACCCCTATATTTTATTTATTTTTATTTTTTATTTTTTTAATTTTTCCACTTCCACGCAACATATAAGAATACAAGATGTTAGTAAAATATGTACAGTGAAGGAAGAAATGGAAAGGGCAAAATATAGTAGACTAATTATATGCCCTTTAGTTAACTACATTTGTTTAGGATAAAAGTGAACTAGAGAGGAAAAAGTAAATGCATAGTAAATAAAAATATAATGTTGGAATTGTCAATACTGAGCAAAATAAAACTGGTAAAGTGCTTTTTTTAATAGTTTTCTAGTCAGCTTACATGTAAGTTCTTAGTCAGGCTCATCCCTGCCTTGTTAGTCATGTTACACCATTTGGAAAGACTAGTAATGTATCTGATCAGATTCTGGATGTAGGTGTTGTAAGGATGCACTTCGAGTAGCGTAATTATGTTGCTCAGATACTAAAGACAAG
>BLFK01000907.1:1137533-1150033 GCA_014634185.1 Astreopora myriophthalma
CAAGCTCTACACGGCGTGTAAATAAAGGTAGGTTTTCTACTGGGCAACCAAGGATTCATCAGGGCAACCAAATTCACAGCTTTGGTTGCCCGGCTTTTGAAATAGGGACAACCTCGATTTTTTTTAATTTCGAGCACTGTTAAACAGTAAAGGCTTCAATGAAAGAAAATTCACCCCGAGTGGGATTTGAAATCACATCTCTCAGTTGTGATATGCTTGCCACCCTCAGGACTGCCAATGCTGGCTTTTACCTTTTCTGAGTTGATGACTTCAGCCTCTTTTTCAAAGCTTGTCTAAGAACAAGGTCTTTCTTTTGAAAATTAGTTTTCATTCATGTAGAAAGTAAAACTAGTTTCGTATCACACAACTATAGCACTCAGAGCGGTGGAGGCATTTTACTTCACCAGCAATTTAAGCCATCTAGGAATCAAGTTACCAAAAAATGATTATAATGATGCATGGCCAAAGTAAACTTACATGTAAGCCCTGGCCAAATGGACTTGGAAGCCATTGCAAGTTCGAAGCTTGCAGGTGACTTGCGACTTTGTTTGGCCGGGGCTTTGGGTGGTGATAACTTGAGACCGATGCAAACTCAGACTGGTGTAGCTATAAATGATAGGAGTTCAGATCACTCTCCATTTGTTTAATCAGCTTTTCACCACCAACTGAAGGTGGTGGGGGTCACACAACAGAGCGAGGCTCCAACTGACAGTGTGTACTTTCACAGATCCGACTCTAGGGGTTATCACAACCAGGGTTCAGTAGGGAGCTTACGCGACGACAACAATGGCTACAAGGATGTCATTTAAAAATGCAAGTTCGCTTTATTCATATCATCACGCAACTACTTCATGTTGTTCTGCATTTAAAATGTGTAGTGAATTTCAAGGAATTAAACTGGTATGAGCAGGCTTGAAGAAGCATGGGTAGAGAAATGAAAATTCTTGATCACACGCTAACGTCCTTCACAGACCCTGAAATTTGGTAATTTTGCATTGATATTTTATAGGAGATGATGGCAAAGAAATGTACCAAAATGTAAAACACGTTCAGAGCGTGCAGAGCCATTGTTTTTGCTCACTAAACCGATTGTTTGGTAGCGTTGTCGATGCAGTCTGCATCGTAGTTTCATAAGCTCCCTATTATGTCCCGGTGGTTCTTTAATGTCCCACAGTCAAGCTTTGTTAAGAGTGTTTTAAGATGGGATTTATGGTTTATCATCCATATCTGAGAGGACCAGAAACTCTGACCATTATTTGCAAATGCCATATAATTAGAAAGGCAGCACTGCCTCCTCATTTATTAAAGACCCTGAATGTTAGTCAGGCCAGAGTGTGAACCGAGGACCTCCTGCAAGGCAGTCCAGTGCTCTGTCCAGGGTTCGTACGGGGTCATGGAAAACCTGGAAAGTCATGGAATTGAACTATTTCAGTTTCCAGGTCTGGAAAGTCATTGAAAATTATAGTTATGTGTGGCACGTAAATTATTGCAGAAGTCGAAGCAAGGACAAAATAAAATGCAGACGAGTTATGTCAGAAAATATCCCAAGATAAGGACGATTTTGACAATTTTCACAAACTGGCAACTAAACTTTAGCTCATGGAAAACTAGAAAAAGTCATGGAAAAGGTCATGGAAAGTTGTGGAATTTGAAAAACTCTTACTAGTAAGAGTACGAACCCTGCTGTCAAATGAGCTAACCAGTCCATGCAAATTCTTTTATCTGTTTACAAAGCTTTACATCAGATTATTACAAAAAATCAGCTCAGACCTGTACAACTCAACATTTTGGTCATTGGACCGATGTGAAAGTTTCAGAGCTCTTTGATTTAAGACCTGTGTGACAGTAAGTGCCAGATGGGGCTGGCATTTGGCAAGCAGAATGGTTTGTCAGTGGTTAGACATGCACAAAAAGCACCCAAGTTTCAAAGTGAAGGCACTTTTTGCCTCTTGCAGTTATATTCTATCACTCATATCGGTCTCGTGTCAACACTGGCATCATTAATTTTCTGCCAGTTTTGTGTAATGTCATTGTAGTGGTCTGGGTTCGTACCAGTCTCGTGTGATTCTGTCAGTACTCAGTGTAAGTCAGAAGGGAGTATCCAGAGGGGATACAGTCTCTTTCAAAGTCCATGGCATAGTCTCTTTCAGTGTCCATAGCAGAACTATGTGCTGAATAAACCGCAACCAGTTGGCTCAATCGAGAGTGCACTAGACTTTCATGCGGGAGGTTGTGGTTCGAACCCCGACCGGACCAACACTCAGGGCCTTTAAATAACTGAGGAGAAAGTGCTGCCTTTGTAATTACACCTGCATATTGTTAGACTTTCTAGTCTTCTCGGATAAGGACGATGAGCCAGAGGTCCCGTCTCACAGCTCTTGTTCATTAACTCTGTGGGACGTTAAAGAACCCACACACTATTCGCAAAGAGTAGGGCAAGCTGTACCCGGTGTTGTGCTCTGACCTTGTATGGGCCTGCAGTAATTGGCTTCACACTGTTGCGGTAACCCTGCCAAAGGCATATGCCTTGGCGAAGCTAAATAAAATTAAAAAAATAAAATAAAATAAAAATTAAAAAAGTAATTGTTTGAAAGATAATTTTCCGAAAGTGGGATTTGAACCCAGTCGAGTGTGAAAATCACTAGACCATCAACCAAGACAGCCTGGCTGGTAACACAGCCACCGATGTTGTGAATTTACGTGCCTCAAGATGATCACCTCTTGCAAAATTGGACTCTGTACAGGTCTTTTAACCCTTTAAGTTGCAAGAGGACCCCCTGGTGACAAGTAAAAATGAATAGTCTGGCATTAGACACAGAGTAAAATCGATAAGTGGCAGTATTGGGAGTGAAAGGGTTAATGGAGACATGTTTACCATTTGCCCGCCAAATCTGGAAATTTCGGTTGGAATATAAATGGTACAACTAATTTTGTGTGCCTGACTGGAAAATTCAAAGGTAGTCCAAAATTTCCAACCAGAATTTCCGAATGGAAAATGCATGTCCATTTGCTTTTCCTTGTGGTTTCTTTACGTTCCAGACTCTCCCCGTAAAATTTTAGCGTGTTTTGAAAATGGAAGAACAGACTTTCCCATTGGGTGTCTTTGGTTACCATTTGTGAACAAACCAAAGACCAACTGGTTTCTGTTTGTAAATGGTAAACAGCCATAGTTTTTGACCAGACAGATAGGTTGTTAACCCTTTAAGGCCCGAGAGGTCCCCCAGTGGCAAGTAAAACCGACTGGCATTAGACATTCTGGCATTCTTAAGGAAACTATAACAGCCATCTAGATAGTGCAAAAAAATTGCATTAATATTAGTGCTGTCATTAAGTTTTGAAGCAGCCTTTGTATGGAAATTATCACCCATAACAGTGAAATACACAGCTAACATGTCGTGACTCTAACCAACATCTTCACCCATAACATCAAGTGATCTCAGCCGTAACTGGTGTTTATGTGTTGAGGCCTTTATTGACAGCCCTGGGTATTGAAAATAGGTGAAAAGAAATGGTAAATTCCATTAGCAATTCATTAAAGGTTGTTTTCCGAACTCCTCTCCCGGTCCGCCATGTTGGTCACAGTGAACAGCACCCCACGAAAGCGCGGGAAAACTGCGTTATAACTTTATCACTTCCTGTTTCACAAGCTATTTCCGCTTCCTCATCTTTTAGTTTTATCGAACATCTTTTAGTTACATAAGGTCACGCGTGAATGAGTAGGAAAGCGATGTATGCTGCACAACATCGATGTATGACATCCAAAATCGATGTATCCCGTATGAAATGGATTTATTTTATTTTAAGACTTGTATTATAACGCATAACAATAACGTAACTGAACAAAACATTAATGTATCCACGTTCGATATTTTGTCCGTAACAAAACGTCATAGCTACCTTTGTAATGACATCTGCAAAATAATGGTTAGACTGTCTAGTCTTCTGATAAGGATGATAAACTGTAGGTCCTGTCTCACAACCCTGGTTCATAAATAACTCTCTGGGATGTTTAAGAACCAACAGACTGTTCATGAAGAGTAGGTGACATAGATCCCAGTGTTGTGGTATCTGGCCTTCACAAGGGCCATTGTGGCTTTGCTCTGTTGAGTGACCCCCACCACCTGCATTGGTGGTGAAACTCAAGTAAACAATTAGTGCTCTAGCGCTTAATCATTATATATATTGAGACTTCATGTAGTTTGTTAAGTTCATTGTTATATAGGAGTTTCCAAATCGTGAAATAGTCAGGCCAGCATTGTAGCTCCTCAGGTCTTGTAGCATCTACAACTCCATAGTGTGATTAAATAAGTTCTTAGTCAGGCTCATCCCTGCCTTGTTAGTCATGTTACACCATTTTGAAAGACTAGTAATGTATCTGATCTTTTTGTTTTGCATGTTAGCACAATGTATTTGTGGTTGTTTGTTTTTGTTCACACAGGTTTCCTCAGGAAGGTTTATGGCATTCTCACCGCTCAGCTTTCCCTTACCATCGTTGTGGCTGCAATATTTATGTACACAGAAGGCATAAAAAACATTGTCCAGTCAAGGTGAATTATGTACCAGTATAATTGCAGCAGTAATATTTTACTTTTTTTTATCATACATTTGTGACGGAGGATGGCAAGGAAAGTAGTTTGCCACGACTTCAGGGTATCATCAAGTTCATATGATAGACCTAGCATCACATACACTGTAATTCATAGACCTAGCATCACATAATTGCAGTAGACAGAATTTAACTAGCAATATTTTATTGCATGCTTTTTGCTGTTTGTCATTTTGTGGTTTGCCATTTACAATTAAATTGATATGAAGCTTGGCATGCTTTTCTCTAACGACACTCTGTTGCTATTTTTGGTGCCGTGATTTCATATGACATAATGACGATTTCACTAGTGGACTTTTTCGTTTTTCTTTCTTAATTCTAAAATTATCACCACAAACCAGCGGTACCATCAGCACCTTTCTTTGGAAGTGTGGCACATCAACTCCACCCACTCCTTTCTTTTTAATTATTAAAAGAAAAGGATGTAAAATAGTGAGCATATAAGAGGACTCTTGTTGCTGCATTAGATCACCTTTGATGAAGGCACTAGGCAGGAGTGTCAAAGCATTGGGTGGTGAATTGTGACTTTTAAGTTACATTCATTAAATCTTAAAACCAGTGTAGCATCAAACAATTTCTGATTGTCCACCTGGTTGCTGTGTGAACCTTAACTTTTTTTGTTGCACTATTTTTTAGGCCTGAGCTTATGATGGTGGCCTTTGTACTTTCCCTTGGACTACTGATTGCTCTGATGTTCAAACGCAAGGAGCAACCCACCAATATGTACCTTCTGTTGGCCTTTGTAAGTGACCTTTTGTGATAGATTAAAGTTTGGTATTGACTGAGCTGATGCCCTCACCCTGAAGAAGGGTCGATGCTAAAAAAAGCAGGGTCCTCATTGGCTTTGTTTTTCAAACACTTCCTCCAGGCTTGCTTTGAGATATTTAATTTTACTTGCCCATTCAAAATTGCATTATTAATAATATAGGAAAATGTTAACTACAGGTAAGTGGGAAGGTTTCATTCTGCTGTGTGAAGCATAAGTGGGCTGAGTCTCGGTGTTTGCATGTTGCTGCTGCATGTCAGCATGTACTTTGAGATAATGCATAACATGTTGTACATGCAACAAAATGAAGTTTACGTTGCATTTCAGAATCATCAAATAGCTTGTGGACATTCAAAACACAAAGAATTAAAAGGATAGTTTTAGGCCTACATGATGTAATTGTTGATTCAAAGAAGGTTGTTCTCTTTGAATATGAGAATTACATCATGTAAACCTAAAACTATCCTTTTAATTCTCACATTGTCACGTTTTATGCACATTCTGTTGTTACTAGCATAATTAGCATACGTATAAATTCAACTTCTAACGCTTTGTACTTAATTAACTGAATTTGAATCTGTTTAATTAACTGAAGATGACAGAAGGTTCTGTCAAAACATGTATTACAAACTTAAAAGTTTTGTAGTTTTCTTTAAATTATTATTATTATTATTATTAAAATGCTTGTTGGTAGAACTTGATAGTTGCCTAGGATGACCTGTTGACTGCTATTAAAATAATATGGATTCCTGAAAAGGTCTTCAATTACTTTTAATTAATGGTGACCACATAATTATCAGACAACCCTGAACTTGTGCAAATTCTTCCTATTCAGTTCAATGTCAGATATGGTGTTGGAAGGATCTCTCCAAGACTTTCAGCCATATCAAGAATCCAATTGTTCATAGCCAGACCTGTTTCTTTTCCCTTGACATTAATTTGTTTTTAATGTTGTTGACATTTCAGACACTTTCTGAGGCATACAGTGTTGGAACTTTAGGTTTGTTTGTGCCTTTTCTCATGCTTGTGAAAGCAACAGTATTGAAATGAGAGAATCTCTCAAAACAATGACAAGTCACATGGGCTTCAAAAAATGTCTGAGTTCTCCTAACAGGAGTGGCACCTATGGTCTTCTACTAACTGGCTCAGATGTTCTACTTTTGAGCTACGAAAGACTGGTGGAGGCCAGCCTATTAAACTACAATACAGCTGCAGGTCCACTTAACAACAATTCTTCATTCTGCAAGGAATGGAATGTCAAATGATGGCATATTTGGAATAAGAGTAAATCGTGTTCAAGCCTGCTGAACGATTAAAATTTATTTCTCTAGAACTGGTGCAGGCAGAGCAGACTTGGGAAAAAATCTAGTAACCTCTTCGTTTGGTACTTTGTTGCAGTGACATTCTATGATCAAGTGCTGGTGCTGGAAGCGTTTATTCTCACCATGGCAACCACCACGGCCCTGACAATGTACACTCTTCAGAGCAAGAGGGACTACAGTTCTTGGGGAGCAGGGTAGGTTTTGGTCACTGAGGGGTGGCAGAGTGACTTTTATTTGACAGATTGTTGTGACTTGGGCGAATGCTAAAAGATTATGTTCAAACAAATGATTGGACTCAAAATTAATTGAAGGGTTGTAGACAAAAGGATGAAAGTGACTTTTGAGTGGTCGTGTTGTCATTTTGTGAAATAGACTTTATTCATGACAGCTTTGTGTTGGCATTGCTATTATGCAAGTTAAACTGTGCATTTCTCAGGGGGCAAACAACTTAAGGTCGGGAGATTTGAACGGATATTTTATATCTTCAGATGAATTTTTTCATGTTAGTTGCATGTTTGCAGCTTTAGCAGTAAACTAGAACGATTACTTGACTTAGTTTGATGTCTTTGCACAAAAAAATCAGCGACGAAGCAGTGAAGAAGTGAAACTATTGAAGGGAAGTCAAAGTGATTAAAGTTTAATGATAGGTATTTCATTTCCAGTGTTTCAGTTTGCTTTTGGCAATGTTACTTGAACATTTTGACAAGTCGATTTTCCAGGATTTGCCTTTTGTCTAGTGTTTGCACCCTGGCAGAGCACATGGCTAATCTGCATGACAGTAAATGTTTAAAAACAGTAATGGCCGCTATCGTGAATAAGGCCGATTGTGGTGCAATAAATGTCGCCCAAATTATGGAGTGGACTATGCCAAGTCATACACAGAACTGAGCAAGTATTGAGGGCACTAGGATGGTAGCAAGATAAAAGTTGTTTGTTTGTTGTTTTTTTTGCTGCTTCAGTTAACTCCATAATGCATACTATTTTAGCTCTATTGCTTGGGCAGAAACTGGCCCCCTTTTTGCAAAGTGACACATTGCACACAAGAAGCAGGTGTACATGTAGCTCTGTTTATTAGTGTGCAGCTTTTGGAGCTAGAGTTCAAATATGATTGCCTGGGAATGGGCTGAACTCTCTAGTATTGCTATTCCAAAACCTTTCAAATAGGGGATACTTTCGTTTGTGGTAAAGGAATGGTATAAAATGATTATTCTTTGTTTTAATTACAGGCTGTTTAGCCTTCTTTGGATCCTCATTTTGGCTGGCTTTCTGCAGGTGAGTTTGCTAAGTCCTGAACATTGCCAGTCGAGTAACGATATCTGGTATTACAAAACTACACTGTCGTGATCAACGTTTATTCGGCGTGATCTTTTTACATTTATTTTATTATTTTTAAATGTTCAACCTGTCATTTTTGACTGCTTGCAATGCAAGAATAATTAAAGAAAGGATTTTCTGGATAGGTTCCCCGTGCCATATTTAGTAAAGATCAAAGGCTCTTGTGAGCCATCTCGTGAATGCAGAAGTACATTGGTGAGAACGCAGTACAGGTTCGCAACATTGCTTCCAGGGTGTCAAAGAAAAAAAGAAAGACACCCTCCAGGATCTAAACAGATCCAGGAATAGCAAACATAGCCACTAATAAAAGAAAACCGTTCTGAGTGACGTTTGCACGTTTCTGTTAGTCATTTTGCAAAGTCGCGGCCAATTTGTGCCAAATCAGCTCAACTAAAATTATAGAGGTAGAATTAGACAGAGAGGAAAAACTTCTCAAAGCACAGTAGACAACCAACAAATTCAACCCGAGTCTAGGAATCAAAGCTGAGACGCAGTCAACCTTCAAAACCCGGAAAGTCATGAAATTTCTTATGTTACAGGCCTGGAAAGTCATAGAATTTTAATTATCACTCATGGATTGGAAGGTCATGGAAAAACTAATAATGTTCCCGTATGGTGGTTAAAGAAAGGACAAAATAAAATAAACTAGTGTATCTAAAAGATAGTGATGCTGCGTCACATTTTGTTGATAGTGTGAAATTTTATGCAGTGACCAGAACTAGATTGAAGAACACCCTTCCCATCCAAGTGGTATTCTGTTATAGTAGAACTGGATTGGCGGCAAATAGAGATTTCCAAATTGTCTGCAAGAAAAAAACAACGACGGGAACGTAACTTAATATCTGTCCTTGAATGCATCAACTTCATACATGATGACGCATCGTTGTTGATCGTGACAAAAAGCACATAATGATTTCAACTATGTTTGGACATAAAACAATACACATCAACCTCCCAAAAAAACCCTCCAAAAAACGAAAGATGTGGAAATTGTAGGAGCAGAAAGCTGATGATCAAGCGTTTTTTAAAAACGCAAAAAAAGAACCAGGCCAATAACCAGCAATCTTGACCAAAACAAGCTTGGTCAATAAAGGATTTATTATATGGCTGTACTTCTATCTTCTCGTTTTCCATAAGACAAAACCGCTTCCATGCCTTCATATCACTTTGTGTTTTAATTTTTGTATTTTCCGTTTTCTGCTGCAAAATAAATTCTCAAAACTGGTCTATGTTTTCTTTGTTTTGACTGTCGTCTGCTGCCTTTTGCGACTCCATTGGTGGTGTTGTCCAAAAGTTACCAACTTTGTAAGTCCGCTCCACGCATTTTTTTCTCTTGCGCGGGAACGAAACGTGCAGTCTCTAGGGGTCAAGATGGGCCTGTCTTGCCCGCTCGGGTAGCCAATCAGAGCACAGAATTCGCTTCATCTTTGCAGAGCCTGTCAGTCAATCAATTTATTAACGTCAATACGTGGCATGAAGTTACCCTACAAATCCAAGCCGGAGGCTCATCGCATGATAGATAATACGGCGAGTTACGTCCTAAAACAATAAGGATAGTTTTGACAGTTTGCGAAAGTGACAGGTAAACTAAGGTCATGGAAAACTGGAGAAGGTCATGGAATTTGAAAAGCTCAAAAGAGTGTTAACCCTGAGGTTGCTCCCCTGATTGTTGTTTCTTTTTCTTTTTCTAGTTTTTCTTTCACAGTGAGACCTTTGAGCTGGTGTATGCCATTGCTGGGGCTCTGCTGTTTTCTGCATTCATTGTGTTTGACACACACATGCTGATGCACAAGCTGTCACCAGAAGAATACATACTGGCTTCAATAAACCTCTACCTTGACATTATCAACCTCTTCATCGAGATTCTGCGCATCCTTGATGCAATGAAGAAGCACTAGAGAATTAAACATCTCTTTTGCACACGTAGATCTTAACGTCTCGTTGTAACTTGTAATTTTGTGCGTACACGGTTTTTGCCTTCTTCAGAAACGAACAAGGACCTGAAAAAGGAATCCTCAAATTGGCAGGACCGTTGTACAATGGCCGCCTACGGAGTATTCTTTTGGTTTGTCTGACATTCTCGAATTCAAAATAATCTTTAGATTTAAAGGAGGCTAGTGGGGCTAATTTAAATGCGTATAAAATATCACTTCATCAACAGCTATTTATGCTTAGGATCTATAACTAAGGTCTCACATATTGTTCACCGAGCAGTTTAGAATTTACGTGAACTCTAGGTTTGGTGCCAATTTTTTTCAAACGTTGCCGTTTCGTCCAGGATCACCAATGAGATGTTAATGTCAACGACCTATTTAAGACCTTAAAGTGAAGGTTATATTGTTCATTTGGGGTCAGCGCAACTGTTGACTTCAGGAGTAGTGTTGGGTTGACAAGTCTTTGTTACGTTTATCACCTGCATTTCTGGCCACAGTTGTTCAAAGGGTGAATAGTACTATCCACTTGATAAGTCAATTGCTTTTGCGAGCACTTATCCGTTGGATACCGTTATCCAGCTTTTGAACAACCGAGGCCTAAACACAAGTGATGTTAAGTTGAAGGCAAGGTTTTTGAGACGCCTAGTGAAGTGTGCATTTTATTTCTTGCAATTCAAAATTTATTGGAGGGAGGGTATACGTGTATGTATGCTGCGACCTATCTCAAAGATAGTGTTTTTGGTGTTCCTTTCATTTAACATTCTTATCAATTCACTGATGATAGTTTACGAGTGGTCTTTTTGTGTGTGTCGACACATCAGTATTTAGAGCAATTTTCACTTGGGTGTCTAGGGTAATTACGCGATTGCTTTGCTCGATGGTTGAATCAAAAAAAACTTAACACGAACAAAAACCCATGCAACCAAGAGAAAAAAAAAACCAAGAGACCAATTTCGATATCTTAAAATTCAACTTCAAACAATAAACATGGCTTGGAGGCTCTGGGAAATAAAGTAAGGATTTGTATGAGCCTCGAGATGATGCCTTTTGTCTAAGAGTGAATTTTAATATATCGAAATTGGCCATTTGCGACTCAGCTAATGGGAATTTCCCGCGCTTCATGGCGGCTGCGTTTAGCTTCTTTGCGTTACGTTCCGACTGGCAAGTAAAACCAAGTCGTGAGTTACTTCCAAGGGGGGGGGGGGATTGGGTGGCTAGCCACCCCCCCTTTCGGAGAAGCCCACCATAAAAATCTAATACGTGAGAAAAAGGAAATACATGCATGGATCCCAAAAAATATAGGAATACGTGGGTACCCAAAACCTTGTGAAGCCAGCAAGGCCGAAAACGGAAATGATAGTAGGCCGGAAGCAACGCGAAAAATTGAGCCTGTATCAGCCACCCCCCATTAAAAAATCCTGGATCCGCGCCTGTTCTATTTGTGCTTGGCTGGAATTGTACTTCCATCAAAAGGTCATTGGCTCTGCATTTACTTTCGTTTGGGTTTTACGACACTCAGTTGAAGACACTTCATAACATTAAAGCAACGGGAAACAATGTAAAAAGTTCAAAATAATGATAGCTCGAAGGATAATTTGTTCAAGACAACACATGCGTCTCTGTCTTTGTCAGTCTCTTTTCTGACAGAAGTGGTCGCTCAAGACGGGATCCCTAAAGAAAACAATTTGACCGCTTCTATTTACCGAACTGTCTTTGCTATAAGTTACTGTAATAACAGCACGATTTGAGGGGAAAGAAGCGGACTGGGGTTTTAACTTTCCATCCAAAAAAACAAACCATCCCAAGGAAAAAAAGGAGTTTTGTCTGTTTTTAAGTTTTACCTTCAATTGTTTCAATCACGGAACTCTGGAGTTGTATCTCAAAATCGGGTTCGATCCTCATAACGTAATTCTAACTTTCGAAATCCTTGTGTAACCTTTCTTAATGAAAGCCCTCTACGCGTTTAGCCCCAACTGTACCGATATGGTAAGTCGTACATTTATTTTTTCAATTATTAAATTTCAATACTCGGAACAAACTTGCGAACCAGAAAACGCCGGGCTAACTAACTCTGTACCAAGCCCTAAACTTATCGATTAGAAGACGATCAAGCATAGTTTTCTTCTGCAGTAGAACCTGCGCACATTTCTTTAAACTCTCGTCTTCTTTTTCCAAATGTCTTCTGGCATCAAACTGAATCTGCTCTAGCATCTCAGTTCTGCCTTCGTCCATGGGGATATCCGCTGACATGTTCGGGTTAAATCGGAAATAAGCCGATCTTGGTAACACATCACTTAAGACAGTGTCCACAGCTGCAAGAGAAAGAAAAAGCGACTGCTAGCGGATGGTTTTCATTTTCAGTTAGAGTAGCACATAGATGGCTCCACCGCCGACTGGTAAGTCCAGTAAGTGGAGCACTGGATTACCCGGCCGGAGGTCGCGGGTTCAAAACCCCAGCCGGACCAATACTCGGGTCTTTAAATGACCGAGGAGAAAGTGCTGCCTTGGCATGTAATGACATCTGCAAATGCTTAGAG
>BLFK01000907.1:1152533-1197533 GCA_014634185.1 Astreopora myriophthalma
TCTGTGGAAACTTCGAGACGGAACCATACGGCCGGGTGTAGTTACTAAACACAAACGGTACCAGCAACGAGTGATTGACCACAGTGGAGATTGCAGCAACCTGTACTGACAAAACAAATCCCACTCTACTGATAAAAAGCTATATATAGCAAATAAGAAAGTACGCTTATATCAAACAATTGAGATCTGTACTGCATAGCTCAGTGTTGTAATTTCTTTGACCAATCGCAACGGCCGCAGATAAGAAAAGAGCCAATCAGAACTCGACACAAATACATGTGGCCGGTAAATTACAGTTCATACAGCAACCAGGTGGACAATCAGACATCGCCAGACAGGCGTTAACCGCGGGAAAATACGTGCGAACAACAATAACTATTGGATGAAAGAAATGATTATGAAGTGCGGTTTAGAAATCAACTGAAGAAATGATCCTCACACTTTCTGGACAATTTAAGCAATTGTCCCTGATATGCACTTAAAAAATTCAAGTGACTCCAACGGGATTCGAACCCACGACCTCTGCGATGCCGGTGCAGTGCTCTTACCAACTGAGCTATGAAGCCACACAGTTGAGAGCAGGTCAATTTGTTGGGCTCATCCATGTTTTCCCGTGAAAGGAATGATGAATGAAAGAAACTATTATGAAGTGCGGTTTAGAAATCAAGTGCATAAGAGACAATTGCTTAAATTGTCCAGAAAGTGTGAGGATCAGGTCTTCAGTTAATAACTATTGGGTTCAGGATTTTAGTTCTGATTGGTTGAGCAAAAGGCGCGGGAACTTTTTTGCCAATCACTTCGCGTAGTAATGCGAGGCCAAAGGCTTTTTCAGGCTTCCGTGCAACTGCACAAGTTGCTTCATTAACTGCGATGATCCCACCTCAGTTCATTCAATATCCGAAAATTTCATATATTTCTCCATCAGAATGCTATTCCAGTCAAAAGTCTCAAAAGAACAAAAAGTCCGGTTCCCAAACATTCCCAAAAGATTGCGCCCTAAAACGGTGACTAGCACCACAAACGCACAAGCCAAGTACCTTTGGTACCGATGCATCTTTGGCTGAATCTATCAACTTTGCATCCCCACCTTCATTTCTGTCAAAAGAAAAAGAAGTTGATCTCACAACTGTTTTTGTTCTCGCACAATAGGCTGTTGCGTTGTTACACTGGATAATGTGCAATGGCTAGAGAAATGTTCTAAGCATTGGGGACTCCATACCTTACTACAACCTATTGGACATTCCTAAATTCGATAACGTTTTATTATTAAAAAAGCTATTCAAGTTTTCCCTATAGAACTGTAAACGAATAGAGTCATGTCTCCTCAATATAGGAGAATCCTTGCTGACGTCATTGTTTACATTTTGCTTCATTAACATACAAGTTTGCCCACAGAGGAACTCATGCTATTTACAAATTGACTTCAAAATGTAAAAGAACTTGTTCAACTTGATTAAATTTCCGGTTTTAAGCCTTTTAGCTTTGATAACGAGCCAGTTATTAGCCATCAATACCCGATAAATTCTTGGGTGGCAAAAGCGTTAATGAGCCCATACATTCCTTGTAAAACTTCGAATTTTCAAAGAATCGTTGCTCAGAGGTTATCTGGAATATTACATTCAAATTTTCGGAGATAGCTCATTAAGCAAGGCACTTTCAATATGCAGTACTTTACTCTTGGCTGGGTGATTAGAAAACGATTGCTGTATGCTAATGAGGCAAAAAATGTAAACAAGGATTCCCCTATTCTCGGGGATGTAATTTACTTTCAGCGACTATTCTATTTGGCAGACTATTTATACATGCTTTTGGTGACGGATGGCCAGGATAGAGTCGTGTGCAAATCCCAACATTTTCAGGTTTTTGCATTGTAACTCACATAAAATTGATAACATACTTTGACTAACCCTTTTGTTCCAGATTCACTTGAAATCATGACCAAGGGATGTGGAGACGATTCGAATGCGAACAGGCTGTTTAATGATAGATATTTTGACAAACAAATTTTACAATCCTGTGACACTGCCCCTTTAAATTTCATTCCTGACAGTGTGTGCAAAATGGTGAAAGAAGAAAACGTAATTTTTAATAATTAAACAGATTCCATGCTACAGTGTGTCTGTTCAGGAAAAGATCACAGATGACTCAAAATGTGGCAGAAACGAAACAGTGGTTCATGAGCCATTAGACGAGTGTGTCACTCATGTTCTTAGCATATTTTGATTTCTTGTGTGATCTTTTACTGAGCAGATGACGATGCATGACAGTGTGGAATCTACTTGTTTTACTTAATAAAGAAACATAAAAATGTCAATGCCATCATCTATTTTCCAATCACTCACAATTAAGAGGCACTCAAAATGTGAGTATAATTCAGCTCATTATATAAACTCTTACGGTACTTTGAATGTAAAAGACACCAAATGAACAATGTGTATGAATGTATGTTATCCAAAGTGCAAAATAAGAGTTTACAAACCTATTTGAAAGTAAATACAGTACTCACTTCAGAATCTTCTCAAATTTGGTAGTATCATAGTAAGCATGACTCCAAAATAGTTTTCCTGTGCCAATCAATGTATTCTGCTCAAATATATCCACGCTGAGCTTTTTGTAAGTGCGCTCACACTCCTCAAGTGGAACTTTCTTGATACCAAGTAAGAATGCTAAGATGGCTCCTGTAGAGGCCCCACAGATCAGATCAAACAGCTCATATACCTCTCTGTTGCACAGTTCTTCAATTCTTTTGAGAATTTCAATAGCCATCAGACCTCTGAATGCAATAAGAGTAGAAAAACTCAGGATCAAACTGCTTTTATTGACATACTTTGATATATTGTAAGTTATCTGCTAAAGGAAACAACAAGACAATGCAGAAACCAGATCTCAAGGCCTGGGTAGTTGAGTGCAGAATGTTTATTTAACACTGTGCAACATTGCTGAATACTAAATTTTGCAAGTTTGTTTGGCCACTACCAGGTAAGTTGAATGTTGTTGAGTGAAGCTGAATGATCTTGCACAAGTTTAACATCCATATAAAGGGGCTAGGAAATATGGCACTAAAAGCTGAAACAGAAGGCCTGCTCACTGCAGCACAAGATTAGAGTCTGGCTGCTCGATCTTATTGCCATCATATCATCAAAGACGGAATTGACCCTCAGTGCACGATTAGTGGAAAATTTGAAGAATCCATGGACCACATTGTGGTCAATGAATTTTATTAAATTTTATCAGACTCACTTTTTCAGTTTAGCTTTTAATTAGGATTTTTAATTAGACAGGTTTTAATAGTTCTTGTATGCCAGTGCACACAGACAGAGGGATAAAGGCCAGCAGGTATGACATTATTGTCAAAGACAAGAAAGAAAAGAGGTGCATGCTCATTAACATAGTAATCTCCTCTGAAAGAAACAACACCACAAAATTCACAGAAAAGCTCACCAAGTACAAAGATCTGGAGATTAAAATGAACAGGATGTGGGGTATGAAGATGGAAACAATAGCAGTGGTCATTGTAGCACTGGGACTAATAAAGAAGAGACTAGACAAGGTCACCAGCAGAATCATGGCTAACATCAATACCACTGAAATCCAAGAGAACATCATGCTTGGAAAATAGCCCACATAATATGGAGAGTACTGTCAAGGGATTAACTTCTTCCCCGATAATGCCTTAGGTCCACAGTTTGGACCTGGCTATTAAGGATGGAAAAGCAGGAAAATTTGGAGAGGATTTGATGATGATGATGATGATGATGATGATGATGATGATGATGATGATGATGATAACAGTGGCTATATGCCTGGCAGCCAAGGAGGTTGTCAAATAAATTAAATTCTCTCGTGTAAAAAAATAAAGTTCTGGCGTCGGTTGTTCAAAAGGTGGATAACGCTATCCACCGGATAAATCGCTATCCAGCGGATAAGTACCAGCAAAACCCATTGACGTATCCAGTGCATAGTGATTTATCCAGTGGATAGCACTATCCACCCTTCGAGCAACTAGGCCCTGCAGGGCCCAAGGGGGATAAAGGTTAATTGGGGAGCTGCAAAATAGCTCAGTTAGTAGAGCAATGTGCGGCACAATTGCAAGGCCTGTGATGGGTGCTAGTCCCCTTTAAGCCTGGATTTTTTTTCAGGCTTCTTTGCACCATCTCAAGTTCCTCCATTAACTGCGATGATCAAACTTCAATTCAACATTGATGGCAATTTGATACTCCGCCCAAGCTTGTAGAAATGATCAACAGCAAAGCCACCATCATTTGATGAATCACTTCAGGAAATTCTAAATGAAGATAATGACCTATCATTGGGTCATCAGGGGGCCACAACCAATGGGGAATTGACTTGGAGTGGTGTGACAAAGTTACCACCTTGGAAAACCAAGGAATATTTTGCAGGTTGCAGGTTGCAGGTTGAAATTTAATTATAACTGGAAAACCGTTGACAGTTGAAAGAAATGTACAAGCGGTAGACTTACCGTGACTGTTACATGACTCTGTTTAGGCTGTTAGGTTATTGATTCCATCCGCTAGAAGTACTTATCGATCGACATGCTGAGACCAGTCAAATCTCTTCAAAGCCATCTGCATGGCTGCGCCACAAATGTTTCCATCGATTCTAGATTTGGCTCGGGTCTTACTTCAGCAACAGAAGATTGCCATCACAAATAAAGCATAAATAAAGAAATGAAATAATATAAGATTTTAATCAACAGAATATTTTAGCACAAGCTCACTGTGCTTCCATTTTGGTACTCACAGGGAAGAAACCAAATTCAGCAGCTATTTCAGATGATATTTCAGATGTTTTTTCAAAATCAATAATTCATTGCATGCCTCAAATCATAGGAATATACTCTCCTCCCATCCCTTCGGCCAGTTTGGCATTTACCTGGAAGCCATCTTACTGAGCGATTGTAAACAGGGTCATGTAACAGTCACGGTAAGTTTACCTCTTGTAAGTTTCTTTTAACCGTCAGCGGTTTTCCAGGTATAATTAAATTTCAACCTGCAACCTGCAACCTGCAACCGGCAAAATATTCCTGCCGCTTGGAAGGCCTCGTAAATGTGGTCTGGGTTAGGGTCTGCAAAATTTTAGTTTCTGTTTACCCGATTTACTGTAGGAACATTCTGCATTCCGAAAATTACACCGGCCACGGAAATTCGTGACTGACAACTATGGCGTGATCAACACTTTTCCTTGTATACCTGGACCCTCCGCCATCGATGGACAGAACCTTGATTCCTCTTCCTTTCACCGGATCAATCCATCCTAACAAAGTCAACGCTTTCTGTGCTTCTTTCCGAACCTCCTTATTTCCTTTCTTTTTGATCGTCAGTAGAGTACTTATGGCTTGCTCTCGAATAGCTTGGCTTCTGCTTACTCCTTGATAGCGAAGGATATGCTCGTTGAATTCTTCCAGACGGATAAGTCTTGATTGTTCACCCTTAGCTGCTCGCAAAGCTTGGACGAGAGAACGCGTGCGATTTTGAATGCTCGCGACGGTTTTCAGTGGAACATGGCTAAATGTAGAATCTGTTGTTGTTGGAAGCGTCCTGTATAAGGTTTTTGTAAACTTACAGGGAAAATGCACGACTTTTTTCACTTGCAATGGCCGCAAAAGTTTCATCCCCAACTCAGATGAGTTGCTCCAAGTCACATTTTAGCTAAGTTTCCTCCCACAATCAAGAGTTGGCTTATGCAAATGCTTCAATAGAAAATGTACGCTGCAAACATTTAGCATCATAAATATTGCCTTGAAAATAGCTCAAATCTGCTGCCATTTTGAAATGATTGTACCCAAGCCCTCCCCGACAAAATCGTCGCAAAGGGGAAAAGGACTGGGCTAGATATCCAAAAGGCGCATAGCTTGTAGTGAAAAGTGGACATTTTCGCGAAAATTTTTACAAAAAAAGAGGCATTTCTTTAACGTTGGCAGCATTTATAGTATTTATAATACCATATTTCGCTTAGTTTTTTATTCAAACCTACCCGTTGGACCTATGATCTTTGCCAAACATATACCCAAATCAAGTGTTGAAATAGTTACGGCTTGATGCACATATTAAGCTTACTTAATATTTTACTGAGGTTTTCATATTAAGTTTGTGGACGACTCTTACTTTGGTCTCGAAATACGGCGGCTCTAAGAGTTTGTACTACCCGTTCCATTTCATGGTATAATGGGCGAAAAAAAGACATGAAGCATTTTAAAATGATTTTTAGTGATTTTGTAGTTGACCGTGTGTTTTATTTAGTTTAATGCAAGGATTTTTCAGTGATTTTTAGGGTAGTTTTTTAGTTTTGTAGTAGACCGTGTGTTTTATTTAGTGTTAACAATATAATTATTAATAAAAAGTTCATATCCTCAATTAAAAGAAAAAAAAAGACATGAAGCAACGTTTTAGTAGACCAATCGACCACACTGACTTACGTCCCACTGATTCGATTTTAGACTTTCTAAAAGTCCTTTCCAATAATTCTTGGGTTAAGAAATAAGGTCGACTTGTGGCAAGTCTAACTCGATTTACATCGTACTACAATCTCGAATTAAACTAGTCATTAGGGACCTTTAGATTGGAGTACGAGTACGAGTTTTCCGTTCTGAGCACGCGCACTTGGAAAAATTTCGACCTCGAAACCTGACGCGCGTGCTCAGTACGGAAAACTCTTACTCGTAGTCGTGGTCATGCTCCTGTGGGGGGGCATTCGGGTCAAAAATGCAATTGGATCGTAACCTCCATACCATTGGCTCGCACTGCATGTTATTTGTTCGTGAGCTCTAGGGGACTGATGTTGGCCTTCCATTTCCCGATCGACTCAACTTCCAAACTGTACGTCATGTACTTGTAATCCCTACGTCGCTACATCAACATGGCATCGAGGCTATTTTCCTCTTGGTTAACCGCTGACCGAATGTTAACTACGACCGGAAGCGATTTACGATCCAAGGTGGGGTACGATCGAATGGCATGGAGGTACGATCGAATGGCATAAAGCTCACGAACAAATAACATGCAGTACGATCCGATGGTTTGGAGGTTACGATCCAATTGCATTTTTGACCCGAATGCCCCTCCACATGCTCCAATCTAAAGTTCACTATTAGCCTCAAGCGCGAGTTTGAATAGAGTTTGAACGGGATATCTGCGTCTAGTAGAACCCGACATACTGTTCTTCGACTTGAGATTCAATTGTCCGTGAAAGGATTAAGCAATCCGGATTTTTTGTTTACCCAAAGAAACGCACTCTTAGAATCTATTGTTGGCATTGCCGAAGAATTTTTTTCCCAGTTTATATCTCTGCACTTGCTTTCATTTCAACACTTAACAGAAGTCGTCGCTTAGGAGAAAAAGGAAACAACAGTTAGACCGCTACTATAACTCTGTTTAACATGATCTGTCATTTTTGTGACAATCCCAATCGACACAAGCTAATTTGCTTTGAAAACATATCTACATCTACATGTTCCAGCACTCGGCAAAGTCCCTTTTTGACTTACGGCTGTTTCTGCTTAGGTGGCCTCATACACCGTAAGGCTTTTTAGAGACATCTCTGCCAAGCCGGCCACTTTTGCTGGAGAGAACAGAAAGCTAAGGGTCAGACCACAACACCGGGTACAGCTTGCCCTACTCTTTGCGAACAGTGTGTGGGTTCTTTAACGTCCCACAGAGTTAATAAACAAGGGCTGCCGGCTTATCGTCCTTATCCGAGAAGACTAGAAAGTCTAACTATATGCAGATGTCATTACAAAGGCAGCACTTTCTCCTCAGTTATTTAGAGGCCCTGAGTGTTGGTCCGGTCCGGTCGGGATTCGAACCGCGACCTCCCGCATGAAAGTCCAGTGCACTCTCGATTGAGCCAACTGGTCGCGGTCTTACCACATAAAGATGTAGTAAGACAAATTTCTATGAAAATTGTAGCATTAAGCATATGCGCGCTTTCCGCATACTTGTTCGCAGAACGCCCGCGGTTTTTTGAAATTGTTGCACGAGGGGCTGACCTATGATTTCGCCGCTGACAATAATTATCTTAGGCTCTTGGAACGAGGACTATTTTGGGGAGCACGCATGCGCAAGGCCCATGTACTACAATGCGAATGGGCAATTTCCCAATCTCGTACCCAGAGTCCCCAGGCTCTTTGGTCAGCGTGTTGTCGCCAGGAAAGATTTGATTGGCTGTTACTTTACAACATCAGAAGTGCCGGCACACCATCGAAACCGTCTCAGATTTTGTGGGAAAATGGCGGCCATTATCCCAGAGTCTCTCCGGGTGCCCACCAGCTGACCAAAGAGTCCGAGGACTCTTTTCTCAGATTGGCAATTTCCATCTTAGTTCCCAGGGACTATGATTATTTTGGCAGCGGAGAAATCGTAGGCCAGCAGCTCGTGTAACAATTAAAAAAGAAAAAAAACTAAGAGGGTTCTAGGGACGAGAATGCGTAATTCGAAAGAGTTATATTGGAAACTGCGTTTTATCATTTTTAGCAAATGCGCATACGAGAAGCCCATGTGATGCAATATGTACCAAAAGAAGTACCATACCATATGGAAGACGCATTGGCTACAATGTCGATTATATATTGTAGAAAGGGGTGTGTCACATTTGGTCGAGAGACCGACTTTTCTCTCCTTCATATACAGGATATATATGTTCAGCCAAAATTCGCCATAGCGTTTAATTACTGTAATCACGACTATCTTAAATAGTTTTCAGTAGTTTTCTGCGTTTAAAATCGAAATGCATCTTTTTTTATATAGACAGCCACATTGAATTGAAGACGTTAGCAGTATTCTTGATCATAGTATAATGCACGGGTGTAGAAGTTCATAACCCAGAAGTCTCGATCCGCAATGGAATGCAGCCCATCAGTTTACGGTATTATCTATTTTTAGAACCAGGCTGCTGCACGATTTTGCATTTAGCACGAACAATCCCTCGTGCGGCTCTTGGTTATGGATCAATCAGACGCGTTGTGGTTATCAGGGCCAATCTGATTGGCCGTTATATGCGGGACCTCTATTCTAAATTTAGTTAATACCGTAACCTGATGGGCCAAGGCCAAATTTGACAGATCGAGACTTCTCATGGTGGAGCGGAGTTCGGGTGACTTTGGAGCGATTGTGTCGAATAAAGAGAAAATAGTGAGCTTGAGGTGCTACTTTGTCTTGGTCTCAATTTTCGAACTAGGGATTCAGCAGTTAATTCAAATAAATTGTATTTACACAATTCGTGCTGCCAGTTTGTCCCTAACCAATATTACGACAAAGAGGTCAGCCCGGCATTAATGAGTTGCTGTGCTCCACAATTATAATAAATTGGACCATACGTCCACGTTTTAATCCATCAACAAGAAACAATTCAACATTACCGAGAAGCAAACAAATGGACTTAAAGCTAGGCTAAAGATTTGTGACTTCCATCTTCCTTACCACACCCCAGAACGACAACGCAAGTATGAGTTTCCTTAACGCGGTGTTCTCAAATATTGTTTTCCCATGCCTTCAAAGTTATTTTCAAAGCTTTCATTGAAGAAACAGCAGGATAAATTGTCAGTTCAATGTTGATTCAACCATAGCCCGTTAAAAATAGGTAGATCTGATAATTTGATTAAATTTGAGGATAATTACTTTTTTTCTCACTATAATACTACCTCTTTAACTTTATACATAGATACATTTCGAGTCTCTTGGCTATTTTGCGCAATAAATTACATGCCTTTAAATAAGAGCTTCTCGCGAACTCTTATTAAACAATAAATTTCTCTTGTTGTCTCGAAGTGTCACACAATGCTGAATTGCGTCTGGTGACCCGCTAAATGACGTTTGGCAAAGGGTATACAAGAATAATAACGTGGCTCGTTGAATTATCGTACACACCGACTCACTTGCCATTTGTTCTGCGACAGCGTGAGGACACCAAGCTTTACATGAGGACTGGAATGTTCTGTTTTGCAGACACTGAAACAAATCCTCGAACATCTACAAGACTGAGTGGAATTCTGAGCGCTTGCTTTACGCACTGGTCCATTGATTTTGAAAGTTGATGTCTTTGTTGTTGTTGTTCTTTTCTTTTACTAAGTAACATTAGCATTTGCCATTTTATATTACAGGGTGTGTCATTCGCTGGCGAGTTACAAGCTTTTGTTGTTGCTTATTGTAGACCTGGCGACACGAAATTAAAGCAAGTCGTTTATCCCGTTTGCAATTTGAGCGGTTTTCAATTATCATTTTTGAGTACTGTGAAATCAAACCCCACCCTTTCACGATAGAGACGGGCCATGTAACGAGCCGATCAGAACTCGAAAGAAATACATGTTTGCCGCAACAAGCGCAGGATATTTGGTGCACGCCAGTGACAAAACTGTCGAGAAAGTGGCGCGTAACTTTCTGGTCAATCACCAGGCACGCAATTGTAGAAGTAATGCATTCACAGACACTCAACTGAAAATCGCTCAATTAGTTAAAATTGCCTGTACGTGGAGAATCTTTATACGGCACAATACAAATTAACCATTATTTAACGCAACATTAAGCCGTCATTTATGACAGGCTCGTCGTAGTATTTTCCTTTAACCAATAATTTCCTCGTGTGCGACAATTCAGACAGTAGTAACGTGAATAGGTCCCACAGGGGACCCATCAGGGTTTCGTTGAGTCAGATATTCCCGCACAGTGGTAAAGTCATCAAACTGCTGTTGCTTGTTTTTGTTCATTCTCCTGTGGCTCATTTCCACGATAATATCCCGACGTCCTTTGCCACTCTCCGAGCCGCTGCACGTGAGCGGGCTCTCACACTCTTTCAGTTGTTGTAATTTTTGCATTTTCTTCCTGCGCGCTTCGCGCACTCTTTCTAGGTGTCGTCTCCGGTCTTCCCGCGGCCAGTACCGGCCTTGGTAGACTGTTTGAGTATCATCGTCCGTCGTCATACCCTTTCGCTCTTCAGTAATTTTTTGCGCTCGTTCGCGCAGGAGTTTATTCCTCGCTTGTCGCGCGGCCGTGACTGGCCGCTTGCGAACAAAAATTTGACTTCCATCCTTGGACATTCGCACTTTCCACTCAATATTCTGTTGAGAGCCATTAAGAGACTGATTGTCATTCAAATTAGACCTCTTTTTGCTGCGATGATCCTGGTTTTCAAGTTTTCCGCCAAAACAATCCGACTCACCAATCCAGTTTATGTGTTGCATGGAGTCCTTATTCATGGCTCTTATATAAGAGGCACGGATTGTCCTACTTACATTTCCTAACTTGTTACTACGCTTTTGATCAGAGTGCCGACTTCGATCGCGATCACGATCTCGTTCGCGATCTCGTTCTCCACGAGATTCATTCCCATGATTGTCTCTGTGAGGATCTCGCGTCTTTTTTCGATCCTTGCTTCGTTCTTTGTCCTTTCTTGGGGGTGAGCTACCACTACGCGTAGGTGAAAGACAGTTCTTACTCGAAGCTCCATTTTGGCGTTTTGAGCCACTGTTTTCAGAAGATTTATCCTTCTTGTGTCGTACGTACTCCTTTTCCACAGGCGTCGAATTGTCCCGTAAATTGGCAATGTTCGTATCTCGGAATCGTATGGGAGAAAATGCTCTTTCTTCCTTGCCTAGCGAGGAACCCGAACTACTCTTGGACTCACACGCGCTCAAATCATCCTTCGCATGGCTTTTTTCGCCGTTTTCCTGCGAGATTTTCTCAGTATTTGGCAGGGTCGGGACCTCTTCCCCAAAATCTTGCTCAGAGCTTTCATCATTCTTTGTACTCTCATCCGTCCTGCCAACACCGCTGTCCTTCTCACATTTATCCCCGTTCCCTTGATAACTATCCAAGACATCCGTTCCGTCTTCATCTTCCTCCTTTATGACACCAATCCTGAAATTGCTGAGATCAGCGTCGATAGGATCAACAAAGCTCCAGTCGTGACTTCCTTCGCTTCCCAGTAGAGTTGCCTGTACCTAGAAGAAAAGAGTACCAAAATAAGTTTGTTTGTTGGCCGCAGATGCTCACCCTCCCAGCGCTAGTAACCGCACAGTCATGTGACGAGCTACGACCAGGTCTTTTTTCTCGGCGACAAGTCAGGACAAGAGAAGACCCTGGGTTCGAGGCTGTGAAAAAGGGAGGTAGGGAGGGAGTACTACACCATATAATTGTCAGGAGATATCCTACATCATTTTGAGCGATGGCAACAAGTGCCAGACGGGAACAGACGTCATCCACATCCAGCGAGCTGACGGAATATACATATATAAATAAAGTGACCTAACTGTACCCTTACAAAGATTCAGATGTTAGGAAAGTTTACATAGCGTATCACAAACATAACATGAAGAACGGTTGAAAAGATTTATGCGAATAGTGGCGTTTGAGATCAAGCTTACTTAGTCCGCTTTAAAAAACGGGGGAGTTGGGGGACTGGGGAATGCGCCACAATCAAGGGAATAACAGGGAGATTGGTCAAGGGGGGTTGGACAGGGGGATTTCCTATTGGTGTTCTTTTGCTTATTTTATGTGTGTCCAAAGGTCTTACGTAATATATATATTTATTCAATCTCTAAATAGATAATCGAAACGCTTTACAAGATAGAAACACTAAGGAATCAAAAGAAACCGGTAATATCTAAGACTGACAAGTATTTACTTAAAATGCTATTTACAACTAAATTAGAAGATTGACGTATACATGCTAAACTACACTTAGGAGGAAAGACTACTAGCTAAATATACATGAACTACGGACTGACGTGTGAGTATAAGCTTCGATTTAAAACCTGTCGGTAACTTAAGTCCCTGAAAAGCTGAGGGAAAAATATTATGTTTGAAACTCTTGAGACGGAAATGTCTGAGCAGTTATGTGCTTTTTTTTTTGTATTGTATTAAATTTTGCAGGCGAGTCACAATAAGATTGTATTTTTCGCGTTCGCGTTGTGAAATAAGAGTATCATTAATTTAATACTAGTAAGAGGATTTTTTTAGCGGTCTACGAACTTTTTTTAGGATTAACCTCTTGACATTTAGTGACGGGAACCTTCAAGAACTCAAAAGAAGCCGTTAATTGTCCTTCGATGGAGACGGTGAAAGGTCGTCATCGTAAATCTATTCTATTACACCGCTGACCCGAAAATGAATCAACGGTAAACGAGAGATTTAGAGCTGCGTTTTCCCGTGCAACTATTTATGTGCCTAACACGGTGGTTCTCGCTTTTTGAACTGTTTTTATTTTTTAAGACTGACCAAATAAAAGCAACTTAGAAGTACTTTCACGTGGTCCTCCTCCGTGGACGTCTTGAAGCTATGTCGATCCTATTTTTTCGTCCCCTTTTATTCTCTTGTCCCAGCGCTCACAATGCAACGAATTTACCAGAAATGTTAGCTTACTAACCGAAAAATTAATTACCAATGTTACATGCACCCGAGGGATTAGTCAGAGCAAACAGGAAGTCACCCGATTTTCGATTTTCTAAACCCCGGAACAAACGCATACTTTCTTTTCCTTAGAAATATCATATCAACTGATTAAATAATACAAGAACAACAAAAACAACCAAAAAAAAATATATTTCAAAGCGATTTTGTGTCGTATCCAATTTATTTTGTGAGACCTTGACTTATGTAGTTGAAACGGCCGAAAAAGGAGGGCTTTTGTTCACCAAGGCGTTATCTTGCTCGAGACGTCATTATAGGCTCTGTCAGTAAGCTGATCTTTATGTGGGCTATAAAAATTATACTCTTAGGTAGCTAGTGAAATGCATTAACAAAAATATTGAATGAACACGGAATCGAATTAGTTCAAGTGGTTAATGGAAGCTGTTGTGAGAAAACAACTGTTTGCTCTCTTTTTCAACAAACATAAATAAGATTGCAGTTTCATAACAGACTTAGTAAAGTAATTGGAGGCGACGACACGAACGCCCGCTTCTGTTTTAAAGCGTGCAAAGATTCCGTGACGAAATGCCTTTCCACCTTGCAAGTGTTTTTAGAGCAATTAAACAATCAGTAATGGATCGAGAAAACAATTTTAGAATGCTAACCCTTGCATCCAAAATCCCTTTTATTGATAAGACAAAAGATTTTCTTGTTAAATACACAAACTCACACGCAATCGTCCCAGCATTGCGTGAGGTTAGGAACTTCATAAATCCTGTGATAACAGGCTGCTTTAGTTCACGGAAAACAAAATTGTAAGGATATTTTAAAGGGTACTTTACAACCTCGTAACCCCCATATCAACATCGATAATCTCCTTAATGTTCTCGATGCATTTCTTAAGGTACTGGTGGGGCGAACGTTTTCACACAACATCATGCTACGGTATTCTCGTGATTTGTGTGTTTGTTGACTAAACGTTAACGAAACGGTGTATTGAAAGCGCTTGCTCTCGGCTAACTAAACATTATTGATTTTTTTTCTTGAGACGGGCAGTGGTGTTAAAACTGTTCCACAAAAGGTAATATGGTCACAGGTGTGTTATTCGCCAAAAAGTATGGCTCGATTTAGTTTGCCCTCTAAAGCGAGCAATCCAACAATTTACTGATAAAGCTTGTCGGCCAGTCCAAGAATGCGCCAAGTTATCTTTGCACTGATGACTCCTTAAACTACATGTAACTGAGATTGCCGCTGCGTTGGAAGTGAGGTAAAGGTTAATTGACGGGTCTGCCTAATGTGCGAGCCAGCGAGCCATGCGAGCCAGGGTGCGAGCCATGCGAGTCACCGTTTTAACGTGAAAAATAATCAAATAATGGATATTATTAACTAACTGCAGCAAATACCGTCCAAATAATAATATTCAGCCACATTGTACAGCTGTTTGCACAGCAGAAAACCTGTTGGCCGTAAAGGTCCCCGCGCACACTCAAAGCTGTCACGCTCTCCCTCTTTCATCGATACATTTATTTAAATCTCTTGTTAGATGTTTTATGACTCTTGAATAAGTACAATAACGGTACGAGATATCTTATACATACTATTTTTTTTTTGTCTTTTGTTTTTTTTCATTTTTCATTTTTCATTTTTCATGGCTCGCATGGCTCGCACGGCTCGCACCCTGGCTCGCATGGCTCGCATGGCTCGCATGGCTCGCACCCTGGCTCGCATGACTCGCATGGCTCGCATTGTGACTCGCATGGCTCGCTGGCTCGCACATTAGTAACACTCTTAATTGACGAAGTGGTTTGTTTTAACTGCATAAATGTTAATGCACACAATCAAACAAGAGCTCATGTTGTGGTCTCCGAAAATACGACATTATTAATTTAAGACCAACCGCAAACCGACAAAATTGAAATTTCCAAGGCCTCGTATTTGACAGTCTTCAGATTGCACGAAATATTAATTAATGTTGCTGACGTGCCAATATCGCTCTCGACTCTTCCACTACACAATTGAAGTTCCTTTGTACTTTGAAATGAATCCTTTTTCAAGTCTGTTAGTGATGCAGCCTTCCACCGGTGGAAAAAAATCCGAGTTGGGCCAAAAGGAGTCGAATGCGTGGCTTTCCGATTACTAGTTTGGATGCCCCTACCGTTGAGCTACAAGACTTAAGATAGTTAGGCTATTATACTAGCTAGGTCTTTTCGACCTTCGTTTTTTCATTATGCTGGCCTATCAAGGCAAGTAAAAATGTAGTATTGCAGTGGATTGATGCTTTCTATCTCTTGATTCTCTACGTGCGCGATTTTCGTGAAAACGGGAGATAGAATGTTGGGGAGGGCGTGATTGCCATACGCGCGAGATGCACACGCGTGAGGTATTCGGCTGTTCAAATTTTATTTCATGTCGTCAGCTTCAGGTGTCCTCATAACGTCATCACTCACACCACCACCCTTCCTTAGTTGAATTAAGCCTCAACTCTTGTGATTATCAAAATACAAGCCTCGAAGCAACATTTGTCCGTATTGCTGCTGCATGAGCTGGTTCAAACTTTTGAGACAGTGGACGAATCGATCTCCTTGATTGCGATCAAACAAATAAAAGCTTTTGAGCTGCAGTTCCTTCAGGCGCTGTTTGTTATGCTTAACATACCTTTGATTCTGTGGACAAAGTCCTTTCGTGGGACCATTCAAATGAAAGTTACTGAGCTCTACTTTCCTATGCTGCTGCTTGCTTTTGTCTCTGCTTTGAATCTTAAGTTAAAGAAATAGAAACTTGTAAAGGTGCCTACCTCTTGAGCTGGTCTCGCAACTAGAAATTTTATCGTAGCAGTCGATTCATAAACCAAAGGCTCTATATCACTGATATGGGTAACGGGCACATCATTGATCTGTGGAAAAATGTTCGTTACAAGATCAAATAACGATGAAGAACTCTGGATAATTACTGAATTGGAAAACGGATTTGTCTGAAAAAAATTTCCGCGATTTGCCGCTGGATACGGCAAAATATAAACGTCGCCGCAAGGCGATATTCAGACACTGGGCTTAAAACTTCGGTGCTCCCGGCAACGTGTAACTGAACTGCTTGTGGGACCGTATATTGAAAGGAGCAATTCATCTAAGAAAACATAAACGCGTTTAAAAACCCAAATGGAATGATGACAACCAGTTAGCTATTTACTACACAACATGCATGGTGCAGTTGAATTCGGGACTGACCACCGGAGCCAAATCTACTATATACCACATGGCCCATGTTGGTGTCCCTAAACAAAGAAACAGGGCCCATGCTGGTGTACCAAACTAATCCCTGGGCATTTGAATTCTGTTTTTATGCAAGCATTTTTCTTTGTATGAAATGATACATGAAATGACTCATATATTGAACTGCGGATATGAAATTAAGTGACGCTATGATCCTCGCAGTTACGAACGCAATTTTAGCAATTGCGTAGAGAAGCCTGAAAAAAATTCGGGACTCCAACGGGGTTTGAACCTGTGACATAGCGATGCCGTTGCGACGCTCTAACCAACTGAGCTATGAAGCCACTAATGTTAGGAGCTGGTCATTTGTGGGTTCAAATGTTCCCGTGATGAATTATTTCATCCGTTGATTCATTCATCACGGGAAAATTTGAACACACAAATGACCAGCTCCCAACATTGGTGGCTTCATAGCTCAGTTGGTTAGAGCAGCGCACCGGCATCGCGAGGTCACGGGTTCAAACCCTGTTGAAGTCCTGAATTTTCTTCAGGCTTCTCTACGCAATTGCTAAAATTGCGTTCATAACTGCGAGGATCATAGCTTCACTTGATTTTTCTTTGTTTCGGTTAAAAAAATATGGCTGCTTATCACATGATTGCTTGAGAGAAGTGCTACACATGCACTGCATATTTAATGCACATTGTAAATGATTTTCATTAAGTCAAATCAGGTGTGAAACAAACTATGCATTTTGCCGTTCACTCCAACTGAGTAACAAGAGTGCCCGTTTCTTAGCTTACCGCTATTCTGCTGTTAATTAAATGTGAAATAGGGCATCTAAGGACTTTGGACCCATTACATAATCGATGTTATTCTGTACCTTCAGGACTTCATCCCAAAGCGTCAAACGTCCATCAAGGTACGCAACAGAACCAGGATCAATCTGAAAGGAAGTTGGCGCTGCACATTAGAACAGTTTTCAATTGAGTGCCGGCAGTAACTACGCGATTTCTCGCTCTATGACTGGATCAAAAAAAGTTGCGCGAACTTTTCAACCAATCAGATGCAGAACTGAAACCAACTGCGACTCAGTTACTTTTGTTTTCCCGCGCTTGGTGCTGGCTTCGTTTACTTGCGCTTTGCGTTCTGATTGGCTAGTAAAACCTGCACTTACTCTTGGTATAACGAAATCCTGAATTACGACGATTTGTGATCGGCGGATTTGTGGAGTATTTCCTTCAGAACGTGATTCGCTCTGTGACTAGTTTAGTTTCGTTTTACAACACTCAGTTGAAAACAGCTTTCCTTTGATTTGGTATACCAAATCATGCAGTAGGTAGTCTAGTTTAGTTTACATTGCTTTGTACCGTATTCTGCCTCGTCCAGATTCACCAGAAGAGTCTGGAAACTTTATTTACGGGGCTGAAGGGTAGGAGAGGGTGTTTTGTTATTCGCCAAAAAGTATGTAACAGAGGTGATGGAAAAACAATACAACCTCGTTCTCCGAGGGTCGCTCCTCTTCCCAGCCTCTGCAAGCGAGAGAGAGGAGCGGCAAGAACAGAGAAAGGCCCTGAGAACGCGGATGAAAACAAGACAACTGCGCTCGAACCGATGCAATGAAATTTGAGGTTTCAATGAGATGATTGTCATTTGCCGAAGGTTAGTTTTCTCTGATTTGGCTCTTGAAAGTGCACCGGTTTCTCCATTGTGCCATATTCTTCAGGCTTCAGTTCGGTGAGTCCACGACCCTCATTTATTTTCTCAGCAACGTGACGTTGCTTAGCTTTCACTGCAGGATGGCGCATTCACCTCCCACATAGGCATTGTTTGATTCCGGGTTAGTCGCCAACTGTGGATCGAGTTTGTAGTTGGTTCTCATCTTTCTTTAGGTACTTGGAGTACTGTGGTTACTCGGCCCTCCCCTTCCCCCTTCTCAAACACAGTTGGATTGTAACGCTACACAAACACTTGAAAACGCATTCCTATGAGCTCTTGGTGTTACGTGGGTAACCAAATTACGTTAGCTTTTTTTGTAAAACATATTCTGCATGTTTTGAATCTTTCACGTGTTGTGTTTCCTCTTTAGCGTCCTTGGTATTACAATCTTCCCTCTCAAAGACTGTATCATTGAAATAAAAGGAGGCAACGGAAGCCACGGTGTGTCTGTCTCGGTACTAAGGTTCTGACAAGAAACTTAAGAGCGTCAACATTCCGCAACTATCAGTCCAAATATGCTCGAAAAAAAACCCGATCTATTGTTTGAATAAAACCCTTTCGAGCTCTCAAAGGAAATTAGATCGTCGTGTGCTAAGCCAATTTTTCACGGTTTGTAGCCACTTCACGGTATTTGAATCCCTTCTGTACTGTACTTAATTGCAACGTTCATTGCCCTACTTGAACTTTTCGACTTGCCGCAAAGACTAAAAACTTCCTAGCCCACTTAAAACTGAAGCATCGATTTACTTTACTAAAAGTAACACCAAATTCCTCAAGTCTTGTCCAGGACGGGCTAGACTGAAGCAAAACTAAATTTCACTTAAATAAAAAGGCTAATTTGTTGCTTTGTCATCCTTTTTTTGTTCTTACAGCCTTAACTGAGAACTTCTGTTTATTTGTTGCGCCCGGACGTCTAGCAGGAAAACAGTGGGTGGTACGAAGACAGGATCTCGTTTGGCGGTGAGTTTTAGACGCACTTTGTTAATTGGATAATGGGAGGCTTGCTAACGGGATTATGGTGGCCATGTAAGTGTGTTTATATTAACTATAACAAGATTAAAGCGACTCTTGAACTACTGTGGACAAGTCTTTGCCAACGCAGCAGCAATTACTAGAGATCTCGCGCAATGTCATTGTGAATAGTTTTAGAGCAGAAAGCGCGTCGGACTTTCGACACACGCCCTACTGTTTGAGCCCAGTTTATGAGGTCTTCTATATTGTTCTTGGGATATAAACTGGCTACCAGCTAATACATGTAGTTAGAGACACTTAGGGTATTCACACTGAAGTGGCGAACATTCCAAGTCAGGGATGTTTGCAACTCCTCTTCTCAATTAATGCTGCCAAATTCGGGTTTCATTCCGGCGGTTTTGGCCACTCGGCTCCTAAACGTTCCCTTTTATTTAGTTTTCAACCAACGCTGAGTTTGACATCTCCAATTAATGGAGTGAAAACCGGCAGTCTTTAACAACTTTCCAGAACGCCACCCTTGCCAGCTCTGGTGTCGCGAAGCTGTTGTAACGGGTGGCAACGGAAACGTTGTAGAGCTCTGAATCTTAAGAAAGAGACTGACTAGAGTCCTGTTACAAACTACTCACACCCGACGATCCATAGAGGGATAAAATACCATCGAATGACCAGATCCAATGAACAGGACAACGATGCCAAGACTGATTTTTGCCAGAGATTTCAACTTGCATTTACGACACTTGAGGGAGGAGGGAAGCAAACGGAGACATAAACATACAAGCTACATGAAGTGATGCGCAGATACATACCTCGCAAACGTGCACTGTTGATTCGTCTTCTTCGCCGCAGCAGAATGTTAATCCCAGCTCACTATTCGCTATCCATAGAGTTATTTCCTGGAAAGACAAACAAGACACTGAAGTTGAAATTGGGGAAAAAAGGACTGTATGACATAACTTTGGACAGTGTGACTTGTAAAATAGAATCTAAGTTCATAGGTGTATGGATACGTGGATTCTGAACTCTGGAATTAACATGCCAATGCAAACAGTAGGAATAAAGTCCGCGGAGTAACGAGCAAGACAGAACAAATGTAATCACTTTGCAACAAGCGAAGTTATCACGAGTTCAGACAGGAGTCGAGAGCATGACTCTCTAAACCATGGTCGGGGCTTTTAATTCTTCGGGGAGGGTAAGGTGGAGAATCTTCATCTGTCTTTTCTCGTAGCTGAAAGCTGGGAAAAATTCTTGCTCATTCTCGCTCTATTCGGCAAAATATCCCTTTGCTTTGCTCAGTACACTGGGTAGGGTTTTCCTAACTCAGGCGCTTTACGGCAGTCAGTT
This sequence comes from Astreopora myriophthalma, assembly GCA_014634185.1. NCBI lineage: Eukaryota > Metazoa > Cnidaria > Anthozoa > Scleractinia > Acroporidae > Astreopora > Astreopora myriophthalma. The sequence continues at coordinate 1,173,131 of BLFK01000907.1, forward strand.
TAAAGATGGTGTCAACAGGTCAACCATCTTTCTTTAAAACGATTGAATAAACCTTAGTAAATTAAGCCATTTCTAGCTTCGAATGGAATGTAATCGCCTCCAATTGTTATCTTTGGTGTCAAATGGGCCCAGTGTGGTGGTACATAACTGAAGACTTAACTCAAATTGAAGTTTCCAAAACAAGCTATTTTTTGTAACAGTGATACAGAAAAATGCAGTTGCCCATTATCTACTGTTTATCAATGCACATCTCAAAGACTTCGTAAACCATTTCCTTTTAACAATCAGACCTTGAAACATATGGTGGACGTATGGTAGTATGGGTCTAGCTTTGTCTAAACGAATAAAATCCTCAAGCAAAGAAAAACCAGTAAAGTTCTGTGGCGTGCTGCATTGGTTATACAACTGTGCATTTATAGAATTATCTTTCATTTATAGAATTATCCCGGTAATACACTTAAGATCCCGCTGAGCTTTGCTCTGGTTAAAGAAATGTGGTCTACGCGACGCAAAGAAAAAGTTGTTTGAACTCAGTGGGACTCAAACCCACGACCTCCGGCGTTATCATCCAGGCTTCAGAGACTGTCCACAGGAAGGAAGTCCTTGCCATCTGTTATTAAGATCGCAGTTCCCTTCTTTCGCACCTGAAATTCTAGAACGTCTGCAAGATTCTACTTTGAAATCTTGAGGGGTGAAATATCAAACAATAATTACCTCGTATTCGTAGTCGAATTCAGGATCAAAGTAGATTTCATCGGAAACTGCCGTCACATAAGGCTGTTCTTCGAGCTGACAGTTTGAATTCTCGTCCAAATGGTTAACATAATTCACATCTTTAACAAGGAGGGTCACTCGTGGTAGGGTGCCTTGCTCGCTGCTGACAATATTCTCCGAACTCGGCAAACTTTCACTCGTAGAACGCAAGTTCTCTACGTCCTCTCTGCAGAACGATTCTAAACGACGGCGTGAGCATTCAGAGCTACTCGTGCCATCATCTAAAGACTTCTCGAACGGAGTCAACAAGTCCTGTCTGGGGCTGTATCTGTCGTGTATCCCACTATCTGTGTCCATACTCTCCACTTCTTGAGCAAAAGACAAATCCGTCTGCGTTCCCGTGGACACTAGCTGCGGTACGTAGTCTCCCAGATACGCTTCTACGCGCTTACGTTTGACCAAAATATGCAAGGGTTCGGAGGCGCTTTTGATGGCTTCAACAGCTGTGGCGTGACTTGCTTCAGATAAATCTGTTCCGTTGACCTGCCACCGACAGAAATCAAAATGAACAATGAACACAAGTGATTTACGATTTCAGCCGGAATGATCGCTAGGTGTCCTTTTGTTTTTGATGAAATTTCTCTAAAGCGCCTTCGTGGGATGCGACCCTTTGTTCACTCTGATGAAATAACGAAAATTTGTCTGAATTTCATAACGACTAACAAAGGTGCAGGGTGTCAAACGGCTCTGAAAAGCATGCTCAATAAAATTCAGATGGCTTTTCCGAGCCCGACTCGCTTACCGTGCTCCTGAATCAAACTCGAAATTCTAGGCCAGTCTTTGCAACGGAAACGTTCTGACGAACTGAACGTTACTGGCCGTTATGGAGGGAGCAGCATGACAGTAATAAGAAGGTCGCTTTGGAAATGGTCGTTAAGAAAAGGTCGGCCATAGATCAAAACAAAATCATTCCTTTTAATAAGCAATAACGCGACAATCCTCAAAAAGCATTTAATAAATCATTTTCTACAATTCTGCACATATTCTTGTTACACGTCCGCCATTACGCCGGCTATATCTGCTCTAGGTTTCGGTTCGGTACGTGTTCCTCCGTGAAGATGAATATGAAGAAAATACCAAAAATAGTTTGGCTTCCAGGATTTAAGACTTGTTTGCTGTGACTATGAATTCAAGCAAAGCTCACAACGATATAACTATTGGAGTTCGATAATAACATCTTGCATTGTCTTCAAAAGGACATTCGCGTCTCTTGAAGCTAAGTGTTGGATCTGGGCAACACTTAAAAGCTTGAATTACAGTAATTCGTCTGTTTCTCAGAGTCACTATCAATCACTGGAGTTGTTTTAGTCGTTCATCTGAGCTTAGGTAGATTTGAATTTAAAACAAATATCTCTAAACTTTAACTCACCAAAGTTTCTTTTTCCATACTGAATGACTCAAAAAAGGCCTGAGGCGAATTCCAGCCCCCATGGCCTTTAAGATATCAGCCGTTTTACGCGTCTTGCATCAAATTTGTGTATTCGCTATCGGACAATAGAATTCAGGGAAGTTTCCTGCCTGTAACCACCATGTTCCTTTTAATAAGTGGTCCTTGTTTGTTTTTCTTGCAATTGATACTAGCTTATTAGCATCAGGAACTATCGATTGAAAGTCTCTCTTCTCTGACTTGAAAGCTCAATTAATTAAGGGTGCATCTGTTTGCATTGCACAGCACGTCTGAGTCTTCTGTCCGTGTGGGACAGGTCGTTACCAATTACATGAGGTCAATCGCAACACCTGCACTTACCATTACTGTCGTTCTCTTTTCATTCTAGACACATTAAAATGTCCGTCAGGTCTCGAGCAATATCATTCGTGGGAAACTGCCAGTTGTGGACAACGTAGTTCTTTTAGATACAATAAGTGCCATAGGCTCAGGCGTGTGAACAAACAGAAGTAGAAATGATATTTGTTCACTGGAGACAAAGCATGCATGGAAACAATTTGCTGTCAGGTTATCCGACATTTGTAAACTGACAGCCCACAAGAACACACAACGAATGAAATTTCGTAGCGATAACTGCCTTTTCAAAATTAGATTTTCTGAAGACTTTAACAAGAGCTGTAAAGACTTGAGATTTGTTTGCACTGTTAGCTGCTTCAAACTCGCATCTGTTCTCGGCGGTGGCAAGCGCATCGGATATAACTTGTTCAAGAAAGAATCAAAATTCACTTTTAATTAGGAGGGATAGTATTTAAATAGATCTCTGGGCCTTAAAGAGATCTTACAATTCGACCAACACAATTTTTAGCGCAGGCTAAAAGGGATTATCGTATTGTCGTTTGGAGCCAAGTGGAAGACCAAGTTAATCAATGCCAGGTGCGAAAATGTCAAAATAATTCATACCGCACATTAATTACAATCATTACACGAAACCACATCCTGTATGTATGAATCCCATGGAATCCTTGAACTATCAGCAGAGTCTGGAAGCTCCTCGCTAATGAAGCGAAAATCTGGCTCGTTAATCAGGGGTTTTCTATCACCCATCAAGGTCCATTGAAATCTCGCTCGGCCCGCCGGCCGGTTGTGGATTCTAGGATTTGTTTGCGATTCTCGTGTCTCCAGAGATCCAAGGCAAAGAGGAATGCCATATTTGGTGTTTGATAGCAGCAAATTTACAAAAAACAAAATGGATTTCCATTTTGATGATCAAAAGAAATTTAAAGTGGTGAATTGAAAACAATTGAAAAGTACATGTAAGCACCTCCATAGGTTAATACATCAGCCACGAATAGGTTTTTCTGCATTGGCAAGAATTCAACATCGATAAACCCCAAATAACCTTTTTAAAATTCCAACCAACAGGCCATCGATTAAACCAAATGGCAAAAAAAAAAACCAAAACACCAAAAACACCTCGTGACGGCCGCTGGACCTGTTTCTCTATCGTCATACCAACAGTAATTCAAAATGTGAACATTTTCAACTGTCTGTTGACGTAAACATGCGCCCCTTAACTCATTCTAGTATCCCTGTGAGGTATATTCTCAGGAAAATAAGTCGGATTTTTTCTCGTCTGGATAATAGGCCCGCAATCAGAGCGCCGTTCTGGCAACATGCCGAAACGGGCCTATCACCGTGCGATATACTCGTAAGTGCTACATTCTATCAAAACTGGAATTAGAAGGAGAGATGTAAACGAGACCTAAGATTTGGGCACGAATCTTTTACAAAATTAATTTGAAATTGACACCCGTGTTTTACATATCAGTTTTAGTCCCGGTCGACCCCGGTTGAGCTAATCTTAATTTTCTCTCAACTGATAACTAAGAATATACCCCCGTTAGATTGCATAGAACAACAGGATATTTTTTTTTCAAATCATTACGATAATACATAACCCTAAAGCTAGCTAAATATTAAAATAAACACCCTGTTCATAATGGTCGAAGTAAATTTACGAATTTGCCCTAGAATTTCGCGTTGAAAAACATTTGTACACGAAAGAATATATATTGTTCGTTCGGTTTCGAAACAATCCCAACTTCACATGAAACTTAAGGGCAGTCACGTTGAAAATAATGAGAAATTATAAAAGTTTGCGAATCGCGTGGATAAAGGAAATTAACGTGCTTTCGTCAACTTTTGGATCAAATTCTGAGACTATTTCACTCACCAATTCAGTTAACGATTTATAACGGCACCCAGCTAGAATATAAGAAGCATTACAGCTCGTAATATCAATTCGAATCAAATCTTTGTTTTCCGTGACTTAAAGAATTTTATTTTGAAGAACACATTATAATAGTTGCCACTAACAAGAAAGAAACGAGTAGACAATTCGACGCTTGTGTAAATATTTTGTCTTCGTATAAGGAGAAAGGTATCGTTCGCTAATGGACAGGTTCTTTACTAATTAATATTTCCCTTAAAATAAAATGAACTGCCCTCTAGAGGTGTTCCGAAAAAAAACCTATTTGATTTGAAGTTCTATAAACACAGGAAAGATGATGCAATATCGTCAGGAAATAACCAATGACAGAGCTTCTATCGATGGCAAAAATCGAAACAGCTATTCCGTTCTTTTTATTATTATTAAAATATTTATAAGGAAGAATGCAACCGACTGTACAATTTGTGGTACATTGCTAATGAATTTACGTGCTTGGCACTGTATATTAATGAAAGTCAAATTTATTTTCGTTTTTCCAAGGAACAACTTAAAATCCTACTCCAAACTTGACGCGAAGATTCACTCCATTTAAATTGATGTTAGTATTAAGAGTTTCTTCAAGGTTAAGTGTCGCTTGCGAAATTTAGGCACACGGAGTCGCAAAATGGTCAGTAAACTACATTTGTGTGTAAGATGAACACCATCGGTTTCTTCAGTTTTCCTTTAAGATCCTGCAGCTTCACGGCATCTCCGATCTGTTCGTTTGCTGTAGTTTTGTTTCACCTCGAGCAAAATCAGTCCATCGGGAAAATCATAGAAAAGATGTTTCGATTTTTTCAAATTCATTGCCGTTTGCACACATACACCTGCCAATTAATTACCAGAATAATCAATAATGTAGAAACGGCCTCTCGTCATGTGTTCTTTAAATCCAATTTAATGCTCTTAGTTGCAAATTTAACAACTTCTGCCTCTTAGAATCGTTCGTATTTTAAGTAACGAATAAGTTAAAAGCTTCGTTTTGCCTAATTGTTGTCTTCATAGATTGTGGAGAACTAACAGTCTTTTTAGGAACATATCAGCCGTCGGTCAAGTTGATGTCAGTAAATGAATCATCCGCTTGGGAAGACATTCTATATCTTAATGTCACCGATTTGTATTACTTCGTCAGACAAACGATTTTCTTCAATAATCACTTAATATGAAACTTTCAACGCTCTGAAATTACAATAGAGTGTGAGCTATTTTACATTAAAAAGCCATGTCATTCCAATTTCCAGTTATAAAATGAGGAACAATAAGAAAATTTCTCACTTGTAAAATCACACCAAACTTCGATCTTGAAGTTTTTTTGTTCTTGTTTTCAGCCCAAAATACATAATCCTTGGGGAAAAAACGCCTTTTATCCCAAACAGCAAGGAAATTTTTAATCGCATCTAGTACGAAGACTCTCTTCCTCAAATTTTGCAGTGTAAACATTAGACAATGCTGTCATGCAGGGAAAATGATGATAATCGTGTTGGTAAAATTACTATTTTTCACTCTGAGGATAAAAGAAAAAGTATATTTTAGCGTGTCTAGAAGCCTTAAAACTTGATGTAAAGGAAACCCGCTCATATTACCGCCTTTAATCTTTTTTATTACGACGTAAGAAACACCTCGAGAATAAGCGCAAGCAAACTTCATTCTTTCAAAATTACAATTCAGTAGATGACTTAACTTCGGGGAACCGGATTAACGGTACTGAAGCCCGAAATTAAAGACCTTCGCTGTTCATGAAAAATTCAAATGACGGTTGAAGTTGTTACAAGCCCAAAAGATATCGAAATATTTCTCAAAACGCCTCAAAGCACTTGTCGCCATGAATGCGCGATTAATCTTCCCCTGACGGAAAAGCGCTTATGAGTTTTTGATAATTGTCCGAGAGCCGAGATGCGAGATCCGAGGAAATAGGTTTTCTGGGTTCACGCTGACTCAATACATTTTAACAACGTAAGGAGATAAAAATATCGCAAATTAATGAAAAGTAAAGGAGATCCGAAATTTCTAGACTTTATGAAGCCATAACTTCGGCCTTCAAAAGGTCATTTTCCCGCCAAATCAATATCGCCGATAGAGATATAAACAAGCCACTCTACAACTTTAAATAGGTTCTTTGATCAGTGGTATATGGCTAGATGGTCTTTGTATTCCTGTTAGTGCGCAACACGAGATACCTAGAATAACGTCAAATACAGATCAGAGACGTGCAAGTCTAATTGCGTCGTGTTTCGCAGCTAATGTTGTTACGCCATACGTCAAATGCAAAATATTTGCATTGTATGTGTCTCTAATGCTTATCATAACATGACTAGAGAGCACAGGAAGCCGACTTGAGATAGAATTGAAGCGCGATGAAAGATTTTCCCAACTCGATATTTCACTATGCGATATGATACGATTTGCTTGATGCCTGTAGTCGATTGGCGAGGTTCTCCATTATTCCGCGAATGAGTATTTCTCGACTCACTGTCAGGAAAAAAAGGCTAATATTGGCTGCGCAGATTTTCTGTGCGCGAGCGAACGTTTTGCCCGGCAACGCGAGGGGCGAATGCCGTCCAATTTGAAGCCCATTATAAAGGGGAATCTTTCGAATTCTTGAAAAGACAAGCGTACTGTTATCTTACGAGATTTATGGAAATCTTAGAAAGTGCACTTAACGATGTTTTTGAAAAAACACAGACTTTCTTAGTTTCCAGATGAAAGGCTTTGGGGAGACCGTCTAAAACGACTTTTCAACCCCGTTTAATCGGCTTAATAAAGTGTTTTAACCTAAAAGGAAGAAAGTTCAAAAATATCAATGGATTTTCTCATTCATTTCCGAACGTTTAAACCGTAAATTTCGAAGCACATGTTGAGTTTGCCTCCAAGGCAACTTTGGAGACATTTGATTGAAAAAAAATTAGAAAGAAATGAATTAAAGATCGCTCTTAGTTCCTCATCTCGCAATCACCACAAACTAGTGTCTCCCCTTTGGCTGTGAAGTAGTTTATCAGGCCAATTGCTATCTTCTTCGAGCTAATACCCAGAAACACAAAATATACTTTTTACATTGTTCACCTGACAGATCAATTTCCGATAAACGCCTTTTGTCAGACGCAGCAAGAGCTCAGACTTGGCCCACACAATACATCCTGGTTTGCCAGGTAATTTAGTTCGGCGCTGAAGGCAGGTGGGCGAGACGAAGACAACAGTAAAATTGAGCTGAACGATTCTCTTATCGCGGTGAGCCCTCGAGGACCTCGCGTGACAAAGCAAATGACATGGGGTCTCGCTTGCTAGCGAAGGAAATCATTTGCCATCGGGCCAACTGCCGTGGATAAACGATGCTAAACAATGACAGTAGCATCGCCGACAAAAACCCCGTGAATTATAGAATGGCCACGCGGTGCGGTTCATTGAAATGTCAAACGAAAACAACGAGCAAAAACATAAACAAGGCTGTGGGTAAAAGAAAGGGATTCGAGTTTTCAATTCGATTCGCCATGGGACGCTGAGCTTTGTTTTAGCAACTAAAATGTCGCCACTTTCGTTTTCGCCATCAAGGAAAACCTTGATCGCGAAAATTCACTTTGTTAGAGACAGCATGGGATGAAGAAAGGCAAAGTTAAAAGCCAAATTTTGTTTACAAGGGGTCATCAAGTTTCTAAAGTGTCTCTTCTTTGGTAACGGAAGCATATGGTTTGTTAGTTAGTTCATTAATACGAACCCGACAGTCGGAACTGGAGAAAATATTTAATACACTGACCCAAATAACCATCAATTCTCGGTAAATAAATCCTTTTATAAACATCTCGGGACCAATGATCAAACAAAAGGACAACACACTGGTGGGCTGAGTTAGAAAGAAAGTTTGGGTGACAACTGAAAAGGATAAATCTAATATCGCGAGCGGTTCACAAATATCAACACAATACGATGTCATGCCAATGTTGAAAGCAATCTTGCACATTTTCATCCGCGCGCGCGAGAGGAGGCGCTTACCTTGGCAAATTCTCAAACCCTACCTTCAATATTATGTCTTGGACTTTCAAACCGTCTTCTTTCGATGCTGGCCCACCGTCTGCGACCTTGGAAACCACAATTCCACCGCCAGATAAATTATTTCCGACCTGATAATGAAAATAAAGGAGACGTATAGAGTAAGTACAGCACAAAGGCTGACAGTAAATCGATCGCGCGCTGACAAGCGACAATGCTGGGTGTCAGATCCGCCGTTTCCGCGCGTTGAAAGAGAAACGCGACAAAACGCGCGTGGGGGCTACAACGTTGTCAATGTGTAGAAATTCAAACAGACAAAAGTGCACCTATTTGTTTCACGACATAGACATCCAACCGCGTTTACGAGTACATTCTTTCAAAGGCTATTGAAAACAAAACAAAGAACGACTTAATTTGAAAAGGTCCTCTTCGAGAAATGCATTCAACTCATCTAGGCCAGTCGTGCGGTGGTGTGCAAAACGTGAGAACGAAACTCGTGATAAGGTTCCAGTCTAGTTAGGCGTTAATCTTTTTACGAATTCCGCGCAACAAGCCCGAACACGGCTCGTTCCGCCTGTGAGTACATAACACGTGTTGTCAGCAAAATAAAGCAGGCAAACAAAAGAATAAGAATAAGTGGCCTCTTCGGTAATGGCCGACGGTTTCGGACACCACGCAAGATTTAATGAAGTTGCGCGACGCGAATGAAATTCCCAACAAAGTGCCACTATATGGAATTTATAACGCATCTCGAGTAACCAAGAGATCTGAATGTTAGATACCTCTGTGCCCCCCATAATATTAAATCCAAGTGAACCGTCGATTCGGACTAACGACACTTCCACTTCAATTTCTTCGGCGGTCTGCAACAGGAAAGCAAATCTTAGAATAAGCCGACTAGCAGCCATAATCTTAAGCACACAGAAAAGCGCTCGTGTCTGTTTACTTACAACTTAATACAACGTCCCTCACCTTGGCTAGAAAAACAGTCGGATGTCAGGATAATGGCCAAATTCAAGCGCAACATCTTTCACACTCCACGGCGCAAGCTATTGTTGAAGCTGATAGCGGGCTTCGTCTCGAATGGGTCAAATCTTGACATTTTTGGATTAAAAGTCGAGTAAATATACATATTTTTTCAAATGCTGCGTAGCGCGACGTTTGATGCTCGCTTCGTGTGCGTGGCCTGAGGGGGATAGAGTGATATTCAGAAACTCAGCCAACTCCAACTGAGTGTACTAATTGATCAAAACTACCCAAGCATTCATCTGACTCGCTCTGTTCACGTTCAGAACATACAAACCATTCTGCGGTTTGCTCCCAAAATCAAACATATCAGTGCGTCTACAAGAGCGCTCATTTGGAATCAACTAAACCGTGAGCTACACATTACAAATCACGCACCTGATCTACTCGGGCGTCTGTTGTCTTCTTGATAAATCCAACTTGCGAACGGTACTCCTTTAATTGCCTTTCGAAATTTAGCACTTGGATTTGGTAGCTATGCAATTCATTCTCCAGATTTAAAATTCGGTCCTGAAATGCCTCTTCTCTTTTGGCTATTCTCTCACAGGCCAGCTCTTTTTCCTGCTCCGCCCTAGTCAGCTTCATCTGAAGCGAAGCGACCTGCGTTTGGAGAGTCTTGATGCAGTCATGTGTAACAAAGTCTTGATTCAACAACGGTAGCCCACAGCCATTTTCGCATATTACCACTCGCGCGAATTCGCGAGTTTCCGGGGAGTTCGTTTTGCCTTCCATAAATCTAGCTCCGGAAGTATTCTCCTTCGCGTACTGGCATTTTAAAACGTGCGAAGGAATATTCTCTACTTTTAAAATGGCCGAGCATCCCCGCCGAAAATTTTCGCAGCGGATATTTTGTTTGGCGATAAGTGTACTCAACGGCAGAACCTTCTTCAAATCGTCAACAGAGATCTGTTCGCAAGTCAAAGGACAGTAACCACTCTCGGCTGTCCACTGAATAATACAACGGGCGCAGTACACATGCCCACAAGGGGTGACCAAGGGCTCCTCCAGAACGCCAAAACATATCCCGCATTTCAAGTCGTCATCCACAGCTTCTAAAAATCTCTCTAAGTCAAACCCCATGGTCGTCCCATAGACCGTATAAAAGGAAACAGAATGCTTGGCAAACGATACGTTCACCTCTTTTGAACTTTGCGACAAAATAGGAAGGCGGAGTTAGAAATCGGATCGTGGAATTGACAATTGCTGTCAAATGAACTGCCAAAAGCTGATTGGCTAACGACACATTCAACATGTAGTTTTCCGGCGCGCTGCCGCTCCATGCATACGGCGCGAAGTCAAACACCCAGTGCCACTGGAAAACCATGTGTTGGTTTGCGAAACGTTTACCTTACAACTTGATTGAAAAATCGCTGATTTTACGGGTGGGAAACCCGTTGTCTGAAAGCCACGTCGGTTCCACGTGTTCCTTAAAGACTTTTACTCTCAAAACATGATTTCATTGTTATGCTGATTAGTAGCGAGAATAGTTTTTTAAGTCGAGGTTGACGAGTTTACGGACCTTCTGGAAAAGAAGTGCTGTTACTAAAAGGTACACCGAAAAACAAAACCCCCAAAATACATAAATGTGAATTGAGGGCTTCAAATCGCGGACTGCGTTTAGAGGCACTGTTGTGAGAGCGTCGTTTGGATTCAGCTGCTATTTATTGGCCTATCAAGTTATGAGACTTTGCGTTTCAAATATTGACCACTAAATTAGGGAGTTGACGTGTCCATGAATCCATTAACGCGCTGAGCGATCCTTTTGATGTTTCTGCGTAACTTTGTCGGAGTGATAATTACACGTAATAACGATGCGGACCGCTGATCTTTCCAATACATACGCCATATAACAGGAGTGAAAATTCTCCTTCGCGTTTTGTTTAGGGGCATTTTTTGTTTTGCTTTCAAAGCGGAAATACTCGAGAAAAAATGACATTACGTGGACGTGAGTCAGAAAAAAGAACTCCATTTGCAAGAGACAAAGGTCCTATTTAATGCGAAACATTTCTCAGTGGATTAATTTAGCTTGTGTTTGGTTAATTCTTTCTTAATAATCACTTCTCTTACTACTTTTGCATGCATAAAGAACTTGCCGCCACAATAAGACAACTAGTGATCTTTTCAATCCTCGTTTGGGAGTACTTCGTGGGCTCAATTTGTTTTTCTTAGTCGAAAGCAGTTGAAAACAGCCGACGCGCTGCGGACAAGAACCAATACTAAGGCCTCAGGAAGTTTTCTGTGCCCTGAAAATCACTTGTAGAGATCCTGCCACAACACTTAGACGCTCCTCTATTGAGTTTCGTGCGCAAATATCTTCAACGCGGCATACAAGCAATTTCTTTTGATGTTTAGAACCGGACAATGAGATCTTTTAGCTCGGGACAAAGACGGAACGATTGGCTAATCTGTGCATTTGTTTTGCCCAAACGAGCCATTTGAATAGGCCCAATTACACATTAAGCTACAGAAAGCAGTCGCAAACCCTTTTCGCTTCGGGCGTAGGCTAGTAGTGGTTTCGGTAAATAAACAAGTGGCGTATTGGGCCTGTATGCGATAACTTATGCTGGAACGGAAAAAAAATGAAGGTATCGAAGTTTGTGAAGGTGACAATAAATCATCATTTATTGCTTCTTTTTCGATTCAAAGAGCCAAACACAATTTAGTTTATTGGTAACAACAATTAAACTGGAGGAAGTTTCAAAATATCGTCCATTATGCTTGTGTGTTGGCCAAAACTATTTTTAGGGGCAAAAATGAATGTTTACAAAAAGTTTTTCAATCTTTCCCCTGGCAAATTTATGCCTCTTAATTGTAATTAGCCATGCTTAGCTGATTTCAAGCGCTAATTTGGCGAGGGAACAGCTTATATATTCTTAAAAATTTTACGAACGATTTTCTCAGCGGGGATAATCCTTAGATTTAAATAAACCTTCAATGAAGTTTACGTCTGACTAAATTACGTTCACAATCCGGAAACGACAGTCGACAAATCTCTAAAGTTAAAGTTTGTTTGGGTGTAGATCGCGTGGAATCCGCGCGATTTTTGGCATGTTCTTCACGAACATTAGCGTGAGTCGAAATGTTTCAAATGAGTAAACGCCTTAACGTTAATGACAAAAGCTCCTTGTAAAGAAGTTGTAGACTGTAATGCGGTGATATCAAAGATTTTGCAATGATATCGGTTATTCTTACTGTGGATAGGAAATATTTCTTCAGGGGAAAAGTCGTCCAATAATCCAGTTATAAGAGACGCCCTGACGTTCCACAATTCACACACTTCCTCCAGTGACCCAACCGCTCTTTCATGGTGACATCCAGCGAGGAAACGTTTCAAGGGAGTCTCCGGAAAAATGCCGGCAGAAAATTCAGCGACGAAAGCTTTTAGGAGAACGTACAAGAATGATGTTTGCGCGATCTGAAAGAACTTAAAAAATAATGCGGATTTGTTCGTATATTTTGTTAGCACGAGACGAATATGACACTGTTTGACTTGAGGGCGTGATTTCAACGGACTAAAATAGCTACAAAGATCACGAAAAAAAAAATAGCGATCTTTCTCTACAGAGGACTGACAGTTGAAAGAAACAGTGTTGCTTTGTAAAAAGATACCGTGAAAAGAAATGTTATCATTTTAACTGTAATTCACTTGAAATACTTTCTCGACTTAGGGCCTGTTTACATGGAGGTGGGGGACCCCAGGTAGGTGAGGTAACCCGCCTAGCCGTGGTCGAAAAATGGCCCGCGTTTACATGCAAACTTGTAACCCCGGGGTCCTGGGGTGACGTTACCAGACATTGTTGCGTGGTCGCTTTGGCGCGCATGAACACGACCCCGGCTAGGCGGGTTACCCCACCTTGAGTCGTTTACATGGCAAAATGCGACCCCGGCTGACAGGGTTACCCTACCTGGCAGACCGGGCAACCCGCCTAGGCGGGTTACCCCACCTATCATGTAAACATGATCAAATAAAAATGAGAGATTATATGGAGAGGCGGGTTACCCCACCTAGGCGGGTTACCTCACCTACCTGGGGTCCCCCACCTCCATGTAAACAGGCCCTTAGTTGAACATATCACCAAGGTATCTTGTTTTGATTTATGAATTCAAAACAAAATAATATGGGGCTTTCAAAAGGTAAAATATTATCAACCACATCCATTAAGGCTCACAGTCTATCGGTCCATCGACGGATTCTGTTTGGTATTGACTCCACCAAGCCATATCAAACTAAATGGTTGTTTTCAAACTAATTATTTTCCCCATCTTGTATTTCTTAATTGTGCATCTGTGTAATTAAGCAACACTTCGTTTTGCAGCTCGGAAATTCTAATGTTTTGATCGGTTAAAACCCGAATTAGGCATTGACATGACACGTTCAAATATTACAACCCGATGTTTATCTGGTGAATGAATGTTGATAACACTGACTGTGAGTCTTGCAGTAAGTTTGCTGATTTTATTCGATGTCAACTTGCTGTATTTAGCTTATACTCTCTGAAATTGTTTGATAGGGTAAGAGCTCACTTCCAAAGAGATTTCAAAGTATGAAATGATAGGAAGCTCGTGAAGGCGTTGCGGCCGGAGACTAAAATCGACTTCAGCCAGCTTTCTAGGGGGGCTCGAAAGAGTAAAGAAACAAGCATTTCGGTAACAACCGCATTATATTGATAAGGAACTAATATATAGTGAAGAAAGTCGCTCTTCTGGTTTCCAAAAATTTGGGCAATAATGGTTCTTCAACAGAACAGAGACTGTAACAAACTTCGAAATTCCCGTACCTATCGCCAGATCACCCCATGATCTTATTTTATGCAGTGGTTTCGCTGCAAGACTTGCAATGCTTTGGTTTTATCTTAACACTGGATTAAAGCCGGTTCCAGACGCAAACAATTGAAATATTGTCTAATGATGGCTGGGAAAGTACATTATGTCGAAAATCATCAAGGACCATATTTTGAGTCTGTCTGTGTGTTGAAAAAAACCCAGTAGAGTTTTCGAAGGCAATCGGCCGCTCTTCAAGAAACAGCGAGGTGATGTTTAATTCATCAACATCTTCAAACGGAGAAAGGCTAGACGCGCAAGCTTTTTCTTAGACCGCTGAGAGAGAAAAAATATGATTCTGTGGCTGGCAAGGGTACAGAACAATAAGGGCATTGTACAATGCTCGGCTGGGATCAGTTCATCAATTTCCTATCCCGAGATGAAAACTTCCCTGGTCTTTGCTTTGCGGTCTCTTTTAATTAAAAAGGAGAAAATTGGTCCCATTCCAAACTATCTGTAACCTCTGTAACATCCCCGCTGTTAGTGTAATTCAGATTTCTCCTAATCGTCGGGTAAAGCGGACCAGCATTTCAACGTGTGTGAAAGCCCTTCTTGTTTTATTTTCCTCTACGACTGATGTCCGATGTCGTATTTTCCATTAATATCATTAAGACCTTAAAATCAGTTGTTAAAAAGAATGAGTGAAAGATCACAGAGACCGAGAAAATACCGGCAACAAACGACTTATTTATACATTATCTCGTCTTTCAGTTCGAACTCATGGATGCCTTATTTAGCCGGCAGAAAAGCAAATGCAGGTTTTGGAGTGTTCAAGAATGAAATTTCAAACTTGTCTGTTGTATTATTTGAGCAGGTTGGAAGAATGTATCTTTTGCATTCGCATCGCGAGCGATTAGTCCCGTTTAGTCCTTCATTTATCGACTCAAAGGGCAAAGACTGTTTGTTTGTTTAAGAGACAGACCACTTCTTTTATGGGGCGGAAATTAAAGACAAATATTAACTGTCATTTTGACATTGGCAGCGACCCTGACAAACAAGGCTATCAAAATCTTCAAGTCGAAACATTGTTCCGTCATAGAGCAATGCCGAAGGCAGATGGATTGGTTCAAAATCCCCACGTTCGGTGATAATTGGCTTTTTCTCTGGCCATTAATGAGTCGACACCTCTTTAGTTAAAAGTGAGCGAAACGTGGCAAGCGCTAGCTATCTAGAGAAAATTGCGGCGGGGAGAAATAAACGATTGTCTCTTCTGTGGGCAGTATGTTAATCAAGGGCGTATTAGCAGCACTTTCCGAAAATCAAAAATTACCATACGAAAGGCAGTCGTCATTTACAAGAGAAATAAGAACGATATCAAGTAAAAGCTTTGAAATACTGTGGTTTACCAAAATAAGAAATGTTTAGGTTAACTATGATTCAAGGGCGTTCTTTGGAAATACCATTGTAAGCTTGACAAGTCTCTAAGCTGAGTACAGAAGTAGACACTGACTTTATTATGTGTAAACAAACTTTGCAATTTCAGTGGGCACGACAGAACTTTCCTTGTTCCGTCTCCAGGATTACTTTGAACAGAAAAAAATGACAACCTAATTCGGCGCAAATTTGCGAGGGAAGCGCGAATGTCTTTATTTGATAGTTACACTTCTTTCACAAGCTGGGATTTCTTTCAAACCAATTTTTACGTCCAAATATCTTTTTCTCATTTGCATCGGGAAAAGAAGAGAGAAAATTCTAATGATTTCGGCAAACATTCTAAGTATAATGACTGACTTCAAATGTCAGAGATAGACCGCCTTTTGTTCTACAATTGTAATTTTAATGAGCGGATTTAACAGATCTAAAATGCGCCGAGAAAAACAACAACTGTACACAGCTGATAAGCATTTCCATTTCTTTATTCACACTTTCCTCATAAGCAACTATTGTACATAAAACTCGGCTAAATTTTCAAACTAGGACAAGCTTACAGCTTTATGATAAAATAAATAAGAATTAAAAACGATCAACTAGGATTTTAGACACTAATGATTTTCAAACCTTCAAGTTCACTAAATAACGAAAACTGTTTTCGCCTCGCCACCGATTTTTCAGTTTGTTTGGTAAAATGGAGAAATCCAGGACGCACAAGAAATATTTTACAATCTTTCCACAGCAGTTTCCTTAGTTCGTCTACAAATTGTCGGTATTATTATTTATTTACAAACTACAACTACGATAAAAGACAATAAGTTAAGTCCATTTGCCATGCAAAAGCTCCGAGATTTTTTTCAATATCTGACACTAGCAAAATAGAAAGGTAACCCCGGCAATTGATAAAAATATTTTTCTTTCCTTGTGAAAAACTAGCAAGAGTCTAATGAAATGAAACGCTATATGTGGATTTAAAAGGACTACATCTAAAAATTTCAAGCTAAAATATGCTAAAATGTTGAATGGGTTTCATAAACCCGTCAATAAAAAGAGAGAACTAGTCAAAGAGAGCAGCTTTCAGCTCAGCCAATTCTGTCCAATCGCAACAGCGGCATACATTCAAATGAACCAATCAGAACCAGGAAAAAAATACATGACGCCCGCGCCAGACGCGGGAAAATTCGCCCAAACGCTCCAGTCACAATTGGTTTTGGTTTAGCACGTGACTGGTTAACAAAATGACGCGAATAGTTTGCGCCTATCACTAAGGAAACAAATGCAAAACAGGAATCTGTGAGATTTGTTACAAAACTCTCCTAAAAAGGGAGCTCGGACACACTACTATAGTAACAATACATTACAAGTCAAACAATACAGGTATTTCGATGTTTTGCATTACAAATATCTGTTGCTGGAGCAATTTTCGTAACCAGCACTTCGGTAGCAAAGTTCTGCAAGAGAAAATAACAAAAGTTGTTGTCTGGAAATATCAATAATTTTATATCCGACAAAGGAGTCTAAGAAATTTCGGACATACGACAAATGCTGAGCTTCACAGTTATGTGGCAGCCGTGGCTGTGTTTCATTGATGGGAAATTGGTATACGGGGTTGATAATTAACAATTATTTTTTGAAATCGAAGTGAATATTCTGCCACTATTCACCGAGATTTCAAAGAATAATTGTTTTAGTATGTATACACGATGTAATCTCAAAAACACTCGATCTCAACATTTGCAGAAGAAACCATTCAAAGTCGATTTAACTGACTTCTCAATTCAAGCATGGAAAACGTGCAAGCAGTACAAAGCATGCGCCAAAGTGTTTAAAGAAACTTCCAACGTATAGAGTGTGTTCACATGACGTCAGGGCGGCCATGTTGGAGGAGTAAAACAAAGAAACGGAGGCCATGTTGGAAGAGTGAAATATTCCTTTGGGAATCGAACTATACTTCATCATGTATTTTCAATATTTCGGATTCAGAAATACTGATGAAACGCAATTTTACGCCTGCCATTTTGTTTAATTTGTTTGGATCACGCATTATTGACTCCTTAGGGAGTGAATAATGCTCATTTACTGTGAAATAGCGAACCAATCAGATTGCTTGAAACACCAAGATCACTCAGTGAGTATATACTAAGACAGATTAGCCACTGCAAAAAGTTCGAATGATGAACAGGTGGTTTGCACGTCATCGCCGCCATGTTGATTGAGGAAACAATAGATTTCTCATTAGCTCCTTTTGTTCGTCAAAACAATTTCATCATCGTCAGAACATTTCATCATTGTTATCTGTCTCTAAGGATTGGTTGCAAACCACCTATTACCAGCCTTTCGTCAGAACGAAGGTTTCGTTGCCACTTGGCGCTAGAATTCGCAGTCGTAGTCGCGGAACTGGAGGTATCTTTATTTAATTTTCTCAATTGAATGAGAAAAAGAAAAAAAAAAAACAGAGAGAGAGAGAGACCAGAACGAAATGCGATGCGACATTACGTAGTCGTCTTGTATGTTGTCCTGCGTCCTGCACCGAAGTTCGTATTAATTTATTCTCTAATCTAGTGCCACGCCTCCTCCCTTCTTCCAGAAGAAGCGAGGGCTAAGCCGAATGGTCAGGTGTCAAAATGGCGGCAGATTTCGACGTAGAACTTCCGCCGTTTCGTTCAAACCGCATAATCTTTCTGCAAACGTGCCTTAGGTGATTTGGGGATTCAAGACAAGACAAAAAGAAAGTTCATGAGCACTTAAAATGAAAGTTTTCAAGAATTAACTCAACACACGAAGGTACCACCTAAAATTTCACCCTAAACATTTCTTCCAACAAGGTTTCCCTTAGTTTAAATCCCTTTTGATTTTGGAAAATCTGTGACATCATCAAGTGCCAAAATAGAAGCACAAACATATTTTAACAGATCTTGAACTTTGGAAACCTATTTTCTGATCGAATGATCCACAACAGAAGCATTCGCGTGTAAAATGTAAGCGTCGCTACTAGTCTAGACAGATTGTTTTGATTCTTAATTGCTGCGGGTCAGAGTCGAAAGCCCCGAAAGCTGGTTGCCTGAAGACAAAATCATAAATTCGGCACACTTGAATGAAAAGCCACGTGGCACAGCTTTCTTCTGTGGCTAAATGTATTGTGCTGAACATGCATATGAATTGCAGTTCCGAGAATTATTTTGCGGAATGAAAAGAGAGCATTGTTTAGCTTTTATCATTGACCATAGAGGGAAACACTGGTATCTACTTTGCTTGACATGTTTTTTTTTTTTTTTTTTTTTCAACGAGAATAACTGTCAGGGAAAGAAGGAAAAATTTCCAGCCTTTCGGCTGTAAAAAATGTTTCTTTAAGCCGGGCTTAATGGCAACTTCGGCCCCTGGCTAGTTTCCTGTTTCTAGTCTATTACCTATTACAACAGCCAAAAGGGGGGTGCAGATAGGAATAAAATTGAACTACGTAGCTCCCTCATTCGACATATAAATCGCTTAAAGCCTGTCGCACACTTGAGGAAACGGCTGTGCCAACTGCGTCGCGAGGCATTTTGCTCAGCTCTTTCCTCAAGTGTGCGGCAGGCTATGGACCATTATTCCCTGATTCGCTGACCGGCAAGAGATAACACTTGAAACGACTGCGTTTGAATTTCTTCACGATGACCAATTTACCTTGATACCAAATGTTAATGCTTTTGGGATCACCGACGCAGTAACACAGTTGTTTAGAAATGCACCCTTTGATTTATCCTCAAGTTACAGCACGCCTTAGTATGCAATACGTGGCCACAGATAGCTAACTTTTCATGATCGTTGTATCTATTATTATCAATTTATTTATTAAAGTGCACGTTTTATTGACTGTTGTCGTGTCATGATTTTGCAGCTATTCAGTAATCATTCTAAGCTGACTACACCTATAATTCAGTGATCTGGAGAACCGAAAGATGTATACACATACAATAACACTCTATATTTTAACGAATTGTTATAGTACAAGAAGGGCGACCAAAATACAGACAGCAAGCAAAAACACACAGCGGCAATACACACCATTAAGTCTAAAAAGACATTTATCCATGATCAAGCTAAACGTTTTCTAATAGACAGTAACAACAATCCAAACCAGATAAGCAAGAGGCGGCGCGCTGAGAAACAGTTTTCTTAAAACAAATTATCTGTTAAGTCTCTACAATAACTAACAAACTGATTTTGCGCAGTACAGGTAACGAATTGTACATATACCAACGGATTATGATACTCCCCGCATCAAGCAGTGGGATAATAAAGGCTGGTGCTATCTAATCAGATCAGCTTGTTTAAGATTCTTCTTAAGTGTGGGCAACTGAGCAGACGGTTCTTTCACGAGGAGATCAAAGTTTGCCAAGCTGTGGAACGTGGTTTTCATTTTTCCGGCTTTAGCAACTCGCGCATGAATGGGTCAAGTAGTGTTATAGTCAAAATGCACAACTTAAAGTTCGAATTCTTAGCTTGGAATTGTCATAAATCAAAATCTTCAACCTCAAAATCGTCAAGATAAGATGAACTCCAGAATTATCGCTTGTTTTGGCCGCTATCAAAATCGATAGAACTGAGTCGTCCAAAGATAATGGTGCGTTTAGTTTGATTCAACATATTCCCGCAAAGCCTGCTTACCAACCACGCTTTCCGTATTCGAGGGCTTTTCAAGAAGTGGGGCGAGTCAAGGTCATATGTTCCATTGTGGAACACTTCCAAAATGTTCCCGCTCAGCTACTTTTAGAAAACTGACAAAGTAAAACGCACATTAGAGAATTCTTTAGATTCTATGCCTGAGTGGCATGTAATGACCGCAGAGGAATTTGAATTGCTTGCGACTTACATAATGTTCAATCGCAACAGCTCACATGCACTCGAGAACAAGCCGGTTCAGTTCGGATTTCAAAACACACACACACACATACACACAACAAAAGCAAAAAATAAGAAAAGTTGATTGCATTGGGCAAAATACCGCACTTCCATGTAGCAAAGTCGTTTCACGCCCAATAACGTAACTTTAAGTATCTGGGTTTTAAAAATCAGAAAACGAGAGTATGAAAATTCAAATCAAATGTGAAAGCTGTTGAACAGTAATTTGTGGGGGTGCTGTTTGTTATGTTGTACAAGGTGCATGGTTACAACTTTTGAGCCCTTATACTGAAATGATTCGAAGAGTTCTCCCCAGGCCTGCGGTATCAGCTTTTACGTTATGAAGGACAATTAAACAAAATAAATCGCATCGCATTTATGCTTCGGCAGTTGACCGAAAAACAAGCCATATTCTATTGACTTCAGCACAGCTACAAAGGCGTAGACAATTGCGTAACGACTGATATTTCACGATCAAAGGTATTCGATATTGCTCTAATTTCTGCAAGCACTTAACTTAATGACAGGTGTCATTGATAAAACAGACACCCAATACCAAACAAATAAAACGCTGGAATATTCCGCGTGGGTGTTGAGGTAAATGACCGGACAGACCCGGCATTGCAACGCATCAAAATTACATAAATCAAATACGACAGGGCTTGTTTCGCATCGTGCTTAATACAATCAATCTTGCTGCCAAAGCCACAAGTGGTCGGAACTCTTGAATTCTGTGCAGGGATGGAATCCAGGATGTAAATGAACGTAACTTCTTCCCTACTAATCCGAAACAGTTTACTCTTTATCACTATACACTGGAAAGCGATAAAATCCTTCCTTGAAGTTTTATTTTAAGCATATCAAGCGAAGGTTAAATTATTATTAGCCAAAGAAGATTAACGTGTCAAAGACGATTATAAAACGATAAAGACAACTGTCAAAACATCGAGAACACACGCCAATTCCTTTGTCTCTTCACGTACCATGGGAAGAGCACAGTATAATCAAAGTGAAAACCTACAATCCGCTAATCAAGTCTCCAGTAATTTTTAGATTTTGTCAGGAAATGTCTTAACACTCAAGCAAACAACGTAAACAGCTGGGCGGAAAAGAAAAACAAAACAGAACAAAACAAAAGAAAAAACCCGAAATGTCTGACATGTGATTTGCAGTTAGAAAGGAAGTATTTAGCATTTGCGTGTTTCAAAACCTGGCGTATTTTACGGTAAGCTGAGCTTGTGACAAAATGATCGTGATTTTTGCCCACGACTGGCTGCGTAGAACTGAACTATAGGAACTGCGTAAACACGCCATGAAAATACAACTATTTTGGACGACAAAAGGAATCAAGGATGCTGCTACAGTGCATTTAATTTTTAGCTCACACCTAGGCTTTCTACTTTCCCCCAATTTAACCAACTAATATTATGCGTCTCATGATAAAAAAGAACAGAGTTAAAAAAAAAGAAAAGAAAAGCTCCAACAACACTGAAGCTTCCAAAAGCATCTTTTACGACCAACGTCCAGTATTAACTCAAAACTAAGCAAGCCTAGAGCGAACAAATACATGGATAAAAGGGGCAGCGCATGTTGCCGTTATTTTCTTGACAAGATGCGCTTGTAATAATACTTAAAAATAAAAAATAAAAACTTCCATAACCTCTTATTTCGTCCATTCACGTACAAAACTTGTACGTGCCAAATAATTCAAAATCAACATTGAACCTGGGTTTTAACGAGGTAAGCCCGTTTGCGTCACGTGAAAGCTTCTTACACGATAAGTTGTTTGATCTTGAACTTTCTACTTTTCGAAGCCACCGTTGACCAATACTGAAGTAGGCAGATATTTGTCGTACACGCCCTTTGTCAAAACTACACGTGTAATTGGCTCAAAGATTGAAGATTATCAAAATGCTGGTGCGTTCGAATTATAGATCTCTTCAGTTGTTTTTCTTCAGGTTATTAGCTACACTGTTTCATTCGAGTTTAAGCTTCTAACATGTTTTATTGCCCTGGATCTTCGCCATGTACACGGCTTTCATCTCAATTCAAGGTCACAAATTTACAAAACGTCTGTCAAATTTAAAGTGTCCAAATTTTTATTGAAAAGGAAATTTTGACACTGCCAAGCGCTTAAAGGATCTTTTAGTAAGCTGCTTAACAGTTAAGTTTCCAATTTTAACATTCTACATTTTTGACCGGCAAAAGTATAAATTTACCGCCCACGCGACCATCATCCGGGCAGACAGTCAAGACTACAGTATCTATACGGCTTTTATTCTTTTTTTCTTTAATAAGCTGAGCTAACTCCTCTGTGTCCACGCCTATTTTCATGCAAATATCTTGACCTTTGCGAGCAACAAGCGCAAAAGAAGACTCGTGATTTCGGTTCAGTAAAAAAAAAAAAAAACTAAAAGAAACTGAAACAGAACAAAATATTTGCTTGCTCTCCATCTCAAACATCTGAGCTTCAACAACACACCCTCAGTAGTGACCCACGCTAACCAAACCTTATTATACTGCACCAAAAAGTCGAATGTGAGTAATTCAGTGACCAAAAATTGACACTCCAAGACAAGCGTTAAGAATAGTCAAACAGCCTTACTTTGTGAACGTGATTCACTTAAGGCCATCTCCCTTTGTACGCAAATCTAGAAGTTATATTTGCTTCTAGAATCTTGAAAACCGCGAAATGAAATCCTTAATCGCCAAGGGCTTAGCACGTGCGATCACTTAGGGGTGTCAAGCTCCAAATGCGAGATGCGAGTAACTCGCTCGCTCGCTCGCTCGTGGGGGACACGTCATCCGCGTTTCACTCGCGCGTAACACGCTTCATCTCCGAACGTTTCTGCTTCAAAGTGCTGCTGTAGCTAATCGCCCTAGGAAACCGTAAGCCGACTACTGGTTAACGCTTTAATGAAAATCTTGTTAAACGACCAAACAGGACATGACCATCACTCATAGTTTAATTCCCAATCAACCCCCTAGCTTAGAATAGTAACGGAACGCAAAGTTTCTCTCGGAGTTTGTCGGGCAACACGGAAAAATACCTAACGCAGTTCGAAGCTATTCCGCAGGCGCACACGAGGTCTCTTCGTGCAACACATAGGAGTTCAAAGCCTCCCGCAGCCATTAACTAATATTGGCTTTACTAATTTCGAGGGCCAATGATTTCACGCATGCCAGAGTGTTGCTCAAACAAGCTTATTCTTGAGATGCCAGTGACCCGTGAAGATTTGCTCTTATAACAGGAAACACAGTGTAAGCTTTAATCTCGTTCCCTGCCGCTACTTAACGAAGCAGTAAGGACACGACAGCGTTGACTAGCATAGGAACAAAGTGTAATGCTCTCTTTAACTGTACTTGGGGTGTCAAAAGACAAAAGAATACTACACGAAAGATGTTCTCAATGGCTCACATTTGAAAGGTCACGCTCAGTGGGTTCACTCAAGGTGGACAAAAAGTTCAAAAACCACCTGTACTGCGAGGTAAACAGGACCATGGGACAGCGCTGCTTAATAGCTATCATGTTTAACGCGACACTCACAGGAATTAATTCACCGTTATTAAAGTTAAAACCACTTTGTGTTGCATAATAAACGGCGCCAAAGTAAATTGCTGCACAGTAGCACTATTTGAATGGTAAAACAAAAATATTTCATGAACAGACACGGAACGTTACAACATCATGAGGACAAGAGTTTATCTCAGATGGAAATTCCGTACCCACCTGCGGTTTCCTCAAACTTGGGAATCTTGAAAGCTGCCAAAACAGAAAGCAAAACGCCATTAACCTCTGTACAAATTTATACGTGAGACAAAGTGGCGGTTTGTTAAGCTGAACATACCCAAACTACCCAATTAGTTATTAATAGTACCACGGCTATTATGGC
>BLFK01000907.1:1202533-1250033 GCA_014634185.1 Astreopora myriophthalma
AACTTGAGATGAAGATCTCGACAAGAAATAAACAAAGATCAGGTTAAACCTTTTCGGTGTTTCTTCTTGGGCGTTTTATCCTTCGGCCAGCCATTTTCGCTTGGGACTGGGAAGGAAATGAAAGGTATAATACTTCAGTGCCAGGTCGCAAATAAAATATCGGCATAGAAAGACTCGCGAACTGAATTCGCAGTAGCTTCACTTGAGACTAAAAGATTAGAAGCCCATTACGTTCATTTTTAGGGTCTTTCTGCAAGTATCAGACAGCATTGTATTTATATTGACAGTGACCTGTCGTGGTCAGGACTTCTGTGTTTCTATGTCTTCTTTGTTTCCATATCATATGACGTGACATGACGCACGACACGAGATATGTCAAATGTCACATGTCACATGCCATCTGTCATATGACATGATACAGGACATACCTTGATCGTCTTCTGAATCTGACGATTCAGACGCAACGCCACGTGAAGACGGCCGTTCTTCTTCCTCTTCTGATGAAGATTCTGGTTGCGTCGTGCTGGCCTCTGCAAACACACAAAGGTTGAATCAAAGGAGAAGTTATCACAAACACCAGTGTTGAAGATTCCCTGATTTTTCCTGGATGAAACTAACATCTAACTGTCCATAGGTTTGACGCAGTTACAGTACCTGATTTTTCCGGTTGCTCCCACATTTTTCTTGCCAGTTCTAAAAGAGCGAAAGACATTTTATAAAATAATTAGGATAGCCCGTGCTTTGTCATTGGTGAATAGCTGTGTTTAGATGAGAGTATGTAAACACGGTTGTGACATCACACGAATTTTGATTGGCTATGTGTTGTCGGGTGCGCGTTTTGATTGGCTGGTAGGAAATATGAGTGTGTATCAAGAAAATCTGTTTTAATCAAGAAGTAAAAAAAACAAAACAAAACAGCATTTTCCTTCATTTGTCGAACAATGTCTGAGAAATATTTTATAAAAGCAATAGAGGAGAGTTGGGAGAATTTTCGACAGTTATGCAAGCCTCGACTACGTCTCGGGTTTGCATAACTGTCTAGAATTCTCCCACCCACCCCTCGTGTTTAGATGAGGCTATGTAAACACGGAGAAAGTCCTCTATTGCTTAAATGTTATTACACCAGAGTGATGAGATATAAAACAACAAATTTAGCGATAGTGCGGGTTATGTAGATGAAACGCTCGGACATTTACACGTTTGTGCGGAGGGCCGGTCATAACCATTAGTCACCTCAGTTCATCTATTTTCAAGCGTTTCATAACGGTCCTTAAGAAACGCAGAAATACGTTTGACTGTCCAGTGAACAGAGTGAACAGAATGAACAGCAAAGACCAAACCTGAACGCGCAATAGCGCTCCAGTCGTGCAAAAGCACTTGTGTAATTTGAGTTTTCGCGACTCTCTAAGATAACTTTAGCGCCAACATTGCTTTGCAATAAAGACATGTTACAATCGTACATCTGGTACACAAGTTACCGTGACAATGGCCTCATGACGACTCCGAAACGTCGAATTTTACTAGTCTAAATAATGTCAATAGAACTGAAATCTCACCTAATTCTGGGTTGTCCGGATATTTGGGTTTCGGTATGTCGCCCTCTGAAATAAATAAATAAATAAATAAAAAAAACAAAACAGCCGTTCCATAAACGTTTACTCCATATTCTTAGTATGCTGTTTGATTATGCCAAATATCTCACACCGCTATCTCACTCAACCAATCAATAGGAGACCAAAACGAATCGTGCCTTACACAAACGCGCTTTCCCGTGCTTGCCGCAACATATCAAGTGTATCTGCTTCAGAATCTGGTTAGTTCATTCGACTGCCTTTATCTGTTGTTTCACTCATTCGTTCATTCTTCATTTACCCCGGGTTTCAGAGTGGCTCCAGGTAGACAAGTAGGGAGCTTAAGCAAAGACGTTTTTGAGCGACGTACGTCAACCGGGAGCGGACGTTTCGTATTCTTCACTTCAGGTTGAAGTACGTCGCTCAAAAACGCCTTTGCTTAAGCTCCCTATTAGGGAGCTTAAGCAAAGGCGTTTTTGAGCCACGTACGTCAACCGGAAGTGGACGTTTCGTATTCTTGGGCAGAGGTTTCAACCAGATTTTCAAGCAAATCGTCTCTATAAGAGTAAAGACGCCGAGCAGTACAAATGTGGTAGCGTCAATGCAGTTTGAACGGGAAAACGCTACATTTCCGGTTGACGTACGTGGCTCAAAAACGCCTTTGCTTAAGCTCCCTAATATCTCCGAGCATTTACGCCAACCCAACCATGATACAATACAAAGGATAGACCACTACACCGGGGACCTCTTTGCGAACAGTTTGTGGCTTCTGTGACCTCCCAAAGAGTTCATGAACATTGCACTGTTACGAGACGGGAATTTTTCGGTTCATCGTCCTTAACCGAGAAGACTACAAAGTCCAACCATTAGCAGTTGTCGAAGCAAAGGCAGCACCTTATCTTCAGTTATTTTAAGGTCCTGGTTGTTGCTCCCAAGGGATTTGAGTCCATGAGCTCCCGCTCAGCGGATTGGCGCTCTTCACGGTACTCAACTGAAACGCACTCGATATGAAACTTTGAGCTGTTAACTTGGACCGCTCTTGCCAACGTTAACGACATGAAATAAAGATAGATAATTCAGTCTCGCAAGTACCTGGTACGCTCGTGTCATCTCCAAAGGTGCTCGTGCCGTCCTCTGTTGTGTAGCGACTTGTCATACTGCTCCGGAACCCGCTACTCGACGGCTCCGTGGTAGACGTGCTGGTAGCGTTTGCTTCATCGTCGAAATCGTACGGCGTGCGAAGGGGTGCCATTTCCCCTGGATGGTAGGAGCGAGTCTGGGCGGATGATAAACGATAAATTACCAACAGCATTTTTTGTGAAATCGATTGAAAAGCTTTCCTCTGAGAGGGAGGGCTAGAGAAAAGAAGCAGGAGAGGAAGGAGTGGGAAAGTGACTTACAAAGTGTTGCGTTGGCTTGTTCATCCCGTATGACTTGTCCCCAGTCTTCCAACGCATGTACACGTTTTTGAATTCTTTCCTCACCTACACGATTACACAAGAGACAACGATTAAAAACGCGACAAACAATAGAAGTCTTTCACTAAAAATCAGAAAACCCGCGAATTGCTTACGTTCTTGTCCAAAAGGACGTAAAAAACAAAAATGAACAGGCCCTGTAAAACAAGAAAATTTAGCACGGAATTAGAAAAAATATTTTTTACCAAATAAAATGCAATCGATTGTTCCATTGAAAGGATGACAAAGAATTTGGAGGTGATTTCCAACACTAACAGTGAACATACTGCAAAATTAAAGAATTTTAAGAAAGAAACTTTTAGTACCATTTTAGAGCTCGAGTATTTTGATATCAATAAAACCTCATGGTTTTTCAAAGAAATGCCAGTTATTTATGTTTTGTTTAGATCACTGGACACGGTTTATCGGTCCAGAATGACAACTACTGGTTTCCCAGTACTGCACCCGAGGCTAAATCACTTAAACATCACAACCAAAAATTGAATTCCTTTGCTCAATAAAATTTCAGTGTTCTCAAACGAATGTGAAAGAAAATCCATACAAAATTTTCTTCCTCACGTCTAAACCGTCCTCCGATAATCCAGCCACACAACAAAGTGAAACAACGCTGAGAACGACAGGAGTAAGTGAAACCAGGTCTTCTATTCACGACACAACTGCGTTAACCCCAGTTTCCCAGCTGGCGCGGTTTTAGGCAACACCGTTTTTTTCACGTTTTTAAACAGCCAAAATGAAGGATGAAAATTCGATATGAATTTTTTTTTCCACAATCGTTGCAAGCTCACTCAGTCTGAAGAGTGCATTGAGCAAAGGAAACAAAAAACTATATAATCTTTTCGATATGTTCGTCACGAACAAATGTTACACACCTGACAGAAAGTAAACCCGGCAAATATATAATGAAACTTGTCCAACTCGCGATTTACCAACAAAAGGCCAAAAGCAAAGGATACTCCGATCAACGGGAGGAGACCAGCTGTGCCAAGTAAACCAGCACTAAAAAAAATGACAACAAATACAATGAAATGATGGATTTATCGGTGATAACGCAAGTATATTCGGAAAAAAACCGAGCGCTCCTAACAAGATGAGAACCATGTCCTCGGATACTCTACCACAGAGCTACAAGGGAACCGCGCGAGCTGTAGGGCATTAAACCAGATCACAAACGTCCTGCATAATGCTAGGACTGATATGTCTAGACATGCATATCCGTAATTGTTATATACCTAGACTTTCAATCAGCAAAACGAGCACTGTGATTGGTTGATTCTTGGTCACGTGCCGCTGATCAAATTCAAATGTATCCCGACCGGGATACAATTGCGCAGTTGTTGCCTGCGCGCCGAATACATTGCTAGTTTTGTTGAGTGAAAGTCTAAATATATAACAAAGCAATTAATGTATGTTCCCTCGGGAAACCAGTTAGTTTTGTTTTCCCTCGAGTCCTGATGTTTCTCTCGACTTCGTCTCGGGAAACATCAGGACTCTCGGGAAAACAAAACTACCTGTTTCCCTCGGAACCATACATTAAGTGTATATTATTATATGGCAGCCTCCGCGACCGGGCAAGATGAAGCAAATTCTGTTCTCTGATTGGCTACCCGAGCGGGCACGATGGGCCGATCTTGCCCGCTCGGGAATGCCCGTTTCCCGTGCAACAATAAAAAATTGTGTATAGAGCGGACTTACAAAGTTCGTAACTTTTGACAATGTCGGCAATGGAGTCGCAAAAGGCGGCAGAAGACAGTCAAAACAAAGAAAACATAGATAAGTTTCGGGAAATACAAAAATTAAAACAAAAAGTGGTATGATGGCATGGAAGCGGTTTTGTCTTACGGAAATCGAGAAGAAAGAAAGTGTAGCCATATAATAAATCCTTTATTGACCAAACTGTTCGGTCAAGATGGTTGCATATTGGCCTTGTTCTTTTGTTGCGTTATTATGGACCGATACGAAGTCGAGGTCCATAAAAACGAAAAAAAAAAACAACAACAACAACAAAAAAAAGAAAAAAAAACGCAAAAAAAAAAGAACCTCACGCTTAGTCAACAACGCATATTTATAGTAAAGGAGACGGTGAATTTCTTGGACATTTGAAGCTTACATACAAAGTATGTACTGATTCTAATTTGGATATTTTAAGCACGGCTTAAGGTGGCTGGCAGCAGTTTCCTGTACTCTTCAGCACCTCTAGTTTGAAAGATCAATACTACCATTCTTTCGAAGTAAACGCTGCAATTATGGTATCAGACAAATGCCCAATCATTGGTGTTAAAAACACCCTAAATTTTAGCTTTAAGGGCTTGTAACTCAAAAACAAGCTGGGTGACCCCCACTTTTTACTATCGAATTGTAATCAGCATGTCAAGATTCAACTTTTCTTTTTTTAAAAGACCAATACTACCACTCTTTTTAAGTTTCAAAAAATTTATGGGAGCGGATTCAGAGCAACCTTAAGTTTTCGAAAATTTAAGGGGGTTCTGAATCCGCTCCCATGAATTTTTTTTAAACTTAAAAAGAGTGGTAGTATTGGTCTTTTAAAAAAAGAAGTGCTGAAAAATACAGGAAACTGGTGCCAGCCACCTTAAAGGAAGGCAAAGACCAAATAAGTCTGGCTAATCAACCACGACCGCCCTACACAGTAAATTTTCCTGGATCAACAGCTATACTGGAGACATGTGCTGCTAAACAGTACTGCTATTGAGAAGTGAGAAAAAAAAAGAAAATGGAAGAGATGAAGATTACCCAACAAGACAGAGCATGCGCGTGAGACACGCGCGAAAACCTTGATTGCACGCACCTTATTCCACAATGACCGCCATCTCAATGTTCTTGTTTTTGCATTTAAAATAGACTTTCCCGCCTTGTTCAAGGTAAGATTTCTTTTGATTTTTGAGCTTAAGAACGAGGCAAGAACGACAAATTTGAAGGCAAACAGAATAATATATGGTGGTCATTTTGAATAAGCTGTATCAATCCAAATGTTTTTCCTTCTACATGCCCTCTACGCCTTCGAGTACGTCGCAGGCATTCGGAGACGAAGCGTCTGCTTATAACGCCAACAAGTTCTTTTCCAAAAGATAGGACAAGAAGCGCACGATGACGCAAATACGCTTGGTACGATTCATGTGTTCTTACTTAACGTTGGAATGTTCGTTGTCATGGTGATGGTGACGACGGCGTCGTCTCTTTCTGGATTGTTTTTGGAGTGAGATGCACAGTGCCATGGTGAAGATAAGCGCATTGAGCTGAAATAACATCAAACAAACAATGAACCAATTAACATAAGAGCAAAAACATGACATGTCCGAGCTGTCGGCCCAAAATTGCTCCACTAAATCAGTTATTCCCGTCAGGTTTAAATTCCAGTGAAAGTAGCAATTGCAGAGACACGCTCATAAATTGGAACGCTGTGCCCTATATAGATCTGACATTATAATGACTTCCTGGGCAGCGGATGGGAGGTGAACTAGAACTCCGAGAGTAATTCACATGTGACAATTAAATAGTCCTTTATAAATAGTAAACAGTCCTTTATATTCAGTATTGAATGTAGGACTTAAACGGTAAATAAATTAATAAATTAATAAATTAATTAATCCTCGAGGGAATACTGTATGTTCCTTTTGACGTCCGCATCACAATGAAATGAAGTCACTATATAGCGTGTAATCCACGGTCATTTTGATACACGGTGCTCACCTTGGAAATTACAAACAAATGGCTGCCATCTTGTATTTTTGTCTTTGTGGAAACAGTGGGAAAACTATCGAGAGTGATCTAAAAACCTTGTTACAGACATACTTGCCTCCCCCCCACACGCAACATTTCCCGCAAGATTTATTAGCACACAAAAAACTCGAGTTGCAGCACACGTCCACTGTGCATTTAGAAGTTATAAGAGAAATAGGAATGCTTATCCAAAAGGCATATAAAGTCACAGATTTGACATTAACATACTGCAACAACGATGATGATGGGGATCGTAAACGTCCAGATTAGAGAGCCATCAGTTGACATCCAACAGCTGAAAGAAAAGTCAAACATCAGGCTTCTATTTTGGTCTAAATGTGGAATTCTAAATATGTCTAAATCAGTGGAGACTCAGACGGAAATAATGATGCAATTTGATTACAAGAGAAGTTTTCAATTGAGTGTTGAAGGTAATTACGCAATTGCCTTGGTTTTGCGTTTGGCTTAAACTCTATGATTGGATCAAAAAACGAGCGCACACTTTACAACTAATCAAATGCGTAAAGCCAATTGCGACTTAGTCACTCTCGTTTTCCCTCGCTTGGCGCCGACTGCCTTTGCTCGCTTTGCGTTCTGATAGGTCAGGTTAAAGACAAACAAATAAACAAATAAATAAATAACAACAATAACAATAACAAAAGATTCAAAACTTCCATATTGACGACAGTGTCACGGCTTTGAGGAATGGTTGTATGCTAGTTCTTCATTACTGCAATGCAACACTAAACTTACAATTTGTCGTTACCATATCCCTCGCTAGCCAAACCGGCCGAGATTCCCACAACAATTGCCGGACAACCTAGAAAAAGAGAAGGGCTTATAATGTTAGAAAGCAGAACAACAAAACCTTTCTCAAAAGATATCCTCCAAGACAAACAGTTGTAATTTACCTCCAGAACCAAGTGAAATTTTCCTTCAGATTGGTAGTATATCCTCAAACGTTACCGAGCATAAAATTCCAGAATGTTGTTTATTATGCCAGGAGCCCGTAGATCGGAGCGCCCATATGGTATGGTCCAGACAACCGGCACAGGACTCGACGAGGTTATTTTTGGTGTTTGAAATTCCCGTGAAAAGTGGCTGCTATCGTGCGAAAAATCCATGGCATAAATAATGAGCTGTCAATCGCAGTCGTGCTAAGCCAGTTGAGTGGATGGATTGAATGAACGTGCCTGGTTATGTTTTGTTTTGTTTTTTTAGCGTGCGAAAAATCGTTCCAAAAATAGCTCCGTCTACTCCTGAGTTGGCGCAGAAACCCAGTGATGGAGGTGGACGCTCCTACTTACGGGGTCCTAGCAGTACTTTGTTATCGAGCTGTTTATTACTCTGGACGATGGGGGAGCGGGTTTGGCACAGTGGTCAGAGCTCTTGCCTTCCACAAATGTGTCCCGGGATCGATTCCCGGACTCGAAGTCATATGTGGGTCGAATTCGTTGGTTCCTGTCCTTGCTTCGACCGAGAGGTTTTCCTCTGCATACTCCTTTTTCACCTCTCCTCTTAAAAGCGCAATTTCTTCCATATAGTGTCGCCAGTCAGTGCCCCGCGCTAAATACACTTGACACCAGGAGCCCATAGCTAGGAGCGTTCATAAGTTATGCTCCGAGCCACCAGCACAGGAGTAGACCAGGTTATTTTTAGTTTTTGAAATTACCGCAAATCAATGATTGCCATAGTTGCAAGCACTCTCCCCTGTGTGCAACATACATGGCATAAACAATGAGCTGTCAATCGCTGCCACGCTAAGCCATTTGACTGGATGAACGTGCCTGCCTATGCTTTTTAGCGGGCGAAATGTCGTTCCAAAAATAGGTCCTTCTACTCCTGTGCTGGAGTAGGAACCCAACGGTGGAGATCGGAGATGAACTCTCTTAGTTATGGGCTTCTACTCGACACTTAAAGTTCATTATTATTATGAGGTTCTAACTGTTGCGTCTGTCCACGAAATCTTAACTTACCCCAACCCATAAAATAATAGAATGACATCTTTCCAGTGTCGATATTCCGCTTCTCCCGGAGCCTGCGATACATGTGCAGTCCTTCCACAAACATCCATGAAAACGAAGCGCAGAAGAAGTAGTGAAGACAAATCGCTACCAGCCTGCAAATTCGCTGTCACAAAAGGTGCCGAAAAAATGTTTTAAATTCATGTTTACCGAAGGGTTCGTATCTTAAAATACCTGAAATGTATTTTTTCCTCAAAGTACTTCATAAGCTAAGCATTTAGACTACAAGAGGTCCGGAACTTTCATAATTCTTCGCAACATTCAAGCGGGTGAGACACGCGCGAGCGCGCGAAAAGTCCCTCCCGCGAGGAAGGGTGAAGCGCTGTTTCTACAGGGAGCATACACTAGAGACGGAACTGAATAAAATATTAAATTAACCTTCCTGTATTTTTTCCCATGGATGGTTGACGCGATCATAATACTGAACACGCAAGCAGAGCTTTCTGCGCGAGCTAATTAAGCGAGATATTATGCTGTATATAAAGTGCTGATTAAGCGCCAATTTATGCTGTAAATATTGTTAATTAGCTTACGCAGAAAGCTCTGCTTGCGTGTCCATTCGAAAAACGACTGGAGAAGACAGGATATCCTTTGTATTATAAGCTTAATATTTTATTCAATTCCTTCACTATTATTCAATTCACTACTATCCCTTTATTCAATTCACTTTACATGTGTGCTCCCTGCGATGTCTCCTTGCGGGAAGCATGATTTTTCCCATGGGCTTGTGTTTCACCGGCTTTCCCATCCTAGGAACTGCATGAAGCATAAATTCGGGTCGATGAAAATAAAGCCATTTAAAAATAAAATAATACTTTTCGGGCATGAAAACTGTTGACCGTCTTGAGAAATCTCCATGTTCAAGAAAAGAGACAAAACACAAGTTCACCTGATCTCCAGTCTGGTTTATTCCCATGAGGAAAGTAAGCTCCGCCAGGAAAATCACGGCGATTAAGTTCTTGTGGATTGAAATGGAGTTACTCTTCAGTTTTCTATGAGGACAACGGAGAGATCGAATAAGGAATCTAATTACGCCTATTCCAAACATGGTGCTACTGCCGCGCCGAACTCAAATGTTAGGGAGCTTTAAGCCCGGTTCCCACTTGTTCGATAAAGCAAAAGCATCACAAGCATCTCTCTCTGACATTCCCACACGTGAAACAAGCCAATCTCGTTCCCAGAGCCCACGTGTCTTTTGGTCAGCGCCAAAACACGGAGCTCTGGACTAATCAATTACTGGAACTCCAAGATTTTAGGAGTTCCGGTATTACTGAAAAGTGAAATTGAGTGATCGTTAACACACAAGGGCTTACAAAACCAGGGACAAATCTTCTTGTTTACAAGTTAGGTTGGAGATTTTTGCTCCATATTCGTAAATAACAAGCTATTTTGCATTCAGTGGTTTACGCATGAGCACTTTGATAAATCGAGAAGCCAATAAACACAGCTCTTCAAGTTGATTATTCCAGAGCTCCGTGTCTTGGCGCTGACCAAAAGACACGTGGACTCTGGGAACGAGATTGGAAACAAGCACAACAAAATGAGGCATACGCAAGCGCAGTAACGGCCGACGAAATACGAACTACTGCTACTGCGTGCGAATACTCTGCGTGGCATGTACCCGATGTGCATATTTAAGTCCCTCTGTAATTTATGCGTGTGTCAGTTGCATCCTATCTTGGCTGCTATCAAGATGTCTTCGAGTAGTTCAATTAAAGTTATTTAACGTTACACTTATGCTTATCGCACAAGTGGGAACCAGGCTTAAGCAACGATGACGTCTACGACAACGAGAACGCCACAAAACAAAAGGTTCAATGAGCATAAAAAATAGCTCCGCACGCGCGTTTTACATTTCTTTCCCGTTCTCGGCTAAACAACGACGTGAAATGACCAAATCTGAAATTTTACGCGGGGCATGAGTGCACGACCATGAACTTCCCATTCTATGTCTTAGCTTTAACGGCGTTCATACCAATTTTGTTCCTGGACAGTAATTGTTTTACACACGATACGAGTTGGAATAACGCCAACTGATTACAATAACGCGAATTTACGTTTCAGATGACGTTATCGTAGCCGTCGTCGTCGTCCTTGCTTAAGCTCCCTTTGACCGGGCATTGGCACGTTTATAACAAGGTAGTGGTTTCAAACGTCTAATTTAATTAAGTCGCGGCAAATTTAAAACTAAGAACGAACGAACAAATCCAAAACAGATTAACACATCAGTTCGTCACGACAAGAGCACGCCGTTTGAAACCAAGCCGCGCTATTGCCCTGCGGCACGATAGGGCCTGCCGTGTTGTTGCCGTAGTTGTGCCGAACTGCATTCAATCGTCATGCTACTGCCCTGCCCAAGGCAAATTGAATTGTACAATTTAGTTCGGCTTGGCAATAGGGTGTTATGAAGACAATAATTGCATGACTCGCTGCGTGACGTGTGATTAGCGCGCGCACGCTCAGACATTTCAAATTTGTGAGCACCATTACGTGCGTGATTTTTGCGTGTGCCCGGGTTGCGTTCTTTAATACATTTTTCGGAGATTTTTCACCGTAGTTGCTGCCGTCTGAGAACATTTATCGATAAGATTACTTGCTTATCTAAGTTCACCGTTTCACTTGGGAATCTATCGAGCCGTTTACCGTTTACCGTTTCCCTTGGGAATAGGGCAACGCTTGGAACTGGCCCAAACATGCAAGTGACGAGGACCGCAGGCTTAAAACCTTGTTTGAAAAATTATCGTTGCCAGCATTATAGAAACCCATGGACAAAAGTACTGCGGCTAAGGTTAACTTACCTCATTAGAAGAAAGAGAACGAAAGCAACGAGCAACAAAAATAGCGACACAGACATGCCAACGTACGTCACCAAGCGCATAGAGAAGGCGGCTGCTTCAGGGTACTGCAAGAAAAAAATCCTGCTCAGTGGAATGCGACATAAAACGGCCTGGAGTGAAATATCACCTTTACTGTTTTCTCTTATTTACTCTTTCTTTCGTTTCGTTTTGTTTTTTAATTATTCTTATTTTCCAAGAAATGGAAGACTGTGAATACAGTATTTTCGCAACCAATTTCACAGCTCAGTACTCGAGCTGCTCTCCTTTGTATGTACTATCGTATTATCAAATTTTTCATCCAACATTCTGATATACGATAACTAACAATCAGATACCTATTTGCCTTGTTACGAAAACGAGAAGCTTTGATTAAAAAAATCATAAACCCAACGACGAAAAAAATAAAAATAAAAATCACTCAAGACGAGAGAAATCGCGTAAAGCAGTAAGGATTTTATAAGCCAATTCCGGTCGTAGCAATCTTTTTCTTCAAGGAATATTAGTCTTCATTTTATGGCGCTTTGACATCCTTAAATTCATATTAGACAGTTTCCGCAAGACAAGCTTCCGTCTCAGACGAGTTATTCGCATTCTGATATTACAGGGTTCGTACTCTTACGAGTTTCTCAAAGTCCATGACTTTCCAGGACCTTTTCCATGACTTTTTCCAGGTTTCCATGGCCTAATGTTTAGCTGCCACTTTCGAAAATTGTCAAAATCGTCCTTGTTTGGGGGTATTTTCTGACATAACTCGCCTGCATTTTATTTTAATCTCACCTGAAGGTTTAGATCGGAGAGCACAGCAAACGCTGTCATGTGCGTGCATGCGCAGACAGTGTGAGTGACGTTTGATGACTTCAGTTTGCAGCCGTCACGTGACCATCCACCACCGCGTGTGTTCCTGTGGCAACGTAACAATATCAGAACACTTGAAGTGAAAATCTCCAGCACTTCAAAGATACATGCAAATATTTGCTTTACTTACGGCACTGAGTAGTTCCAATGGACGCAAATATACGATGAACGATTAACCTGCAAGTGAGACCAGAACTGCGTTAGATAACGATAGCGTCAGTTGATTCCAGTATCAAATGATTTAGCGCTTGAGCAGGGCCGGGGGCACCACAAATCAAATCAACCTAAACAAGGAGAGGGGAAAACCCCTCCGTGCATTGTAGAGCACGAATCAACTCAACCCACATATGACACCGAGTCCTGGAATCGAACTGGAATCAAAAAACTTGCTTTCACCACTACGCCAGCCCTGCTCCTTAGTGAAAAAAAACAAACAAACAAAAACAAAAACAAATCGCCGATTTCGATATTACAAAAGTAAAACGCAGACTTCACGCACCAGACGATTGGCAAACGCGATGTCAATTGGACTGTGTAAAGGCGCATTCTGCATTTCAGGCAACTTGACGGAAATCACATCGGAGCTGACTTCGACTTTGTACTTCGTGTCCCTGAAAGAGAGGTGTGACAACACAATTAAACCTTTCAGCCCTACCGGTGACTTCACCAGATTTTACTCTGGTTAACGCCAGACGAGTTTGGCCGTCAGTCGGGTCGCCTTTTGATCGTCAGTGGGGTACCCTTAAGGTGGCAACTTTTCAAATTAATGAACAACCTTGCGTGGTCCTCGTACCTGATCTTTGCGTCAAATGATTTGGGCAACAAGTCTCCAATGTTATTGATAATCATGAAACCAAATCCCAAACTGTTCTTTATCCCTAAAATGAGATTTAAAAAAACATTGAAGACGTTTATTGCGAATTTTGTATGAAAACGAGAAAGCTATCAACATATAGGTACAAAAGTTCAATCAATCCGGAATCAATCAATCAATCAATCAGTCAGTCAATTAATTAAGCAATTTATTTAAGTGTCAAAACTTCGAATGTACCATAAGTGGTTACACTAATCGGGGACACCTCCAAAATTCTTAACCATAACGGAACTGTATGTCCGGAAAGTTAAAATAATCACCATCGTGTTGAAATAAAAGTTATTGCATTGTATCGTACACTTATCCAATCAAATGGCTTAGCACGACAGCGATTGACAGCTCATTACTTATGCCAGAGGGGAGTGCTCGCAGCCTTCGCAATCACTTTCTGGCAGGAATTTCAAAAAAAAAAAAAAACCATCTGGTCTAGTCTTGTGCTGGTGTCCCGAACCCGCCGACATAACATAAGGACGCTCCTATATATGGGATCCTGACGCGTACTATACACCGTTCTGCGCTGTGTAAATTATTCTACTCGCGCTTTGTTAGATATGGCTACGCCTGATTAGCCATCTACCATCTCATAACCTTATCTTACCTTCAGCTCCCTGAAAGAAATTTCTTGGGATATCGACCCTGTTAGAAATATTGCGCCACATTCTGTATCGGCCGCCACCGTAAACGTCAGGTTTCTCTGGGTACGACAGCCCTGAAAATCCTTTCACAAACACTGGATGTAGCGCCATCACTAAAAAGCGAACATTGAAGAACATTAGTGTTGGAACACAATGGCTGATCCTTGCGATTGAGGTAGCAGAAAGCTTAAAATGTGCAACTTGTGTCAAAACAACCATCTAGGTTATTTACAACACAAAGACACTAAGAAGCCAAAAACATCAGTTCTATGCCTGAGTTGTAGCTGTCTAAGAAGAGAAAATAGTAAAATGCTCTTTTAGTCACGAAAGTTTTCGAGATCCTCAACTCGAGTCAAATGATGTAAGTAACTACCTATATTAGGAGTGAGGATTGTATACGGTGCCAAAATATTGTCAGTGGAACGTCTGTATCGTTGGGAATCTCTCTTCAGATAGGGCAGAGAACTCGCCAGGTTGCCGCTAAAGTTTTCCATCTGTTCAAGCAGAGCCGCTGTACCTGCAGAATACTGTAGAAAGAAATCAAACGGATAAATGATTTTGAGGAAAGAGAAATCAAGTCTGCCATCGAAGACGACGAAAAATGCCATTTTAGCGTCACGTAGAAAGTTTTTGCACTGCTACGGATAAATTTGTTTTGCTAATAAAAAGAAACGAACGAGCACGACGAACGGAAGCTTAACTCCAAACACAAGCTCGCAGCTCCGAGCGTAGACCTTCCCTATTGCTTAGGTCGTCTTAAATTTAACTCGTCTTTACACCAGTCGCATAAATCTGAAGGAACATTTTTTATTATTATGTAGTTATTTACTTGTTTATTTATTTTTAAATTTTATTTTGCTTCGCCTTAGAATAGTGCAAGAATAAATTGAGGAGGAAAAACACACACACACACACACACACACACACACACACAAAGGAGGAGAGAACACAACAGTTTTGACCAATTACTGTGGACATGATATATATGTATGGACGCATTTTACATCTGTAGTATATAAAAACTGCCGATGCCTTCGAATCGCGCTTTTCTCGTTGTTGTCGCTGGTTTACCACGTCTACTTTTGAGAAAGAAAAAAACAACAAACAAACAAATAGACTTTGGGTAAAAGGCTCTTAACTTTTTCAAAGGTTTGCGGAAGCATCCAAAGAATCCTGAAAGTGCTACTACGATCAAAAATCACTTTTCGTTTTTCTTCACATTTCGAAAGTACTTGCGCTGAATACTCGGCCTACAAGATTTTATGCAATCATTTCAAGAGGAAGACTATTTATTTTGACAGGAATTTTTTGATTTAACATACAGTCATTACTTGGTGCGGTTCCAACCGATAAGTCCTCAGAGAGCTGGAGCGAGGAGAGTCATTTACTAACTAACTTAATAATGGAGTGTCTGATTGCGGCTTATTTAGTATGCTGCACGGGAGTATTTTGCTTTCAGATTCTCAAACCGTTTTCTGCATACTAATTAAGCCACATTCACACACAGTGAGTAAATGACGTCATTTTCTCCTCGGTCCAGCTCTCTGAGGGCTCATCGGCCGGAACCACACCAAGTAATGGCGGACCGTTATATTAAAAAGAAAAATGCAGTTAAAATAAACAGTCTTCCTCTAAAAATTATTGCAAAAAATTTCACCTACTGAGTATTCAACACAAGTATTTTCGAAATGTGAAGAAAAACGAGATTTTTTTTTTCATTCATTATAGTAGCACTTTAAGGGGCTCCTCGGTTCAGGGCATTGTCAGTTAATTACTACCGCCAGGGGAGTTTATATTGGTCGCTGTGACTTACAAGACGTGTCGATTTACCTGTTGCACGTGATCCCATACATCTTTGTTGTCCGAGCTAAACAACATGCTCGCAGATTGAAGCAAGACCTGAAGACAAAAAAAAACGTACCTTAATCCAAAATGGTCGCCGAATTAATACTCTTTTGTATGCATTTAAAAATCGGCCCGTTTAAGTTCTTGCCCCGCTCTTTAAGGTGGCAGGAAAAAGAGGCAACGTAAGAGCGGCCATTCGTATTTGGTATCAAATGCGGCTTCCAGTTTTTGAGCAAAAAGAGGACCAAAAAGAGGAATTTTCGATGGCTCGAAGTTGTTTATTTAACGCGAACCTAGGGTTTTAGGCACTTTTTTCTGTGTTTTCATGATTTATAGCAGGCCCATCGTTAAGCTCAAAATTCAAACGAACATTTCACCTTTAACGAGGCAAGAAGGGCTAAATTGCTTGCATTCTAGAATGAGATTGTTGACTTCGAGGCCCAAAATCTAAATATCAAACGCTCTATCAAGCAAAATTCTGCCTACCTTTGCAAATTCTTTCGTCTCAGCGGATACAAGTGTACTCGAATTCTGTTGGCTTTCATAGTCAAACAACGTTGTAATAATCGTGAAAGCGATTTCAATGTCTTTAGCGTAGAGACGTGGTGATAAAGTTATGGCGAGATCGAGCCTCTTGGCAAGACCAAGGGCGAAATCTGGCTCCCAGTTCACAACACCGGAGGTCAAATTTGACAGCTAAAAGAAGACAAAGAAAAAAGTCACTGGGGCAAGTAAATGCCGGCACAAAGTCACAAAAGTTAACGAATGTATGCAACTGTAGCTGCTAGGAATTGAAGAAAGTTGAAAAATTGCAACGGTTAGGTATAAATTCATGAAAAACGAAAACACAAACAAATAAACAATAGTCCAAGCGCGTGGACTTGAAATTTAAAACGACCGATGGTCAATCGAAACGTCGTTCGCTCCTCAACGATAAAAACGGACGATTCTGAAGTACATGTACCTGACACTGAATATGTCTAACCTTCTTCTGCAAAGTCGAAAATGAGTTGGAAACGCAGGCCAATAAGCTAGGCTTCTGCCATCCGTCATCCCTATCGCAAAACCGAGTCGCTTTTCCTGAAGAGAACAACAATTAAAAAAACGTTCGTCATCGTGGTTAAAATGGCAGCCAGATTAATCGTAGGCCTCATGAAAAATAAGTCGCGGATGAGAGGCGATCGATACGCGAATCCCGACCGATTTCAGTGAACAAACGATATACTAAGCTATTAAGGGTAAAAAGGAGGCGACTTGCCGAGAGTACGCCCTCACGAAAGGTGAACGACAGGTTCTACATCTGTTACATCTTGGGCCAAGGGAGCACGACAGTTCATTTGAAGTTGACGCTTAACTTCACCGTCATGTTAGTTTGTGTGTATATTTTGAACGCACTCTGAGCCCATCCATGGGAACCGCTGACCGCAGAACTTTCGTGTATGCCGGTGCCAATACTTGCAGCCGGCACTGAGCGCGGGAAGACAAGATTAGAGCAAATCAGAATTGCCTTCGGATTTCGGTTTTGCTTCTGATAGGCTGAAACAAATTGGCGAGAAACGCCTTCGCCAATCGCCAAGGGCTTGGATTAAATAAACCATTCAATCAAAACTGGAAGCAAATAAATGAAGCCTGCGCCAAGCACGGGAAAACGCAGGCGTCCAAGTCTGTTTAGGTACTGTTTCTGATTGGTTAAGAAAAAGACCCGCAACCGCTTTTTTGACCACAAACTGAGTAGTGCAAATTCAAAGCAATCTTAAACTCATCACAAATAGATGAGCTTGGCAATCCTGGAAGCGGGAACCACCCCCATACGCAGCCGCAAACTGGCACCGTCACACTGAGTAATCAGTGGAAACAACTTACCTGACCCATACTTACCTGGAGATCACCAAGGAAGCGGGAGGGACGGGAAGGGGCGAGAATCCGCGAAGATTCGCTAACAGAGCAATTGATCCGCAAAGATCAACAAGCAACAACGCATGAGAAAGGCAACATGACACCAAGGCCCTGCAAATCTCCAAAGGGCCACCCCGCAGATCACGTACCGTGACGGGTGAAACCGCTGACATCATTAGTTCGAGTCTAACTTAGCCTAAATTATATTTAGCCACATGAAAATTGACCTTTCAAACTCATTTGCAAAGAACAACACCAAAAGACTGACAACACGGCACCACACGCTCACCTGAGGACCCAAAGGGGCAGTCTTCTTCAGCCACTTTACCAAAGCTTGCTTTATTCCACCAAATGCCTTCAGCAAATGCTCTTGGACAAGATGTGTTAATCACTAAAATATGACAACGCAGAATGAATGAATGAATGAATGAAGGAAGGAAGGAAGGAAGGAAGGAAGGAAGGAAGGACTGACTGACTGACTGACTGACTGAATATAAGCTTACAGTAGTGTAATCACAGACAGCATCAACAGACCGTTGCCAAACTGAATGGAAAATATTTCCACTTCGCACTTTCCATTTTCTAGACCGGTCTCAGCGTTGACGCTCTGTCTGTGTATACCGTACACTAAATGTTACAGACGTTTGAACAAATGTGTCTGAGTTTGGGGAAATTTGGACCGTTATTTTTTCGAGAATTTGAGTCTAATCTTCCTGAAAGTTCTATCCGAGCCAAGATCGTTCTTGCTGTGTATCTGAAGTCTGGTTTTCTCTCGCACATAACATTCAGCGTAGGCACTGGCGCACGCATGTAGAAGCCAGACTGAGAACGCTAGCGATAATTCGAGCGATATATGCATAAGCATAAGTATTACAAAAACGAACAAGTCGCTTTTCTTGCACTTATGTTTACGCTTTTTATGTCGCTGTCACAGTTTTCACCAGTGAGAATGAGTTTCACATAGGTGGAACAATAAGCCTAAGGCAATCCGCCATTTTAGTTGAACATCAAAAGGAGGTTGGTATAGACAATTGAGTGAAAAATGGCTTCATCTGTTTAGGAGAAAATCAGGCTTTGATCATTTCATATATAAGGGTGCATTCTGTTGGGACTATTCTGTCTATTCCTGTTCTGGTTTAGGATTAACGGAATAGCTGGTATAACGTTTTCCAAAAGAACGCGTATTCCGAAGACGGAATCGTTCTTGCAGAGGTGATCTGAGAACTAACGCTTGGAATGGTCTGGACACGACTGAGACTAACGTTTCGGCGGCCTCGCGCGATTTTCGCGCCAAAAAGAACGTGTACTCTGTGTATTCCGAGTAAACAGTATTCTGTTGATTCCGTTCATTCTGCTATCGAGAGCAGAATGAACGGGATACTATTCCGTACAATCCGAAAACGCAATAAGTTCCAAAAGAACGCGTAAACCGCCCAATCCGTGAATTCTTATTCCGGAAGAGTGCCAAAAAAATGCGTAAAAGTTTGAATTTTAGTAAACATTCTGGAGCATAGCTTTTTTTCTGTTTGTTTCTTTGTTGTTGTTGTTTTGCTAGAACGGGTTGGCTGCTTACCGACACATCCTTTGCCACTAATTATCTCCCCTTGTTTGTCTTCGCAAGCGTCGCATCTT
The DNA here is from genome assembly GCA_014634185.1 of Astreopora myriophthalma. Classification (NCBI taxonomy): domain Eukaryota; kingdom Metazoa; phylum Cnidaria; class Anthozoa; order Scleractinia; family Acroporidae; genus Astreopora; species Astreopora myriophthalma. The sequence goes on from BLFK01000907.1 coordinate 1,221,916, forward strand.
CTCCCGGTCACATCTTTAGCATCGCCCTGACCGCTTTGGCATGGGCACTGTCCATTTTCCACATCACAGGAATCCGAGGTGCTACCGATACCTTCGCAGTCGCAGCTGAAACAACCATCACTGAAGACTGGAGATTTCTTGGAACTTCCTGAATATTTGTCACTCAGGAGCTTGCGGTAATGCCTTGGCTAAGGAATGAAAAACAGAAAGATGCCATGTTACTTGTGATTCAACTTTCATTGTATTGTAAAGTTATAATTGTACCTTTGCTATTTGGCAAAGTTGACGTTCGTTCGTTCGTTTCATGAAGTACGACTTTGCCGACAGTAAATTCCGATTTGAAAGATATCGGAGATATTAAATTTAGAGCCTGGTGAATGGTGAGAGTGATATGATTCCAGAAAGTCACACAGGTGTACCACGTGAGTCCACCCAACAAGAGGAGCTGAGCTACAAGAGTTAGCCGCAAAACTAGGTTCTTAGGACAAAATGTTTTTCTATATTTAAACGATATCTGCACGGATCGACATTCAAATCCTAGCTGTTTGTCCCAAAAACCTAATTTAATGGGTGTCCTGCAGCTCAGTGATAGAAAGGTCAGACCGTTAACCAGTCATCGGAAGGTCATACACTGAATTCATAAATGATGGCCAAAAAGTACTCTTTCCTCTTTGTGCTAATTATCGTCACCAGCCTGGGTGGCATGTGCAAAACTGAAAAGAATGTTGCCAATAAAATGAGGCTGGTGAGACTAATTAACACAAAGATAATAAAATAATTTATTGGCCGCCATTTCCCCGCTTGCGTGATGAGAGTTTTTTTAATCAACTTGAACAACATTGCACTGGACTACCGACGCAATAATTGCACTGGAAATCGTCCACTCAATTTTGCTTCAGCTCGGCTTTTTGGGTAACTGCGCTAAAAATCGCTCGTTGCGAAATGTCGCACGACACTCAAGTAAACATTTGTTTCCACATTACTACCGACACGCCCCTATGGCTGTATTTTAAACTTTACCTCTGGATGTACTTACATTGCAGTAACAATCCCCAGTGGTCCTGTTACAGACAGGATTCAGATGCATTCCGACATCACACATGCACGGTCCACAGATGCCGATGCTCGGGATACCGAACCAGCCGTCTTTACACGGTGTCTCCAAACGGACCTCGCAGAATTCACCTGCAGGAAATTAACACACAACTTGAGAAACGCGCGCCCTCTGACTGGTTGATTAGGCTTTGATTACCAGTCCGTGGATGCACGCTGCTTACAAGTGCCTGTGCGCTGCATGACAAGTGCCGAAAAAGCAAACGTAAAACACTCTACTCCTTCTTTATGCTTAATTTCTCATTCTGTGCGTAATTTTTGGTAATTTAGTTGTGATTTTCAACTACTTCCGGCTTATTATTAGGACACAACGTTTAGACTTGGTTACTAAGAATGGCTGTGATCGACTGTTAAAAATGGCATCGAACGTTTACCCTGAAGGGGAAATATGCCGCGGCAATTAGAAGAGCTCTCACGTTTCGCGTATTCGAAAACAGAGCTTGATTGCTTTGACAAAGAGGTTTGGACTTGCCGATCCTACGCTTAGCTTTTCGAAAACGGATCTTATTTGCCTTTACGACTGGCCTTGATATTGCCCAAGTTTTAGAGAACGAAATCTGCCAGATACAGAAAATTCTTCAAAATGAGAATAATTGTCTACAGTTACGTTAGTTCATAGCATTTTAAATTTCTCCTTTAGATCTCTAGCCAGTTTCACTAAATGAATAACCGTCGTTATAAAGCGTAATTGATACCAGTGAGGACCAAGGGTGTTGAACTGCGGCGCTTATTTGAGCGCTTATTTTTTTTGAAAAAGGTAGGCGTGGCGCTGGTGCTGATTTGGTGGCGGCAATCATTCGAGTGAATGTGATAAGGACAGCTGCTTACCTGTGTACTGCCTCGGACATAAACAGTGAAATCCTCTTTCCGTTGTGCTGTTCTGAACACAGCGCCCATGCTGACACGGGTTGAGCGAACAAATATCATCACAGCGTTCCCCAACGTACGATGACGGACACAAACACGTGTAGGAATCAAATTTTTCTTCGCATGTGCTGTATGCAGGGCAGGGATTGGACAAACAGTGAGCTGGTACTTTATCTTCACAGCCTTTCTTCACGTTCTGGTCGACACCATTGTCCATGTTGACTTCTGCACTTCCCACGTAAACCCCTGCGAATATGAGGAGAACACAAGACGAAAAATGCATGAATGTAACTTGAACAGACCTTTTAACCGATACGGTAGGTTGGGATGCCCAGTGAGTAAATTCGCACATACTGGGCATAAATTTGGTTTTGGTCCAAACATTTTCCTTTGCCTCAGATTAATTATGGCGTTAAACAAAGGATGTAAAAATCGAAGTGGCTTGGAAATTTTAAAAGGAAAACCAAATTTATACCCACAACATGAATGAATTTGCTTCTGAACCATAGAATTCAAGATGGCCGCCCTATCAGTAAAAAGATCTATTGTGAAGCGCCTTAATTCCGCGGTTCCGACCTGCTATTGCCATCTGAGTTGCGATTTTCGAAGGACAATTACAGGGTTCGTACTCTTTTTACCCTTTATAAATACCATGACTTTCCATGACCTTTTTCATTACTTTTTGCAGTTTTCCATGACCTAAAGTTTAGCTGCCACTTTCGAAAATTGTCAAAATCATCCTTGTTTTCGGGTATTTTCTGACATAACTTGCCTGTATTTTATTTTGTCCTTGCTTCGACATCTGCAATAATTTACGTACCACACATATTATAATTTTCCATGACCAACGATTAAATTCCATGACTTTCGAGGCCTGGAAACTGAAATACTTAAATTCCATGACTTCACAGGTTTTCCATGATCGGTACGAACCCTGAGTTAGCGCTAACGGCATGCGGGTGATTTCAAAAACTAGGGTGTTCTTTAGTCTACAAAGCTGGTCTCCTAGCATGGTTTCAAGATAAAGAACGTTAAGGTTCTAGCAAGATGTCCTGGCTAGAAACGTCTTCGTTTGTAAGGGTTCATTTTTGGGGGGACAAATTCCGGAATAGAATAGACGGAATAGTCGGTTTACGCGTTTTTGGGGGACTTATTCCGTCTTCAGAATGCACGGAATAGTATTCCATTCATTCTGCTATCGAGAGCAGAATGAACGGAATAAGCAGAATACGGTTTACTCAGAATTATACATAGAATACGCGTTCTCTTTGCCGCGAAAATCGTGCGCGGCCGAGTCAAGTGAAGTCAGGTGCTTCCGCTCAGGTTGTCGAAACGTCAGTCACTACAATCAACGAAAGTCCTTCTCAGGACTACACTCACACGGACGATCGTATTTCATTAAGTTTTGATATGACTCCTGGGTTCAAACCATTTACTATTCCATCTTGAAATCATGTTAACAGACCAGATTTTCAGAATAAGTAGATCAGTCTTGCAAATTGCTTTTGGGGCCTGTAAACTCCTCGCGACGTTCGAGAAACGGGGCCCTGGGCCGAGTTGTTGGAAGGATTGTTAGAGCTAAACCGGAATAAATACCGCGACAACCTATGGAGTGTTCTATGGAGTGCTCATGCGACCAGCTGCGAGATTTGCATTCTGAAACAAAAGGAAGAATCTGCACAAAAAAATAGAGTTCAATTCCCAAAAGAATATTTCGCTGCTCCATCATCGCCGTCGTTTCTTTGTTTTACTCCCCCAACATGGCCGCCTTGACGTTATGTGAAAACACTCTATCGGTTTTACTTGGAATGAACCCAAGGTTAGCACTAACTTTACTTCGAACAACTCGGTCCCGGTGTTTAGACCTCAGGAATATTAATATGAAAACTGTGTGAACTCGTAGAGTGTCAGGTCGCTATGCTCTCTTTCCATCATGCACTATTAATGGGCCATGCTCTAAGCCAGCAGAGGAATAGGTGCCAATCCTGAAAATCGACAGTGAATCCCAGTCTTAAAGAGCCTCCAAGCAATAGTCAGATTGTGAAAATTCAGCATAACCGGACTTAAAGCAAGTCCGTGGTTGGCTTTTACTGTAAAAATAGCTCATACGAGACAGCTTAGTGTGGCTTAGAGGGACAGATATCCCTACAACTCCAGCCATACAAATCTCTCTTAAGATTTTCAAAAGTGTACCACATCTTTGCGTTTGAAGCAATAACACTCAAATTTGGTGAGCGTACTAACACTTGGACGTTCTTTCTGGTGACAGACTATCTTTCGATTTCATCAATGTTTTCAGTTCATCAATTTTCTTCATATTAGTTTTTCAATGAGGCCCCTACTGGTTTGTGACTTAGCGAATTAAGTTAGCTAGTATCTGAGTGCGTGAGTAAATCATTTGGAATTGGATTCGAGTCACAGCACAATGTACACAAGAATGAGTGTTGACATTTCCCAACTCTTCACTGACCGCAAATAAATTTTCAATGACCATCCAAAACAAATCTTCATGTCCCTCGGTCCGGCGATCAACCCGTGGAAAGCAATTCTTCCAGAGATAACAGTTTTACACGGCGTTGTGCCTGCAAAAACTCTCAAATACCTAGGGGAATTGCTACACATAAAATCTCCAAACTTTTTCCTGGCCTTCAAGTAGAATTCAAATGTTGATAATAAAATGTGCCTCACTGGACGAAAAATTTGCCCTGACACTAAAAAATATTCCTCCACTGACTTTTTTCCCTGGGCGTGGAAAAGCTGAGAATATAATATGACCGGCAATAACATTTAATGCTCTTAATTGAACAAATGTGAAACAATCACAAATCGACGTTGAACAGGTATGCTGCTGAATCCTTGTCACTCATCAACTATTGTGACATAGCAAGGACATCTACGCAATCAAATTCAGTGGGTGTGAGCTTGTATCATAATCTTGCGCACGCTGATGGTGTAAGCAAACATTCGAACTCTGTTTTTCTTGCTTTGCTGAGCATTGCGCTGGAAATGGTTCAAACAACTGGCTCGTGCATTTAGTTGTGTGTACATCGAGATATGAGTTTCGGAAGCAATAAACAACCCACAGTTGCTCTCCATTGAGACTTGAGGAACTCTTACACTTCCCTCGTTCCCTGTAAACGTCCCGCTTAAGCTTTCATCATAATTCGGGTTTAGCTCGGTGCAGGAACCTGGCAAGTTTTTCTTTGATTTCCTAGTTGTTCTTTCCTTCAGTTTATTTTTAGTTCTTTTGTTGTCTTTGTTTTCCGAGAGTTTCCCAGCATCTTACGGCGAGGATGAGCCCGTACTTCGAGATGCGCAAGCCAAATCATGCACACAAGCCACTCTCTCATGCTTGAGTTTGGCATCTTCTCAAAAAGCAACGTCTCCCTCCCACCCGTATTTACCTTGCATACAACCTCTAAATCCACCGTAAACAGCGGATGAGGTGGAATTCTTCCTTGCACCAAAGAAAAATTGCGTGACTTCAACCAGATCACTGCCATAAGACGATGGAACCGACACCTGATAGATGTAATCCAGTCTTACGATGAGGGAAGTGTATGTCCAAAGGATTTCAACATGGTGCCATTTAGTGTCATTGACCTCTATGTGGGGAACTTGCAGGATCAACAGCTCGTTGTAATTATATGATAGTTTTCCTTGAACAACCTGAGGAGAGAAATATCTTTAACAACCCAATTCAGGAAAGACCCCTCAGGTTCAGTTTTATTACTAACATAAAACGATCACTTCTTGTTTTCCGATGCTGCTGCTGCTGCTGCTGCTTCTGATGATGATGATGATGACAATGAGAACGATGACGACGACAGTAAACTGTATTTTCTTGTCGGTGTATTTAGCAGTAAGTTAACTGAGGGCACTTATAAAGTAATGATCTCTTCTTTAGTAATCTAATGTGCTACAACACTAAAAGATATATATCAAAACGCAGAAGTACTTGCCGGCCTCTGCGCAACTGCAATGCCTTCTGTTAGACGGCAAGTTAGTATTACATAAGACGGCCATCATGCCATATTTACCAACTTTTTGTCACTACGTATGGAACTTCGGCAAGCCATTCGATTACAGAAAAGTCGAGCGTCTTCAGGAGCGTGCGTTGCAGGAAGTTTGTAAATCCACGCCGAGATACCAACACCAAGCAAAAGGCGTTACAAAGAGAAATGTTTAAGTATAGATAGTAGAGCGGTTTTCAAATTGAGTGTCGTAAAACCAATAACAAAGTAATTACACCGACCAATACAGCGCAGTGAGCCAATCAAAATTCGTAGCAATTCCATGTAACTTGCTCAAAGTGCGGGAAAAATAGCGCACAAGTCGCGACTGGTTTTGGTTTTCCTTCTCATTGGTTGATAAAATGGCGTGAGTTTTTAAAGCCAATCACAAAGCGTAGCAATCGAGATCGCATAATTACTTTCGACAGTCATTTGAAAATCGCTCTAAGCAATAACCTGAAGCAATGATGACGAAGACTTGAACGATATGTCAAGCAAGGTACCAGAAGGCCGAGATGTCCTAAATCTCAAAGACAGACCCCACTGCAGGGTAACCTCTGTTTTGAAATTTAGTCGCTTAAAACTCTGACCAGAGAAATGCCGGGTGTGCGTCATTTCTGCAAAGAAAGTAAAATGGTATACCATGAAATTTTGCAGGGCTGGAATTATGGCCAACAGCCGCACTGCCAACCAGGCGAAACGAAACGAAAGAACGGCTGAAGCAGCGGAAGATACACGTACCTGTGTCACAGGATTGTCCTCCAAAGCCTGAAGGACACTCACACCGGTACCTTCCAAGAATGTTGACGCACTTTCCTCTCTTACAAGGATTGCTAGCACAGAAATTCATCATTTGACGGCATGTTGCGGTGGTGCCATTATTGTAAAGAGGATTGCTGAGGTCCAGGAACTTGTGATCGATATAGATATTCTTAATACAGCCGGTGAAATGTTTGTAAGGAAGGGAAACGTTCAAGGGAAATGCGGGGGACATGCCGCCAATTACCAATGGGCCGGTCAGATCCAGCGACCTTCAAAATATTGAAATATTGCATGAGAAATACTTAACAATGCTTAACTGGCTGGTCCCGAGTGAAAATCAGGAACAGTCATGGTGTCCCCCAACAAATTCAGTTCATTTTTTCCTGAGGGACTAGTCATCTAACACTTTGCCATAACTTGTATACCTCAGTATACAAATCAGTATACGACGGCAAAAACCAGCATAGAGCTTATTCTAGCTGGCTGTAGGCTGTGCTCCAAAAAAAGTTCATACATGAACCGTATAGCGGCTGCCAGAGGCGCCTTGTATATGCTTTCGGTTCGACCTTGCTGAGCTGCATCCTTGCTGTCCCTTCACGAGGACGACTAGCTAGACAGTTATTATTACTATTATTATTATTTATTATAGTATTATCAGTAAAACGAAAAAAAGGGCACACAAGAGTATACTGAAATAGTAGTTACGAGTGACGTTATAAGTTTTCCTATGTTTGGCACTCAGAAAACAGGAAATTGTTCAAATGTTGCTGTGGCTTCAAGGTCAAACTGAAACAGGCGCATGCTGGGTTTTGAGGAAAAGGGAAATCTAGATTATCCAAAGAAAACAATCTCGGAGAAAGAACAGGAACCCAAAAAACAAAGATCGCCTCTGGAATCTGAACCCAGGCCACATAGGTTTGCAAATCGAGCGTTCCCGTAGAGCTCCGAACAGTTTTTCCACACCCTGGGCACATCACCTTGGGGCATGAGCAGCCCCCCTGCATGTAACTATTGCTTTGACCCCAATTTTCGCGCGGTCGACACGCGGAAAAGAATAGTTCTCTTTGGGGTTCTTGAATCGTAGGGGAGCGCTTGTTTTCCAGGATACCTATGATGCCACGTTGTTAGGAAGCGACGGCAATAGACCTTTTTAACCGATACGGCGGCCATCTTGAATTCTATTGTTCTGTGAAAGATATAATGGGATGCCCAGGGGGCAAATGCATACATGTTGCCCCCTGGGCATCCCATAATATCTTTCACAGAACAATAGAATTCAAGATGGCCGCCGTATCGGTAAAAAGGTCTATTGCTCTCGACGCTAGTTGGTTCATACTTCACAAAAACTAGCTTGAAGTCTGCCTGCACGCCACATGAGCAGAAAGCACAATACTTCTTATTGTATTTGGAACCAAACTACCAACCCCTCGCCCCTCCTTCCCCCCCCCAAAAAAAAAACAACAACAACAACAACAAATGCAGTCCTATTTGCGTTGTATCATCTACTGTTTTGTTCTCAGTTGCAGACCACGTCTGGAGAGCTCCAGGGTCTTTGTCCCAATAGCACATTTCTCAACCAACATTGGTTGCGAGCGGGAGGAAAGTCCATGAAAAACTTTGTTGATTTATGTGTATAGAAGTAAGAAACGCAGACTACAATAGGTACTTTCTGCCCATGAGTCGTGTTTTATCAACAAGTTCTGTCCAAGATTACAGGGGAAGGTCTGGCGGCAAATCGCATAAAGCTTAAAGTGCAATGTTGGCCATTAATTTTATATTTTCACATTTTTACATACCTGAAAGCATCTGTCTTCACTCTTGGAACTACTCTCCGTGCAGCAGCACATGAAAATGACCCTAATTTCGTTCCAAACCTCAGGGCTACAGCGGGTTTGCAGTCATCCACAATGAGAATTCCAGTCTGAAAAGAATAACATCTAAAAGGTCAGAAAACTAGCCATACAGGACAAGTATGAAGAACACTGGTACACAAGTCACCAACTGGATGCCGGAATATTGATCGAGACAAAAAATTTTCAAGGCCTCTTTCATCCTATTGCCTTCACATTTTCCCTAAAACTTCAAAGACTTCAGTGCGGAAAATATTATCAATAATGATAATATTTCATGGTAATTGGTTAAATTAGCTAGGTAAATGCGAGGATCATTAGTAAGGTTAGTAGACCACAGGACTATCGTGCGGGAAGTCGTGCGTTCCGAACCTAGTCGAACCTCAGCCGGCCCATCACTCAGGCTCTTTAAAGAACTAAGAAGAAGGTGCTGCCTTTGCAATGACATCTGCAAATGGTTATAGGCTTTCTAGTCTTCTTGGATAACGACGATAAACCGTAGGCCCCGTCTCGCAACACTTGTATGGGACGATAAAGAACCCACACACTGTTTGAGAAGAGTAGAAAACTTAGTCCCCGCTGTGGTGGCCGGTCACCTTTTCCGTTCAGAGGGCACCTGTGAATTCCTACAGGTTCGAATAAAACTAAATCTTGTAAAGCGCTTTGAGCCCGTGTAAAAGAGCTCTATAAATGCTTCATTCATTCATTCGTTCGCTCGTTCATCATTTCATTCTCAGTTAATTTGTTCTTCATCATTTGTTGTTTTATGAGCACCCCTTTGGACGGAACCAAGTACAACATTCCTCAGTCACTCCCAGTATGTTTCGAGCCAGTCTGTCTGATTCGTTGGTAATTTATATGATAATGCTGCAGCAGCAGGTAAAAAGGAGTTGAGGTCAACATTACTCCAATCTAAATCGTAGTTTTATTTGAAACAGGTCAGTGAAAAACCGCAGACTTCGCGCGGACTACTGTTTTCACTTTTCTTCAAACAACTGGAGTATTGTTGTCACCACTCATTTGCACTGTCAAGACAATGACCCACAGTCTGCCATTTAACACTGTCCGATTTGAAATTTCTGTTGTCTACTGCTCTTTATCTCAAACGAGACATAAATATATCAAATTAGGTGGAAGTTACTTCTACCAGGCATTCATTTTAACCTACAACAATAATGCCTGGATCAAAAACTGTCCACATAAGCAAAGATTTACCTATTCTCGTTTATACCGTTTATACTTCATTTGATTCAAAACTTCAAACATGATATTTAATTAAACGCCTGAATACCCGGTAAGTCATGTAAAAATTCCTAAGCCAATTTGCTTGACATTATGAAATTTCGGTATCTAATCAAAGAGACATCTAAAGCCGCCCTTTTCACTGCCAAATAAACAAACCACCAACACACATGGAGGTAACAAGATCCATCCCGCCTGTTTTCCTAAACTAAGATTTTACTTTACAATACTGGCCCTTTTCAATGATAACATACATAAATAACGAACGCTGGACGTTAAGAAATGTCTTCGTTTTTAAGAAGAGTTATTGATTCATCTGAACATGGTGCCATACATAACAGGGCAATACAAGTCACAAAAATTAAGAGTGATAGGTTTAAAGAAAAACAAATACTGCTTTAAAAGTGATAACCCCCGAGCCAAAATGTCTTATCGCATCCCATCCCATCCACAAAGATAATTGTTTGTTTCTATTGGATAATAATCTTTATAAATAACCTGAAACAAAAAAATAAATTATCGAAATTTGTTGAAGTAACAATTCCTCAAAGCAAAAAAAAAGAGAAAAACTCACTCAAAAATTAAACATGCAAATGATTTTGACCCCAGCAAAGAGATTCATACATATATCGAATGCTTGACATTTTACACTGAGTGCCTTTAATGGGTTATCAGTTTACAATAATAATATGGCTTCACTCTCATATTTTATACAAGACAGAATTGGTAGTCCACCATGAAAACTAAAACAAAGTAATGAAAACAAAAACTGCATCAAACAAACTAAAGTCAAATTAGGCTAAGAGTTTGTGTCAACTTCCTTTTTTGATGAGGGTTTAAGAAACGGATCCAATTTATTTTATTCCATTTACGCCAAGGTTTAAACATTTTGTAATATCTGCAGGGGAAAAAACATACCAAAAGAGAACAAATAGCCTAAACAAAGCTTGTACCTTAAAGAATAGGTTCCAATATTTTCAAAATGTACTGGTATAAGGAGACAAAAATTCACTGACTACTCAGTCTGCAAACGAAATACTTTAGCATGGTAAGCACAAGAAAATTAAAAAATTATGTGCGAGCTTCTCCCAAACAAGAGATAATTCTTTAGGAACAAATGCAAATCAGGTGTACCACAACTTTTATCAGGATGGAATTCGAGGATTGTAAAGAAGCTTAATTCCAGCACAAATTTCAAAGTTATTTACATAACCTGCATTTAGAAATAGGTTGTTGAGTACTTTTTTCTTAATTGCAACTTCATGTCTCGATTACGTATCCTTAGAACTTCCTCTGTAATTTGACTTCAAATCACCAGTGTTACATGCACGCAAAAATTCAAGTACAGGTGTATGTACATGTAGGTCTTACATTTCAAAGCTATGAACCATGCATCCATCAGTGAGGTTTGTCAGTGTGTTGGATAAAAAATTCCCTGCTTTTTTCTTGGTGACAGAGAAATTTCCCTTGACCCTCACTTGCCCTGACCCAACAATGAGGGTGCTGAGACAGCTTCTTTCAAAGATAATTTTTTTAATAGCTTTTGGAAGTAACTTAACACCTTCACAAAACTACTGATGAATGTCCTGAGATAATCTTCCCAGACCTTCACTGAAAGTCAAGTAAACAAGTAAAGAGCGGCAGAATATTTTTACACACAGTGGTATTAATGCTTTAACTCCCAGTAGTGCCACTTATGGATTTTACTCCGTCTAATGCCAGACGAATTTTACTTGCCACTGAGGGATCCCTCAGGGCTTAAAGGCTTAAGCTTGACTGCGGGGTCACACACAAAGAATCAATACAAATAAAAACAACAGTGCAACATGTAAGAAACCCAACCAAAATGAGGCAACCAGTTGGCTTTTATTAATTTTTACAAAGCATATGGTGGAGTTGACTTTGGGAACCTGCATTGCAAACACAAATCCAGTTGATGTTCAGAGCAGGGTTTGCACCAGGAGCATCTGAATGCAAATCCAGTGCTCTAACCACACTACGGTGTACTTCATTTTTTCAGCATCTTTCTGTCTCGATGTAAAATTCCCAGGCTCTTCCCTAGCTTTGCAAAAAATGTTCTCCTGAGTTCTCCTTGCATGACTGTGATAGACCTGAGTATTAGGGACCTTAAAATAATCACTGCCGAATTTGAGGGACAATGGCGACTGGACATGAGAAGTTTCCCCCCTTAACCTGCCTTGACACTGGCAAATGATTCATTGATTAAAAATAAACTGGGGGCGAAACCACTGTCCAACAATATGAAAAGTCTACTTCCATTTGCAATCCATCGCCCCAAAATGCTTTAAGTTTGCTTTAGCTCGTTATTAAGCAGAAAACGCAACCACCTCACCTTGTTATGAAAAGAGACCTCAACTTTATGCCACCTTCCATCAGCAACACCACCATTGACATTTGTTGCAACTGTGATTGCCCGAGAGAAGATAGAAAACATCAACTGCACTTGCCCATTGAGCACCATGACAGAGATGAAGTCATGTTTTCCATTGTAGCGCCCATTAAAAAGAAGCAATCCACTGTGCTCCGTGGTAGCAAATTCCAGATGAATATGAACACGCCATCTTTGCTTCAAAGCTAAGGGGGAAAGAAAGTTTAACTTAACGTCTGACCATAAACACAAAGAAACATGATACTTGGGGCAGTGGCCGCAACAGGTAAAACTCTTATTTTGCTTTGTCCAGTTTCTTGCAAAACAGTGGCACTAACCTTGTTTTGTTTTGTTTTTTGCAACCATGTACTTTTTTAAAAGCACTTTGAATTAGATGTTTACACTCAAATTCCAGCATCATTAACTTACCAAAACAAACAAGCTTTGTGCTCATGTAACCCCATCCAAATGTTATGAATTGTGAAGATAGGGATGTTACAACGAAACTCCACCACACTCCCCTCCCACCACAGATCTGACATAACAGCAATTAAAATACCAACTGCATACCTGGAAATGCAATGAAATTTCCCTTCTTGAAACTCCGCGTAGACAGCTCACACAACGGCGTGTCAACTGCAATGTCTGAATGGCACTCACACAAGAACCCCCTTCCAGAGTCTCTACAGATTCCATCATTATGGCAAGGGTTTACTTTCAGATTATTTTCAGAGGATTTAGAATCAGATGGGCATTTACTTTGCGAACCATCAATTTCACAGTTTTTGCCAGTCCGCCCAGGATTGCAAATGCATGAAAAATTCCCTTCCACACTGACACACTTTCCATTTCCCATGCAAGGATTGGAGTAGCAAAGATTGAAGCCTGCATCACATTTATCACCTCGAGAATTCTTGGCACACGGACAGCGGTATGACTCTTGGGTGCCAACTGTACGGAAAACCACCTTTGCGGAGCTATATGTATTTGACCTGCCAGTGTACTCTGTATACGACAAACAACTTCTCCAGGACTCTGGCTGTGGAAGGTTGCAGACCTCTTTGACACATAAGTCATCTTCAAAGGGAAGAAGTGTTACTTTTGCTCTCATGGAGATCTGCAACATGTTTATGTAGATCAAGTCTCGAACATACTCAGCTTTGTAAAATCCAAGCCGGTTACGATTGTCATCTATGTGATAAACAGCCAGCCAGATCTTCAGTTGTGAAATATTGTCTTCCAGGGGTGATTTAGCTTCAATAACCTTGGATTCAATGTTAAACACTGTGATTTGGTCAAAATTGCAATTGATGACATCAGAAATTGCTCCTATCAGCTCTTCGTAGGAGGAGTCTAAAAAGCCTTGAATGGTCGCAGGAGAAATGTCAAGGGTTAAACTGTTGTTTAGCATATCTGTTGTTACTGATGTAACCATGATCTGCCCATTAGCCCTGGCAATGTTAACACCATCTGAAACACGAACAAGCATCTGTACAGGTTTCCATGTGTTCCTCAATGTAGAACTCAGCTCAAGATCACCTGTGCTCCTGTTTAGAATCACCCAATCACCTTGTGTCACAGATTCAATCTCATATATGAGATGGTCAGACACATCAGGGTCATAAGCTGGTATCTTGAACTTTGGCTGTTTTGGGAATTTGTTATCCAAAACATTAATGACCATGAAAAAGTTCTGAAGAACTGGTGGATTATCATTCACATCAACCAGTGTTATGTTTACTATGGTTTCAACAAAATACGGTGACGATGTAGCTCGAACTTTAAGGATGTATTCTGACCGTGTTTCATAGTCTAGTTTTCTCCTTGTCTGAATCATCCCATTCCTTCCAATGACAAATGTCAGTGGGTCATTGCCAGAAATTATGCTGTAAGTTATGGGATTACCCTCAACCAGATCTTGTGAAACAGCTCTGACCTGCAACACATCTGAACGCTCTTTGATGTTTTCCCTGATAAACTTAATGTAAGGATCCTTTTCAAATTTTGGTTTACTGTCACGCACATCTCCAAGCATGATCTTGACCTTGACAGAAGAGCTCAGCTGTGGCCGTCCTTTGTCAGAAGCCACCACAGTTAACTCATACTCTGGAACAGTTTCACGATCAAGGCTTTGCAAAGTGCGAATAACACCTTGGGTGCTATCAATCTGAAAAGCTCCTCCGCCATCCCCTGAAAAAGAAAATTAAAATTGACCAGGTGTATTGGTCCAAATTACAAGCAGAGGAAATTAAGGTTCCGTAACCCAATGGCTATTTGTTCGCACTGCAAGTCCCCCATACAGTGTAATACTGTATTTTAAACAGTCACTGTTTTAAAATGCACAGTTATCCAACTTGTTGTTCTGTCAATCATTAGACCCCAACCTTCACTGCATCTTCCTCCTGCCTGATCTCAAAAGGATGCCTCCCTAGTTTCTAGAGGTCCTTCACCTTTTTCATTGTTTTCCTTTAGGCAATAATTTCTGCATAGTTTAGGAAATCACGAATCAATATATTTATTAGATTATTATTAACAAACACTTCTGAATCTGTGTATATGTTGTGGGTATAAACTTAATCCCAGGTAAAAATTACTCTTCAACCTGGTTTGGTTTGGAGTTAAATTTTCCTTGTGTCCCAATGTTGATAATCATTATCAGTACCACCCAAAAAAAATTTAAAACAACACTACTACAAGGATGAAAGAATGTTTACAAAGGGTTTTCCTTTTCAAATGAAGCAGGAGATGAATGGGCTTTTGCAGGCAGAGACAGTCTGGGCACACAGCGCCCATTTGAGTGGCAAAAGCACTAACTTCTAGGTGGGTCCAGGGCTACCAAAAATTCTTTACTGCATGACTTTTAGTTGCCAGCAACTGAGCTCTTCACAGGCGGCAAAAGTTACTGATCGTCGTCTGAAAAGGAAAACCCTGTTTACCTGGTGTAATTTTCCCTTGATCTTGTGAAACTGTATGGTGAAGCAATTATTACTTCCATCACTGTTACAGTTACTGCCACTGTAGCTGTCACATTCGCAGTCACTGTTGCAGTAGCTGCCACTGTCATGTCAATGTCATTGTTGTTGTCATTACTT
This sequence comes from Astreopora myriophthalma, assembly GCA_014634185.1. NCBI lineage: Eukaryota > Metazoa > Cnidaria > Anthozoa > Scleractinia > Acroporidae > Astreopora > Astreopora myriophthalma. The sequence goes on from BLFK01000907.1 coordinate 1,237,244, forward strand.
TTATTAATTGATGAAAAAAATTGTTAATTAAAATTAAACAAACAGGTTTCCAACTTCTGTATTTACCATTGGCTGCAAAGGCATATGTCAGAGCCTTGTTGGAGCCATCATCATCATCAACAGCAGAAACTTCAAGGACTTTGGTTCCAGGTCGAACATTCTCCAGGATTGATTTTTCATATCTGGACTTCAGAAATCTTGGCTTGTTGTCATTCACATCCATCACCGTGATGTGGACATTTGCAGTTCCTTTGAACCGAGGATTACCATGATCAGTTGCACTGACATCAAATCTGTATTGCGGAGTTGTTTCTCTGTCTAATGGCCGTGCCACAGTTATTTTACCAGTGTTCATGTCAATGTTAAAGTCTTGCTGTGATTGCTCAAAAGCATAAGTGAGTTTTGCATTCAAGCCCTCGTCATCATCAGTTGCTGTCACAACAAGAACCCTTCCACCAACTTTAGTGGCCTCATTAATCTGCTGCTGGTAAATTCTTTGTTGGAAAATTGGTTTGTGAGTGTTTGAATCAGTAACATTGATACGTACAATAGCAGAGCCCTCTAAAAGATTGTCTCTTGCCTTCACAATTAAAGAATAAAACTTTGTCTTGCTGTAATCCAGACGGCACGACAGTGTAATTATTCCACTGCCAGAAATTCTGAAACACGGACGCTGACTCACTTCAGAGGATTGAAGACTGTAGGTTATGCGGCTTCGACTAAGATCAGGATCAGTGGCACTAACTTGGAGTACAGTTGTTCCAAATCTAGCTTTTTCTTCTATTGATCCTAGATAAACTGGTTTGGAGAACTTTGGAGGATTGTCATTAATGTCCCCTACAGTCACAGTCACTTGGGTTCGGCTGCTCATTGGAGGAACACCTTTGTCTTCAGCTTTTACATGAAAGACATATTGATCTACAGTTTCTCTGTCTAATTTCTGGGTGAGGTACAAATCACCAGTTTGTCCATTTATCCCAAATGGCACATTGGAGTCACCTAAACTGTAAACAATTTGTTGATTGCTTCCACTATCAATATCAAATGCCTGGATGCGAGTGAATGTGTGTCCAGCTTCTTCACGTTCAGAGACTGTCTCTTGAAAATCAGAACTGGCAAACTGTGGGGCATTATCATTTACATCAAGCAGGAGAATGTCCACAGAAGTTTCGTTATACATTGGAGTTTCCCCTTTGTCCTGTGCCATCACAAAAAGTGTGTGAACAGGTGCATACTCGTAATCAAGTTGTTTGCTCACTTTAATTTGGCCATTGAGGCGATTAATGGAAAAGAGTTCCTGGTCATTACCACTACTGAAGCTGAAAGTAACCTCTCCATTGGTACCCTGGTCTTGATCAGAAGCACTCACAGTTAACACAAGCTCACCAGGCTTGGTATCCTCAGGTATTGACTCGGTGTATTCTCGTTTTGAAAACTGGGGGATACAATCATTAACATCAGTGACTGTTATCCGAACTGTGGCCTGGTCTGTTTTGGGTGGTGACCCTCGATCGCTTGCCTGAATTGTAAGAGAGTACTGTGCGACTTTTTCTCGGTCTAGTGGACTATCAATGGTGATTGCACCAGTGCTCTCTCCAATGCGAAATACTTCATTGACTCCTATTCCATTGATGATACTGTAGCGAATGGCTGCATTCTGATCTGCATCTAAATCCCGCGCACGGACATCAAGGACAGTATCCCCAACATATATATCCTCTTGGATCACCTTGCTGTAAGAGGCTGATTCGAATTTAGGCGAATTATCATTAACATCATCAACAATAATAGTGAGATATGCCTGAGCATATAAAGACCGGTGCTTCTCGTATTCGGCTGTAACACGAAAAAAATGCTCTGGCATTTTTTCTCGGTCCAAGACATTTTGAGTTTTGATTAATCCAGTGTCACGGTTCATGTTGAAATACGACTGACTGTCAAGATTCTGAGTGGCTGCCATACGGTAAACGATTTTCCCCGCTTTACCACTATTCGTGTCCTGTGCGTAAATTGTACTAACGCTTGACTGGAGGGACGCATCCTCACTGATGTGGGCTGTTAGGTGAGAGCTGGAGAATCTTGGAGCAGTCATTTGTATCCTCCGGCGAAATCGCAGTGCCCTCTTGACAAAATTACGCTTGCAATCAATAAACAACTCAACTCGAGCGACAAGGACTTGTTTACTTCTCACGCCGTTCGTTGTCGCCGGAAATACGATTTCAATCTCAAAATTTCTTTTTTCAACTTCCAGTAAAGATCTCCGGAGAACTAAATAATCTAATTTGGCGCTAACTCTAAAATACTTCCTCGAGGCAGTATTTCGTAGTTTCACGGCCGTAGGATCTACGTTTAATCCTCGCAAATGCGTGAAAATGTGCCGAAGGTAGAAAACGCGTGCTCCGATCGGAGGTGTACATTTCAGTCTTCGGCGAAACTTTAGAATGCAGTCTTCACCAATAATTGCCGCAGTTACAGGCGTTAAAGACCTCTCAGATGGATTATAAATAGATGTTTTTTCTACAAACAACGTGAAGGGATTAAGCAGTAGATTCTCGCAGTCTGGTTTACGAACCATACGCACCAAGCCGAAGCTTGAATCAATAGAGAGAAGTTGCACAGAGTCTGGCTCATCTTGTCGTGACGTTTGGAAAGTGTAGTTAGTCCATCCAGCTCTACTTAAATTAGTTAAGACAGTGCCTGGCTTTGTAGATGAATAAATATTAATTACTGCGCCCTCCACTTGCTGGTAGACATCCCAACTCATTTGCTGAACGATAACCACAAAACTCAACCAAAGAAGTTTGAAATTAGCCATTTGGCCGCGACTTTGTTGTCACACTCGGCAAAGAGAGCGTCGATCATAAACGAGATTCGCGCCCCCAGCGGGGATCACTCATACAATGAATAATACTTAAAGTTTCCATAAACACAGCTAGAGACTGGAGTCAGCGCTCATAATTGGAAACAACCACACAAATATCTTTGATCTTTCGCTCAGCAATAGGTCGACCGTCGGCGAGGGGGCCACTTTTTCTCGAGTGACAAGTTGTATTAATTCCACGCTGTAATTGGCTTAGAGCAATCACGTGACCCTTTCATCTTGCCGCTTCAGAAATCGAAAGTTTGAATAACAAACAAAATCATGTGGTTCTTTGAGTGCATTTTTGTGTTAATACATTTTTTACAACAAAGGGAAGGTATTGATACTGAAATGGATATAAATACAAAGGCCTCTGAACTCTTAAAAGTTTAGTGGTTTGAATTCAATTTGCTTTGATAGGGCCAAACATAGCCTCGCACGCCTCTGAACTCGTGTCATCGCCACCAATTTCGTGTGGAATTCCACAAATTTGGGAGTAGGCAACGATATCTATTATGAAAAGGCATAAAAAAAGAACAATGCGGCTTTTCTGTCAAATCTATGTTTAGTTAAAAAATTCCGGCCTCCCGAGTGAATTACAAAAGATGCCTCGCTGAGTCAGGTTTTAGCAAAGGCTTCCATGAAAAGTTTTAAATATTAGTTAATTTTTAACACGAATTTTACACTTTATTTTAACGACGATATTGGGTATAAATTGGTTTGATGAGAGATTTTTAAAGAAAGCTGATTATTAAACCAACAAAGTCACTTTAAACTGTACGCGTCACAGATGTCGATGTAATATAAAGTTTCTACTTTAAAATGACGGTGGATACCTTGTTCAGTTTCCAGAGGCTCAGTAGTTTATCGAGAACATTTCGTGAAACTCTTCAAAGATGATTCCAAGATAGGAATGTTTTATGGTTGCTACTGAAAAAAGAAAGGCCCAGAAAATCAAATCATCGTTGTAAGCCGCCTCAAAATTACTAATTTAAACAATAAGCGATGATATATTTTACCCAGAAAAGCATTCTTAACTATTTTTCGATAAAACACACGATAAAACGTGCGTCTCCTGACCAATTTCTTATGGACGACAAACTTCGAACAAGTGGGCCGTGAATTCTGTGATGCCGTATCGATCTAATTTTGAGTTAGAGAATTAGAATTAAAAAGCAGCTTTGTGCTTAACCAATTTCACAGCTCAAACATGCAAAAAGACGAAACCGGAAACCAATTGTTTGGAGTCAGCGACCAAATTTCCATTTTATTACATGTAACACACGCTTATAAATTATGCTAATATGATCACTCATTGAAAAAAGCTGCGGTCTGTCAGATATACAGTCGCGAGAAAATTAATAAATGACAACTTTGAATAACTGTCTTCTGGTAAGTTCCAATGATTTTCATAGAATTAAAACTACGTGGAAAAGGTAAAAAATGCTGTTGTCATGTGTTCTAACACGTCTACTGATGAGAAAGGCGAGCTCGACCTTGTGATGTCATTCATAATATAAATGACCACTTACGAAACCCGACACAACATAAAACATTTATGCAGTTCTTGTGTCAAGTTTGGCAGCTAAACGGGCGTAAAGTGAAATCATAGCTTGAAAAGGCCCTGTGTTGACTTAGGACATCGATTATTGCCAAAACACCTGCACCAAAGGCACCAAATGTTCCTAAATACCAGGAACTATTCTGACTTCTCTTCAAATAGCCAGCAAACTTCAGTCACCTCGTTGAATTAACAATATTATTTAATAGAAGTCGTCGGGAACTGTGTTCAGTACCATTATTAGTTAGTCAAACATTGACTCGGTTCATGCCCTCCAATCGATCGAGTTACCTTTTGTAAAACAACAAAAGCACGCGGTAAAATAGTTCCACCACCCGACCCCACTGAACGATGACCTTATGTGAAAAAATTAGGTTCTTTGACTTGACGAGGAGATATTTAAATATATATATTTGAAAATCTGTCGAGATTTTTCCTTAGCTTTTTATGGTTTATTTTGCTTCCGGTGCAAATAGGCCTCAGCAATGTACGTGTTCTTTGCGTAACAAGCTTAAAGAGCTGATCGTGAAAAGAACCACGTACTTATTAGCATGTCGCGAGAAGTAAACGCTCCGTTTTATTTTGCAATTAACATTTTAAGTCGGGTTCAGGGTTGCCAGTCTGAGAAACAATGGAGAATCCAAGTGCTTTGACCCACCGGCGAGAAGTGAAACCACGAATAATAATAACAATATTAATATTAATAATAATAACAATATTAATATTATTAATAATAATAATAATAATAATAATAATAATAATAATAATAATAAAGCAACAACTGAAGGATTGGAGACATACTTAAAACATTCAGAAGATACTCTGCTCCAGCTAGTATGGGAACATGAAGAAAGGAAATTGTACTCCATCCAAAAAGAAGGAGAGAAGTTTAGACAAGAACTAGATGTACCCAACCTAGAAAAAGGGGAAAGTGAACAAACTACTGTATATGCAAAGAGAATAAAACAGAAGACAAAACAGAGAGCCCAAGACAAGTTATCAAAGCAATGGGAGGAAAAAGCACTCCACGGCAAATACCCAAAGAGAACTAAGGAAGCAGATGTTGACCAAAATATGACCAACAAATGGCTCAAAAGCACTGGACTACAAGCTGAAACAGAAGGCCTAATAATCGCAGCACAGGACCAAAGTTTGGCCACAAGATCATACCATGCTAGAATTACAAAAGACGGCACTGATCCAATGTGCAGGATATGCAACAGATATTAGGAAACGATAGACCACATTGTATCTGGCTGTCCTGAACTTGCAAAAACTGAGTATATTCAAAGACACAACAAGGCAGCTGCATATATACATTGGAAAACATGTCAGCACTACAACATCCAAGTGTCGGACAAGTGGTATGAACATGAACCAGCGACGGTCACTGAAAATAACGAAGTTACGATACTTTGGGACATGCAAATACACACACAGAGAGAAATAGCAGCTAACAAGCCTGATATAGTGATCAAAGACCATAAGAACAAAACCTGCAGACTCATAGATATGGCAGTGCCATCAGACAAAAACACCTCCTTAAAAACCACTGAAAAACTCTCCAAATATAAGGACCTAGCGATTGAAACAACAAGAATGTGGGGAATGAAAACAGAAACAATACCAGTTGTTATAGGTGCTCTTGGGCTCATCAAGAAGGGACTGCAAAAGCACACGGAAAAAATCCCTGGGGCAATCAACATCAATGAACTACAAAATATAACTTTATTAGGAACATCCCACATACTAAGGAAGGTATTGTCTTAAAAGCAAAATTTATCAGCCCTGTTGTGCCCTTCAGGAGTATACAGCAGACTGAATAGCAAGAATTTACATAATAATAATAATAATAATAATAATAATAATAATAATAGTCTTTATTGCCAAAAGATCAAAGTACATATCCCTAACCCTAACCCCACAAATAAAATATGCGGAGTCGAGAGAACTCTTGAAAGACTCCTTTCTTCATTTCAAGCCGTGAACTAGGATGAATAACTGAGTGAATCAAACTTCTCACGGAATGACAATCTCTTACGAGATCTGCACTCACCGAAAATCTGACTTTCCGGAAGCTGGTTCAGTCAATTCGTTGTCAGAATATTTTACCTTTTGGATTTGGTTTCTCCACCATCTTATCTATAAAGGTCTTAAACAAGGCTTCAAGCGCAACTTCAGCTCAACTGATCATGATCAGACCTGGGCCATTGCCAGCAATGAAATTTTCCTAAATAGCCTGTAGGCTATTTTTGTCTCAGTAATTTGTTTCTGGACGCTTTTATTGTCTAACATAAGATTGCTAGCCTATGTTACCCAAAGTTCATTACTTCGGATATAAATGAATTGCGACAGAAAGAGTGAACTTGCGGGTGTGATGACGTAAGCAATTTTTCAACGAGTCTTGAAAATGGCGCGGGTGACTTGGCATGCTCAGTCTAGCGAGGGAAATGAAAATACTTTACTCAAGTCACTGCTTTTGATACTGCTGGCCGAGGCCCTTTATCAGGATTCAAAATAAAATCAGAGCTTTTAGCCTGAATTTGTAGGCTTTTTTTCCCAAGTGAAGTTGATATCGCCGATCAATAGATGTAGTTTTCTATTGCTTCCGCGAAAAATCGCCGGCAAGTGACCAAACTGCCGGCCGCTATTTTGAAGCCTGCTTATCTAATGACATCGTCCAAGGATGCAAACAATCCGATTGTGTCTTCTCACGGTCTTGTTAGCCCTCGATGCTATGAGAAACCTCGTTCTCAGCGGGTCTCACCCGGGGAGATGAAAGGCACTGCATAATCATCTCATTAAAGTCCTCAATTTAAACAGTTGCAAAGAATACATGCTCAGAAAAGGACTCGAACCCGTGCGGCCTTGACCGTGCGATTGCGCTCGGGCACCGGCCCGCTAGGGCCCGCCAACTGTTCAATTGCGAGTTCGAATTACAGTAAAACCTCGCGTACAAGAACCTAGAATTTGAGAACTTAGAAAGTAATAAAAATGACCAAGAACCCTGGAACAAGAGATAAACTGAAACTAAAGCATGCATTTACTGATTATATGTGTCTACAGTTACATGTATATTGTGTCTCAGGTTATCTATAATTGGGGAGACTACAAATCAAGTCAAATGTTGGTTTTTGTGGAGAGCGGAAAACCGGAGAACCCGGAGAAAAACCTCTCGAAGCAGAGTAGAGAAACCAACAAACTCAGCCCACATATGACGCCGAGACCGGGAATCGAACCCGAGCCACATTGGTGGAAAGCGAACGCTCTCACCACTGCGCCAACGCTGCACCCCATAAGCAAGCGTTCCATACGAGCGCATATTTCCGTATTCTTGCCTCGGGAAGAGTGAAAATTAAAAAACCCGTCCACCTATTTTCTCGCCCCAATTTTCCCGCGGCAAGAATACGGAAATCGTCGCTCATACGGAACGCTTGCTACGCAGGCTAGGAGATAATTTGTGCATAATTTATATAAATGATATACCACACCTATCGAAAATGAGTCGCTTTTTTCTTAAGAAAATAAGAACCTATTTAAGAACCTGTTTAGCCTAATTTCCTGGTAAGCACCATTTATATAACAACCTGTTTAGGCTAACCTGGAAGATTCTAGGTACTTGTACGCGGGGTTTTACTGTATATTCAGCTAAAAGACGTGAATCGATAGAAAATATACACGTGAGCTCCGAGGAAGGAAATGCCAACATATCTCCCTTTCACGCACTGCTGGGGACGGGTATCCCAAAGCTAGCAGGGCCAAGTTGTTCGAAGAATGGTTAGCGCTGACCCAAGGTTTAGCCCGATGAAAACCTATAGGTTGTCATGGTATTTCTCCCGAACAACTCGGTCCAGGCAAAGTGTCCAGAAAAAAAAAAAATGTTTACTTTAGGCATTTGGTCTCCGTGGGCGTAAATGGTCTTAGTACCGCAAAAGGTACCATAGGGATGACAGAATGTTTGCGTTTTGGTTACAGAATGATCACCTCAATGTTGAGTCCTGCGTGTCATCCTGAAAAAGGAAGCTCCATTTGGAGAGGCACGGGTCTGTTCCTGATATGACGTCACAAGCTGCTTTGCAAGCAGTGAATGATTTTGTTCCAATGCTCTTTTTCACGTAATCAGGATAAATGTAACAATTCTCGAATCTTACTGGTTATCAACAGGCCTGATTTGAACGTTAATTAGTTAGCTGCGTCATCAAAAGTTCCTCTAATTGCAATTGAATTGGTTCTGTTTCCTCAGGTCTAAACGACTAACAAGTTGAGCAAATCAAAGGAGCTATCTTACGGAAGTTTTGTTGTCTTTCGAGTTAAAACGACTCAAAAATCGTATCTTACTCGTTTTACTTATGCCTAAAATTTTCCTTCGAATTCAAGAGGAACACGTTAAATCAATTTTGGCATGAAGAGCCATCCATAACACTTCTTGGCTACATTTTTTCTGAAATTAGTGTGGGAATGAAAGAAATGATTATGAAGTGCTGGTTAGAAATGAACTGAAGAAATGATCCTCACACTTTCTAGACAATTTAAGCAATTGTCTCTTGTATGCACTTGAAAAAGTGCATGCATACAAGCCCAACGTTTTCAAGTTGCAATCCATTTCCATCCCTGCCATCCGTAGCACCTGACGACAGTAAATAGTCTCAGTTCAGCACCAATGTAATAAAGAAACAAAATGTGGCATTATTTTCAGGTCTCGTGTGATTTAAAGACTTCTTTGAGCATTCGAGGGCGAGTCCGAAATAGGGTGACATGGCCCCTTTAAGCTGTCAGTTCTTGAGCTTCTTCATAGTTACGATTAATTGGCCCTGATTGGATTTGGCAACTGTAATTGTCGTACAATTCAGGGACTAATTCAAGTCGGCCTCATGCGCGCTCGGCCAATTTTGAATACTCCCTAAATTGCAATGCACTCAGTCTTATAACCGTTACTAATCCTCTTTGCTAACTAGGAAACTAAGTGCGACACCACTTATGTTGAAAATGTTAGTGTAATTATGTTTCAGCAACAGATTTAAAAACAAAAACAAAAACTGCAGGGTGGATTTTTCAAACTCCACTTGTACGCTGCAGATTGTTTCTAATTTACACACGAAGTCGAGAATACTGCAAACCTTGAAAAACATTTATAAAAAATATAGGTCACCGCCTTAGTTTGAAAAATATATGTAAAGAGATTATTCAAGGGCATATCTTTGAAGGGTTAAAGTTACCATGGCAACAGATATGACGCCATATATCGTCTTATGGGAAACCTTAACAACCCTCTCCTAAGATTACCTACAATTTGCTTCGGTACCTAGCACCATAAAATTTTAATGTTGGATTGTTGTGACATATATATAAGCTGGAAGAAACCGTTTCCAGCCTCCTTAATTTACTCGTAGATTGCCTATGGCAAACGCAATTTGAATTCTTTCTGCAGCAATTCTGTTGTAGCGCACTTTTATGTTAACGCTTTTTCTAACGCTTCTGGTCCAATTTCGTTCCAGTCGTGTTTTGTCACGCACAGCTCTTCAAACAGAGGGAGATTGGCGACGACTGCAAGAATTCTCTTTTGCCACGCTTTATGTCAACCATTTTTCTAGAGCGTCTGGTCCAATGTCGTCCCAGTCGTCCTTTGACACGCACAGCTCTTCAAACAGAGGGAGATTGGCAACGACTGAGGCTCCAATGAAAGCAGCGTGTTGGCGCTCCTCTCCAGCATGAACCTAATTTGTAAGAGAAAAATACAAATGGGCCGCAAAGCATGCACGTGGCTACTGCTATACGGCTTCACATACAGGCTAAAATTTCTGTAGCTATTTGTTTTGCAATGTTTTTGTCGAAAGGGAATCCTTCGGTTGTCATAACCATGATAGTAACGTGATTGTGATCAAGATAACAAGATAGTAACCGAAGTGGCCATTCACCACAGGGAATCCCAAATTGTGAATTGCTTCTTTGACCAGACGTGAAAATCATCAAGAACAAAATGCTTTGGAAATATAGCAAGAAAAACTGTAGTCTCTTTCTCAAGCAATGCATGCACGGGAAAGATTTCCGTACAGTTCCCTACATTAATTATACATGCACATTCCTACTAACCCTCTTCCGAAAAGAACGAGCGTGAATAGAGTTTTGATAGGAAAATGCATGCATAATGAAGTAGGGACCTGTACGGAAATCTTGCCCATGCACGCTCTACAAGCCTATTTTCAAACTTAGAGGGGAACAGAAAACAAAGATAACCTAAGGACAGAGCTGCTAAGACAGACCATGACATAGAGGCTACCGCTCCCCCGAAGCAGTAGCAAACAAAAATATGAAAATATGTATTAATTTTAATAAAATGATTGCAACAGATTTATCAGTAAACGTTATGAACGTTGCTAACACAATGATTCCTTTTCCAAGGCAACCAAAATCTACGAGGTCAATAGGACGAAAATTTTGATAGCAGCTTATCAGAAATAACCGGGGCGTAGCTTTAGTTGGATAGAGTATGCACATGTTCTCTGAGAGCGCAAATCCTTTTCGGTCGACCTGATCATTCTGGAGGGATTACAGGGAACTCTCGTTGTAGGGCATTACACGTGCCAATTAACAAATAGATTCCATGTTGCGGTGCGTCTGTTCGGTAATAGGGAGCTTTAGCAACGAGGACGGCAACGGCGACGGGAACGTCACAAAACAGTAGGTTTAATTAGTAAAAACAATCGCTCTGCACGCCCTGCAGGTGCGTTTACAATTTGGTACATTTCTTTGCCGTCCTCTCCAAAACAACAACGTCAAATGACCAAAATCAGCGGCTTTGGGAGAACGTCAGCACACGACGTCGAATTTTTCGATCTCTCTCCAAATTTAAACTCCGTTTTTGCCAGTTTCATTGTTGGATAGCAGAGATAAATTCTGCATTTTAAATGAGTTGAAATAATTTCGAAGTGATTACAATGACGCGAATTCCTATTTTGAATCGACGTTCTCGTTGCCGTTGCCGTCCTCGTTGCTAAAGGTCCCTAATGGATCACAGATGACGAAGAGACGAAGCACTGGTACAAAGAAGGGTTCACTGCAAGATGGCAACCGAATAACAACGAAATTAAACCGAACCACCTCGGAATCCGGAAAGGCGTCTTTACCTGCACATGGGAGGAAAACGGCAGGAGCTCACTAACTTCCGCTTGCAAACGTTCAGCGAGGCCTGAGGATAGCAAAACAACGCAATTATTATGTAGTGCCTTAGTGTACTTCACGACACGCGAGCAAATGGTCAAACCAAAAAAAACAAACAAACAAACAAACAAACAATTAAAGCAAACAAACCTGGAGACATGGATCCTCCCCCACTCAAGTAGATGTTTCGGCACATCTGTTTGCGCGTGTCAATACTGCAGGCCAGGATGGCTTTGACAGTCAGTTCATGAATTCCCGGATGATCCTTTCCCCAGATGGACGGTTTAAACAGTCCTTCTGTACAGCGGTATCTGGCAGAGTCTACAGTAACTTCCCTTGGATAAGAAATGAAATAAAAATGTTACAAATTGAAAATTTAACGGCTCTGCATGGTGAAAATGATTTGGAGACAAACATAATACTGAATAACACAGTAATCAGCTGCAGGTGAAGTCAAATTGTCAAGACTTGAGTGTTGAACGAACGCTGAGTCAATCCATTTCTATTCTTCACAACAATAACATGAAGTGAATTTGTTTATGAAATTTTCAACTCGGATGTTGCGTTTCTAACGTTGTGATTGGTGCACTCAATCTCGGTTATCAGCTCAAATACCGTATCACCTTATACGGAAACTGATTGTGCCAAGTAATGCCAAGCTGAAAAACATGTGCGGGAAGCGACACTTGCCCTTGCCAAAATGAATATAATAATGAAATTAAACAATTATTCTATTCGCGCTCAGTGTTGGATATGAGATTGCCTATTTAGCATCTCAGATCCAACACGCACTCATGGAATAATTGTTAAATATACTTGAAGTGAGGAGGTGAAATTATGATGTGAATGATTATCTCAGTAGAATACGCAATTTAAAAAGAAGCCTGACAGAAATCCAGGCTTCCAAACGTTTTCCCGCAGTCTTTCATTCGTGATTCGTCTGGATCGTTTTCCTGTTTCTTCTGAAGCACAGCTGAGTGCTGCATCCTGAATCCCAAAAGTCTCTCATGGGAAGACCACAGAGGAACCTGTGAGAGATTCCCTATTACTGAAGTTTTGCCACCACAGTCAGGGGCGTAGCCAGCCTATAAATACCCGTACGCCCGGGCTTCTTTCAGCCGTCTTGGCTTTTTTAATGTGACTTTTATAAGTGTCACAAACTATTTTATGATGCGGACCTGAGGGACCGGGCCTACAGCAAGTCAAACCGT
>BLFK01000907.1:1258854-1271977 GCA_014634185.1 Astreopora myriophthalma
AACGTTACCCATAGATCCTTTGCGGTCTTTCATCCAATCATGTACGTTACCCACAGATCCTTTGCGGCCCCTGCTCCTGCGATTCGAGATTTTTTCTGGTTATACCATACATATTCTCTATTACGCGGGGGTTTCTATAATGCCTCCTCGGGTTTTGGCCTCTGGGCCAAAACCCTGCGGGGGCAATTATGCCTGGCCTAATGGCTCCTAAAACTCAAATTTTAATCGCCCCAATCGAATTACAAGTGGACAACTGTTAAAGACGAGCAATGACAGGCACCAGCAGAAAGAACCCTTCTGACCTGACAAACAACGACACGAAGCTGAGGGCCTCACAGCTGGACTGGTATAATTAAGCCTACCTTATCTTGAGGTCCAGAGGCATGAGGTAATGTCATGATAACCTACCAATGTACCAATAAAAATTGATCAAACCAATGAATTTATTCGCTGAGTGGTTTGGTGACACACACACACATAAAACAATGCAATTTTTACCTTGTGTCTTGAAGGGTCAACCTTGAGCTTGTCAAAAACATGTTCAAAGATTCCGATTAAATCAAGGGTATTAAACTTGAGCTGAAACAAAGTTGAAAGGTTGCATAAGGGTCTGTAAGCTATACAGATGAACATAAATAATTAAATAATAATAATAAATAATAATGCTAATAATAATAATTTCAATGTCACTACTTCCTTAGCATTTCCCTTCTTTTGAAATTTTGATCTCAGTCTTGTTTATTTGTATCGTGCCTCTTCATGAAGCAATCCTGGGCCGCTTTCTATTTGAAACAGATACCACGCAGCTCTTTCCAGACATGTACAACTTCTAATTTCATTGGGTCGGTATTGGACGCTGCTCTCTTGTGCTTAAGGCTACGGTCCATTGCGTCTGTTGTATGCTTGACTCCATGGCTTTTTTTAACCATTCCAGAGAGCAATTTTAATAGTTGCGTACTGACCCATTTGAAAGGAAAATCGGAAATGAAACAGTGGACATTTTCCACAAACGAGATGCAACGGGACGATTGCGGATAACTTTTCGCTCAATGTGACAGTACTGTATTTCAACAAAGCATGTTTCTAGCATTATGAAAGCAAATTGTACAGTGATAATCCGGTCATTTCGGTAAAAACGAGAACAGAGAACACATCGGAAGTGATTCCAGTGGGAAGAACTGTTCGTTTTTTTTTTGTCTCAACGGAACGACCGTTTTTCTTTTTCATTTAAAGGGAAAGCCTTCTTGATTCATCACCCTCTTATCCCAGAAAACCTTTGGTAATGTTACAGCTCCCTTCACAGAAAGAGTTAAGTTTGGCAGCGCGTCTAAGCAAATCCTCGTTAACTTATCCTGCCTTTTTCACCTTGTCGACTTTCAGTGACTTTCGTAAAGGGAAGCATAGTCTTGAATTCTTTCGTGTTTGTGGAAGAAGGGCTGTGTGACCATACGTGCAGCTTTCCCTGAAAGCAGGGCAATAAAGATTCATTTTACAACCTTTTAATTAAGGTAGGCAGTGGCTGTATGGCTGGCAAAGGACAGGGCTGTCATTGTACTAAATGCCCAACAGTCCGACGAATTTTCTATAGAGTTCAGTCTACGAAACGCCTCGTCCTTTCTGCGTGACAAGCCGGCCAAACGATACTGAAAAGGATGGTGGCTTCGCGGCTGACCATCTGTTCTGCGAGCTTGACCAGGTCAGCATTAGATAACACAGGGGTGAAGTAGTTTTCTGCGCTCGCAATGATGACAATCTACACAAAACCCCTAACCCTATATCTCTAACCGCTGGTCACTAAATCTACCTCACCCGATGTTATTTAATGCTAACCTCTTGAGCATCGTATCAAATCGCTGTTCTCAACACCAAAGTCTAACCCTAAGCCCTATAGAAATGTCTGACTCACAGGGAGTAAGTTTTGTTTTTGACTACGTTAAAACTAACAACAAAATAACAAAATAATGGGAAGTATGCGAAAATGTTGTTTCGACGGTGGCTTAAAACGGACGATTTAAAGGACCAGTTATCACCCTTAACGACTTCCAGTGGTTTATTGTTGTTTTGAAGAGACAAGCTTGTTCCGGATTGGCTCTTTTCTCAGATAAGGTAATTTTTGACAACCTGATTTTGTTGACCTCAGCGCCCAATGCAACCAGAGTGATACTGCGCCTTTAAGACCATTTTTAGCGAACGTTACACGTGACTGCAATGACGATTTAGCGCCGACCAGTGTAGCACCAGAAGCTGCCGCACGTATGGCAATTCCTTGACAAGTGCACTTGTAGACTTCGTGATAGTACCAAATTCTGCTTTTTTGTTTTTGTTTTGTTTTGTTTTTCGGAGACATGAGCGCATGACAGTGAAATTTTTTCTGTCTTATCGTTAAAGACACTTTGCCAATTTTCGCGAGCACTGTACAAGCTGACTGAAGAAGCCGGTGAACAGTTACACACAGCGATTAAAACATCAAGGAACGTTATTACTTACGGGTTTTCTTTATCGACTGCAATTACACATGGAAATATTACTTGTGGCCACGCTAAATAAAGCATAAGAAAGAATTTGATTACAATGGTAACACATCGGAACGCTGGTCGATATAAAGAGCTGATGCCTTGACTCAACACAATATTACAGTTGACTTTGCAAAAAAAAAAAAAAAAAATGACAGCTATGGAACGTACCATCTTGCCGAGCAAAGCCGGCCTTGACAGCGCTTGAGCCAAGGTCAATAATTATGGTCAAGCTCTGCAAAAGGAAAAGACAAAAACCGCTAAGCAGGATACTTATTCTCGTGAATCGTAATTGGTTCTTGTCCTTATGCTTACGACTCCAAAAATCAACCGTTCACTTGATGGACAGGAGCTTTTGACTGCGGCTTCAGAACCGCCAGACTACGGAAATTCCCGACTCCGACTCGGCCGCTACCGAAAAATGGCGTTAATATTTTACCTCAGTAGCAGGTGATTCCTCAGTTGGAAGACTGCTGTCCACAGGCACTGCAGACTCAGCTTCCAATGCCTCTTTCCAGTCGTCTGCTTCTTTAATGGACGAGCACCTCAGTTTCAATGATTTTCCTCCTCCACCCTACAATATAGGCAAGCAATGCGCAAAGAGGGTTAAATGCTGGATTCATAACTGCCGCTAAAATAGCCCCCGCCCCCAAACAAACAAAGAAAATAAGCCTGATCATAAGCTACCCCGGAAGTGCAAAACTGACCACAAAGGAGAGGCAGAGACCCCATGATGGAAATCACCCTAAAATCTCAGCAAAACGCACAGAATTGTTCCTAATATATGAGGGGACATGAAGTTGTCACATCTCCCTGTCAAGTTTGAAGTACACACTGAACAATTCCTAAGGTCTAACCTGGACATAAGTGAACGCCACAAAACGAAAGATCAGACTTTCCCCCCTGAGGTTACCTTCGCTGTCACTGAAAGTCTTACTGTTTGAAAAAGTACAGTTCTATGTGACTTCTTAATATGAAGGAAACCGGGAAAACCAGAAACAGGGGTGGGGGTGGGGGTGGGGGGGGATGGGGAAGGGAGATTTTATCTCAAACTTTTAAAGCTAAATTAGAGAGATAGATAGATAGATAGATAGATAGATAGATAGATCGATCGATCGATCGATCGATCGATCGATCGATCGATAGATAGATAGATAGATAGATAGATAGATCGATCGATCGATATATGTAGATCGATCGATATATGTAAAACCATCGAATAAGATATATTTATTTCTATCAGCTAAATTAGATATGAACTAACAACCTATCTACCTAACTACAGTTACAAAAGAATGAAATTTAAAACAATAAAAGCTGCTGTCCTCGGATGCCGTTTTCTAATGTTTTAGTGTAATTTAAACACGGCATCCGAGGACAGCAGCTTTTACTGTTTTAAATCTCATTCTTTTGTAAGAAAAAGTAGGCGAGAAACAAAACAAAACAACAACAAAAAAACGAAACAGAAACAAACAAGAATATATTTCGATTAACACTGCCATACTTCATTTCCAAACTTTTCTCCCGTTCTTTTATTATTCTGCTTAGAACCACTCCTCCTTCCAATATGAGTCCCCCCTCCCTCCCCCCGATATATGCCGCTCCATTTATGAACCCATACAAAAGAGAGACCCTGTAGCTCTCCAGACGCGGTCATTGATTAACGAACGAGACAATAACTGGTACAACACAAACAATGCCCCTAGCCCTGATAACAAAAGAAGCTACAGGTCAAAGGGACCAATGAAAATACAGGCCTGGAGGAACTACAGAATTACTCATTCAAAACCCTTAAGAAGTCGTGAAACGCCAGGGCTTATAAACGGCAGTTTACAGCTGCTTGCTAATTAGACGAATCTTACTTTTTCAGTGACTTCCAGCAATTTATCTTCGACTTTGTTGACCTAATACAAAAATTCGAGGAGAAAGGATCTTATCATTAAAATCCTGTTTCCAACTATTTTCATCACCGCAAGCCGAAAGTCAGCTGCTTGATCATGAAGGTCAGTCCCGTCAGTTCTGTCCGTCCGTCAGGCAGGCAGGCAGGCAGCCAGTTTGTCAAGACATATGTAGCCAGTGACGCAGCCAGCCACCATTTCAATCATTCATTTCATTAATCAGTTGGTGCATCGTGTCACAAATGTGTGACTTTAGTTAATTTAATTCATCCAACAAAAGATAACGACTGTATAATATTAGCTTAAGTTCTCCACTCTATACTCAAGACTTGCGACTCTGAACTCGAAAGAAAGCCTTTGAGAAAAAAACAAACAAACAAACAAACAAGACTCACTCTCACGTGACCTCTTTTCCGCCACGCATAAATTATGCTCATAATCAGTTGGTGCGTCGGTCTACCAGTCCACTAGTCCGTCAATCAGTCCGTCCAAGGTAGTTCAGTCAAGGTAGTTCAGTCGATTAATCAGTTCATCATTTAGTTTTCACTGAGTAAACAAGGCAAAGATCAACTTCCATGACCGAAAGATTTAAATTTCAACCACTTTTGTTTAACTCACTGAGCAGTTGGCCAGGTTGACAAATCCCAGAGGTTCTAAAGCTCGATGATCCTGTAATAAATTCAGACATTGAAACCGTAAAACAGCAAAATTCTTTATCTAACAATGGAGCGTAATCCCTGATTATACAGTGGAACCCCCGCTCTATGGACACCCGCTTAATACCGACACCCGTTTATAACGGACAGTTTCTTTTTTTTTTTTTAATTAATTTTTTTTTAATTAGCTTTGTCCCGACGAAAAACTCATACATTTTCTCTAAAATCTACCCGCTTAATACGGACTCCGGTTAATACGGACAACGGACAATTTCTGTGTCCCGAGTCACAAACTCTCATATACATGTATCATCAACCCCGCTTTACGGACACTGGTTATGTCCGCACTGTCTCTTTTCATTGTCACAATTATGTGCTACTCGTAGACATTGTACCCTGTTTAAATAATGACAGTCCGAGACTACAGTATGATAAATGATCGTGAGGTTAGGATGAACTTGTAGTGTACAGTTAATGTTGAGAAATTAAACGTTTTCTAGTAGAAATGTCTCCCTTAGTCTTTTATATCGATAAAACATGTTTTCTGAGAGCTCGCTTAATACGGACACCCGGATAATATGGACGAGATGGCATGTCCCCTCGGTGTCCGTATTAACCGGGTTCGACTGTAATTGCATACCTCGTAGTAGTAGAGTTTTCCTCCTACAGCTTGAAAGTGACGTTTCTTCCAGCTTCTAAACACAGAAGACTTGCGGATGAAATAAAATCAATTAATTTCAAATAAAAGTTAGTTTTTGATAGCCTGCTTTGATTTTTGCATGCAGAACAAGACGATATACTCAGGATTTTGGCGCTATTGACTGTGTAGACATCGGCCGCAATTTCGCAAAAAAAAAAAAAATGAAGAAGCTAGTCACTTACGCCGCTTTGGGCTGGACCTCTTCAATAGACCACTTCCGATATACATGTATTAATATTCAGCTTGACACTGGGCTTGAGAAAGTAAAACAGAGGAACTAGAAGAAACGTGCCTATGACAGTATTGTTTGTTCGAGTTCCTTTTATTTGTTTAAGGAAAGGAAGACACAGCGTAGTACAGTGGTTAGGGCGTCGGATTTGCATGCAGACAGATGCTAAAGATTTCCACGTACTGGCCGCGGAGAAGTTGGGTAACCGTCCTCCTATTTTTGCACTCGCCCCAATGTCTCCGCAACCCGAATGCGGAAACCTTCGATCATACGGCAACTAGCACAATTTCTTCGCAGGCTACGTGCCAATAGTCCATCAACATCCCTGCTGTAAACAACAACAACAAATTAAAACAAACAAAAAAAAAGCAATGCCAAACAAGATAAGGATTTTTCAACAAAGGGAAAGTGATACCTTTTTCAGGCTGCTCTTCACAGGTAACTTTTCCATATACCCAGCCATCCGAATAATATCAACTTTGGCTCCACTTTGCTTTAAAAGACAACAAAACAAATTACAGTCGAACCAGGACAAGTGCACTCCTCTAGATTCGACTATTGTATTGATTATTTCAACATTTGATATCACTAATAGTTCCAGAATATAAAATATGTGAGAAAAGCAGTGTTTAGTTACAAGTGGCCACTGACAAGTTATAAGCTCCCATAATGACTGGTCAGAGGTATATACGCGGGATCGACCGCAAAAGAGATGCATAAACCTCACGTTGGGTGTCACGAAATGTACTCAGTTCTGAATTAAAATCTCAGCTAAAAACCGAATCGTTCCTAATATGAAGGGATACGAAATCTCGCAGTCAAATCGGAGCCACCTGTAATTAATCCTGGACATCTGGGCCTACGATAGGTAAAATGGTACTTATTCAAAACTCTCAGTACTATCAATAATGTTAATACTTAAAATTTATCACAGAAATGTTTTATTGTTTTAAATCTGCCTTCTTCTTCTTCTTCTTCTTCTTCTTCTTCTTCTTCTTCTTCTTCTCCTTCTTCTCCTCCTTCTCCTTCTCCTTCTCCTTCTCCTCCTTCTTCTCCTTCTCCTTCTCCTCCTTCTCCTTCTCCTTCTTCTCCTTCTCCTTCTTCTTCTTCTCCTTCTTCTCCTTCTCCTTCTTCTCCTTCTTCTTCTCCTTCTCCTTCTTCTCCTTCTCCTTCTCCTCCTTCTCCTTCTCCTTCTTCTCCTTCTTCTCCTTCTTCTCCTTCTCCTCCTTCTCCTTCTCCTCCTTCTTCTCCTTCTCCTTCTCCTTCTTCTCCTTTTCCTTCTTCTGCGTCTTTCTTTGTACTCATACTCCCTTTTGTCTTCCTTTTCTTCTTCCACCTTGAACAGTGCCTTGCAAGAATGTCCTAGCAAGCCCTGTTGTTCGTGTTATGTGGCCATACCGCTTTAACTTGCATCTCTTTACCGTGGTTAGGATGTCTTCAGTAGTCTTGTGTGATTCTGTTCCTCCGCGCTTCCTTGTTGCTGATGCGATCCTTATAGAAGATGCCCAGTAGTTTTTGAAAGCATCTCATCACGGTGGTCTGCACAGTTTTTCTACTTTTTTATGAATGCCCAGACAAGTTGTCAGCAGTTGATTGTAACTCAATCTCGCCTTGGACAAAATAGTCATGTTGCAAAACAGTTAACGGATTCCACTTTGTAATTACCCATTTATTATTAAAATCTAGAAGAGTACAGTTTGACTGCAATAGGAGTACAGTTTGACTGCAATAGGATAATGGAAACTTTTTCTCTATTTAGAAAACAATGGATTTGTCAAGAACATGGAGCAATGCACTTACAAGGGTTGAAGTTGGCTGGGGTTGGACGTTACCGAACAACTCTTGAAGAACAGGTGTCTAAGAGAGAACAAGATATATGTAAATATATATTGTAGGCAGATCCAAATGTAAATGCCATGCAAACTCTAGAGTTGAACATCCAATCACTGCTTCCGTTTTCTGTTGCCGTCAGTCATATTCACAATGACAGTTGGCGGACCGTTAAAAATCTACAAAGTGGATCAAAATCCCCCAATCACAAAGCGTGATGTGACCTTTTGACCCTTGTCCACAGTGATTGATGGCAGTGAAAAGCAAAATGATTAATTGCAATTTGAACTTCAGAGTTTGTAAGGATAGATAGATAGATGGATAGATTGTTTATTTCAAATCACATCGCAGCCCGAGGGCTGGATAAGGTAATTTTTGACAATGGTATAAGAAATATAATATTTAACACTATTTAAAAATATACAGTCAATAAAAATCAAGATATAAATAATTCTAATAAAGCTATAACAACAAGATAAATATAATTAAGATAGGTTTGAAAATTAAGATGGGTTTGAAATTTAAGATAGGATTGAAAATATAAAAGTGTTATTAGGCCTGTTGGTGACGACACGAGGTAAAATGGAAGGGCGATTGTTTCGTAGAAGATATTACGCGTGATTCTTTTGTGGCAGTAAACTGTTTAGCTTATGATTTGGGTCAGCTAATATGTCGTCGAACAGTTTACTGCATAGTACACTGTGGTGCTTGGATATTGACGTAAGTTCATGTAAGGGGCAATAACATTAAAGGTAATTTCAACCCATAAATGCTGCGGCATATGGATGTACAGCAATTGATGTACAGCAATTAAACCCATAATGTATATTTCTTGAAGAAACACAACCACTTTAATGATGGTAATAATAATAATAATAGTAATAATAATAATAATAATAACAATAATAATAACAATAATAACAACAATACTAATAACAATAATAGTAATGTTTATTTCAACGGTTTACATCTACTTTCAATGATTTGCCCTTTAGAAAACAACAACCATTCTTCTCCAGAGGTTTGCATGGCAGAACAATTATTTGTAGGTCAACTGAGGGCCACATGCAAAATCGGAGCCACTTTAAAGCAATATTATTTCATTTTTGGGAAATATACGACCTTGGTTTTTAAATGCCCACAGCCCTTCGATTAAAAAGCATTACAGTATCTACAACAGCAACAATGACAAATGCTTTCTTCCAAACTAAATCCAAGCAGAATTTACCTGAACTACTTGGATTCTCAGACAAATATCCCTTATACCTCAGAAGCCTTTTAGTCAAGACACACACAGTTTGCTTTAATATAATCGAGTTCTAGCAGCCCTTTTTGCTAGCAACTCAGGTGACCAACTAATGATTCAAAGGCAGGCAGGGCCAAATTTTTTGAAGCATATAAGGGTTCATGCTAGACCTGACTAAATGCTATTAACAAATGATCTATTGGTTTTGGTGGCAGTTGTGACACTAAAAATCGCAATCGCAGTCTCAGTCACAGTTGCAGTCACAATAATAATTACAATAAACTAATGTCTTTATTTCATGGGTAAGCACTTAACAGATAAACTGACCAACTTGTGCACCTCAGTTAACACAGGATTAGTGCTGACCCTGCTCTGAAGTAATTAATGTTCTTTTCCTGCAAAGTACTGTACTCACAGGATCCCAGTCTTGTAAATGATGATTTTCAACAACCCAGGCATCCTCTTCATCCATTTGAACAGCATCAACAGGCAGCTGTGCACTAGACAATGTTGTGCCATCCTGGTGAGAGATAAGCAATGAAAAACAAATAACCATTGTGTCCAGGACACGGTAATAAACACTTACTGTACAGTTAAATTTGTTTCACAGAGAATCTCAATGTTTCCTGAAGTGAAGTTGAGAGAAACACTGAGATTTAGGCAACACGGAAAATAACCAGCTAAACAACTCCATAGCTTGTGAAAAGCACCTTCAGTGGCCTCTTAATTGAGTCAGTACCTTTACTATCTCCCCTGACTTTCCATCATCTCCAGGCTGATGTCCACTTCTTTCCTTCTTTGATGATGAATATGGTGGTGGTTTGGCTGGAGGACTTGAAACTGGCGGAGCAATTTCATAAACACTCTCTGGTTGTAATTCACCTCCAGGCGACACTGTAAACACTTGATTTTGAGAACTGGTATTTTTTGGATCTTGAAGATCTTCAATGTTTGAGTAAGTTAGATCTTCTGGGAAAACCTCTACTTGGTTGTTTTCAA
The DNA here is from genome assembly GCA_014634185.1 of Astreopora myriophthalma. Classification (NCBI taxonomy): domain Eukaryota; kingdom Metazoa; phylum Cnidaria; class Anthozoa; order Scleractinia; family Acroporidae; genus Astreopora; species Astreopora myriophthalma. Next base: position 1,268,926 of record BLFK01000907.1, read on the forward strand.
TGTTGGTGTTCTCACTGCCACCAGTAGTTTGTTCATCAGTGCTGACAAACAGTTTCTTTTCTTCTGCATCATGTTGATTATCTTTGACTTTGTCATCACCACTGACATCAATTCCTGACCAAGATGGCAGATGAGCATCTACAGATCCTTTCTTGTAAAGTTGCTATCAGTGATTTCAAATTGGCATCACAAAATTAACATTCATCACAATAGTTGACTTTTGAGTTTGCAGTGTCACACCTTTGACCATGTCACAGACTGGCCCATGCATGGACCCCAAAAATGATCGGCAACAAGGAGTTGCAGAGCTATACGTAAAGCTGAGCCAGGATAAATACCACAACAATCTGTAGGTCTTAACTGGCTTAACCCAGAGTTAGCACTAATTCTTCCTCAAACGACTTAGCACCGAGTATCCAACTCCTTTGAGTTTCAAGATGTTGCAAAGATTTACTGTACCTTATATAATGCAGATGATGGATGGCAATGTAACACCTACATGTAAGCAGACTTGATGATTAACTATCCTGCATACAGTACTGCATCGTTTAGAAATAGGCCTTATTCGTATTCTCAGTATTGGACTGGAACGAGCATACATGTACCATGGAGGCTCGTGCAGGGAAAGTAATTTGCATCTGAAAGGATTCCCCCGCATCAGCCTCTATTCCATGCTCGTTTCAGTACAACAGTGAGAATACGAATATTGTCTATTCCATTGTTTTTATTTACTATAATTATATTCTGTACAAGTTCTTCTCCTCAGTCCAGTGGAGGGGTTCATAGATAGTGTGGGAGTTATTTTTTCAGGTCATCATTATTAATTTTACTTCATGCAACAGACAGAGATTGCACAAAACAAGAAAAACAATAACCAAGTAACACTACCTAACCAAAATAGTTTGATGACTTGCAAAGAATGCTGGTTACTTGATCCAATGTGTCCAGCACCTGAATTACAGTAGGGTGCGAGCCCATTAGTTGAATCCTGCAAGTAGATGGATTCCTCACCTGTATGATGCAACGTAATAGCCTGCTTCGCAATCTTGCAACTTTGCACTGGCTTAAAGTAAGTTTTTGAGCCACATCAATATTTTTGCCATTCCATCCACTGCAAAACAAAGTAATACTTATCTAACAAGCAGCACAAATTAAGATAACCAATTTTATTATTCATTCAAAATATTCTTTGCTCTTGATAGGCTTGGATCCCCCAGATAATTCTAGCTAGCCTGCTACTGTTGTTGGTCCAATAATTTTTGTATTATTAGTTAGACGAATGATCTCAGTCATTCAAAAATTGAAAACATTCTTGGATGACTGACACATTGCACCACAACAGCTTCAAATGGTGACAAAATGACTGAAAAGAGTAGATTTGAAACAAGAGCTGCTGCTCTGAAAACATTTTGAAGGAATATGTTATAATGAATGAATAATAAAACAATTAAAGGGCTAACGGCAACAACATCTGAGGGTACTTTTTAGCGAGTTTAGTCACTTTGTGAAATTGCGACAATTTTTGTGCAATCAATGGTGATTAAGTCACGGATTTTTTAGTGTGTTTGGTCATTTTGTAATTTTGTGGTCATTAATTTTTGTGCAATACATGGTGATTAAGTTACGGACTTACCTTTTCATCCCAAGTGGAGTAAAGAAAATAACGAAGGAAAATAAGAAAAATTGGCACTAAGGGGGAGGAGAGGAAAGAGGATGAAAATATGAAAATGTAGGGGGAAAAGTTTTTCTTTCTTTTCCTTTTTTTCTTTTGACATCCCATTGCCCTAATTTGTGGCATAGTAGCATGGGGAATTTCACTCTGTAATCTTAGGGCAGTTGATTCGGTGGAAATTGCCTGGGATTTTGCAAAATGACCTAAAACTGGACAAAAGTCACTGACACTACAATAATAATAATAATAATAATAATAATAATGATAATGATAATGATAATGATAATGATAATGATAATGATAATAATAATAATAATAATGATAACAATATTTACAGAGGATATCACCAGCTAACACTAAGTGATTAGGGTGGCTGGCCAGAGTCCCTCAATTAATGCATTCAGCTTTCATATGATAACAAGAATTAAAATATTAATGCATAATGATATTGGAGGCCATCATCCACATCGACCAGCCCTCGACTTCATAGAATAAATCCTGTAGTGTGTTTTATACCTACAATAATTACCCAGAGTCCAGTGGGCGAAAAAACTAAAAATTTTTGAATGACAAAGGGTAAGTTCTGTTACCTTTGTATTGATTTCAAATTCTCTAAACATTTCCAGATTTGTTGCTCTATGTCAAGATGCCTTTGAAGTAAAAGAGCTGCTGCCTCCAATTCCTGATGGGAAGTAACATAAAAAAACAGAAAACAGTGCCATAAATGTCATCATAAATCATTATCAAATCACAGGCAGCCCAAATGTACAGTAAGGTGAGGACTTGATTGGAATTAATATCTCATACATATTTCACACAAATTTAGACAAAACTTCTTCAATATGAGGTCTATTCATTTGCCTAGCTGTAAACAGCTTTATAACATAGATGCCTTGAATCTTCTAGCCAGTTTTAGTGACATTTCATAGACTCTTGTTCCTCTGAATAGTGTATACTAAAGAAAATCAAAACACTTTTAGTGTGCACTTCCTGGAGGAAATAAAATTGACAAAATGACCAGCTAGAAGATGGATGTCTATGAATAAAGGTATTGACACCTACAGACTGTACACAAATGAATAGACTTTATGTAACAGTTCAGTAATAGCAAAGCAAAGGCAACACCTTCTGCTCAGTTCTTTTCAGACCCTGAGCATTGGTCCTGCTGCAGATTTGAACCCATGGCCTCCTACTGAAGCAGACTGGCACATTATAAGCAAAATCAGCAAAACTGTATTCATTTTTTGATATCTTAATTAAACAAACAAATAAATCTTTAAACTAACCCAAAATAAAGTTACAAATGCAGACTACCTGCATGTAGCAAAGGTCATCAGAGCACTGGTAGTGTGAAGACATACAGTCTTACACTTCATGTAT
>BLFK01000907.1:1278348-1280848 GCA_014634185.1 Astreopora myriophthalma
AGTGGTGGATATATACCGAGACGCGAAGCGTCGAGGTATATATCCACCGCTCTTCACCGACCCTGAGGGGGATAGTTGTTTTAGTATTTACCAAATCAGATGGATAAAAAAACGCTTCTTCAATTTCTTCTTCTGAAACTTTCGCAAAACGACGCGCCATTTTTCTCTCCGTTCGCAAAACAGTGAATAGCCAAGGATATTCCGAGTTACGGGAGCCAATCAAAACGCGCGAAAATTGCTATCCACTGATTTGGTAAATACTAATATCAAATGTCACATGGTACAAAAAAATCCACCCTGCTGGATGGCAAAAGAATGCAACAGTCTCCCCCAACAAAGCGATTACAACAAGCCAAGCATGACTTTGTTTTCCAAAAACATTTCGTTGTTTTGGATGTGCCAGTTCGTAGCTTGCCATCCAGCAGGGCTGATTTTGTAGCTTGTGACAATTTCATGCAAAGAGCCCGTTGTGGAAACAATGCAGCAAAAAATACATAGCAAAAGATATATTAAATAAGTAAATATTATATGCCAACATAACTGAAATAATGCTCACATGAAGACTATATTTATAAAGATAATAAGTATGTGTATAGAGAGCAACTCGGCTTGATAGATTTTTTTTAGACCGTTATAAAAAGTCAAAATAAAACGAAAAATGAACGAGAATAGACCAGTTCACGCTCTTGAGTGCATCATGGGTAATCGGGGCAAAATGACGGGAAATTCTAAGGTTTGTAGTGAAATTCAAAGCAAAAGAAAGTGTTGATGACTCTACTTTTCTAGACTTTCACGTTCATACACCAAAGATGTAAGTTCAAGTTCACAACTGAGACGATTTGGACTCCGTGTTTATTCTTTTGAATTCCTAAATATTGCTGTTTTTCCTCCATACATTCTCTGCAATTTTGTACTTTCCTAAGTACAGGAAGTGTATGGTAGACACTTTGTTTAATAAAATAATCTCTCCAGCTTTATTCAGCCGAACCCTTAAGCCCATATGATCTGTTTTGTACTGAGATAAAAACGCCCAAAATTACATATCATGAATACTTTTCATTGTTTTGAACTTCCATACAAACCTTTAAATTTCCCACCATGTTGCCCTGATTACAGATGATACACTCTAGAGTGTGAACGGGTCTTTACTAGTACCATAAACTAGTCCAGTAGACCACCATTACCGTACTGACTAATTCTGTATGATTAGTATTCGTGTTCTCCGTTTTTGCCTAGTTACTAGGACTCTGCTGGTCCTTTGAAGCAGCGGGTTTAAATACTGACAGACCATCGTTATGCGTGGGGACGGGGAAATGACCACCATTGTAAATAAACTCTAAATGACTGACTTCACCCGAGGGAAAATGAGTCTATTTTTTTTAAATCTAATCTGGCAAAAAAAATGAAATCTCATCATTTGGGGCAGAATCTTCCGATTTTTTCTCCTTGATCAAGGGTTGGCAGGTCTGAGCGCAGGGAGCCTACACAATCTATTTTTGTAACCGTTTGTAATTTTATAATATATGTATTGGATTCACCGCTTACTTCTTCTGTAGCGATATCGATAAACATATACATGGACATATTCTTCCAGTAAAGGGCGAACTCGAAATCGTCGAAATCACTCAGTCAAAATACCACTTCTGAGGCAAAAGAACGACAGTACACCGCAGGTAAGGTAATAAAACGTTTATTTAGCATTGGTCCATTCACATGTTTATCGATATATCGTTACAGAAGGAGCAAACGGTGAATCCAATACATTTATTATAAAATTACAAACGGTTCCACGAACAGATTGTGTGGGCTCCCTATGCTCTGAGCAAGCATCATAACAAGTTACAGGCCCAGCCATTTTAAGGTAGGGGGAGAGGGGTCAATGGAATTCTGATATATCCACTCCTTAGATTCCCAAAGTCTACCTAAAGCTCCTGGCCAGGTATCAAGGATCCCTTATTCGTTGAAGACGACTACAACCTTGTTGTTATCATTGCTTACTTTACTTCAACTTCAAAAGAAAGGGTCGGATGACCTTGGATTATTTCATCAGCACTACATAATCTCACTGCACCATTTCAGTTTGAAAATAGGCACCGGGACGTCTATTTTTCAAAGGATGTTTTTGAGAGGCTTATGTTGGATTGAGTATGAGAAAATATTCATTTTAAATCACAAATGCTCTGATATCCAGCGCACAGTTTTAAACTTTTATTTCTACCAATACAAAACTGTCAACTGCAGACTAGACTGGATATGCCACTTCGGCGTTCCTCCAATCTGAGGGAAAATAAATTTTCATTCAAACCATCTTCATATTAAAGGCCGAGTATCATCCTTGACGCCTTACTCTCGTGTATTTTTGTTTTGAAATGACAAGCTTGTTCCTGATTGGATCTTTTTTTTTTTTTCAGATCAAGTAATTTTTGACAACCTGACCTCGTCGCGCAATGCATGTAGGGCGATACTGTGCCTTTAATCACGTGACATGCGATTATCATCC
>BLFK01000907.1:1285848-1295562 GCA_014634185.1 Astreopora myriophthalma
AACACAAACCATTTTAGCGATCAAAAAACTTGGGAAAAGTTCGGAATTAATTTCGGGAACAAGGAAACAAAACAAATTTTTAAAGGGAGCAAGGACCTCCCCCCCCCCTCTGCTGGGAGGGGCTCATTAGTCAGAGATATTCTAAGCAGTTTTATTCAATTTGGCGATAATGGTTCCGATAATTGTGATGCAAAACCAGGGCATTGTAGTGTTGTTGGATGAAACGTTCAGATGTGTGACGAGTTAACACGAAACCTTCCTACCAAGGAAGGTCGCTACCAGGTCGGTCGGTACGAGGTACGGTACGAAAGGGTACCAAAGGTCGGGCAAATCTGTCGAGCAGTCTTTTCAAGCATCGGACTTTCGAGGGGCAGTGCACAGCAAGTGGGAGGAGTTTAGAGTCAGAAACAGGAGGTTTATCAAAGGGTATACTTGGCTTCTACTCAGTCTCTAATTTCAGCTCTTCGATGTTGATGGTTCGCCATATCAATCCCCTCAATGTTCAATTAGTGGCAGCGCGGAAAGAACAGCTGAAAACTCGTGTCGAATTGCCCGTTTTGGCAGCGTTGACTTTTTTTCCATTTGCTTCATTTTACAATGCAGGGCACACGCCTGTAATTCTGTAACGTTTTTCGAAAAAAAAAAAGTTCACCTATTTTTTCGGCTCGGGAAGTAAGTTTGATCTGGTTTTAGTTTAATGTGCATATGAATCACAGTGATTATTTCATGACAAAATTTGTATTGCTGTACATAACTAACCGTGTTCAATTACCTTTGTTTCAGGTATCTGCAATAGTGTTTTTTAAATCATTCTTATCTTTGGAAGTAGTGCCGCAAGCCTGTGAACTACAACTTTGTGATGTTTACTTCTTGTTTATCATTCTATAACTGATTACATTAAATGTCTTTTTCTAAACCTCTGTTAGATTTGTCAACAATTCAGTAAGCATGCAGTTTACTACGGTCTCAGTAACTCTTTGTGACCCGTTTTCTGATCCCAGGGTGCAGAATTTCTGCGGCTTGTGTTCTGCAGGTTTCAAGCGCGCAGACAGTATGGGAAGGCCATTTTTTGCTGAATAATGCGCACACGTAATCAAGAAAGGTCCTAATTTTGCGGAAATAGCCACTTTGGAAAACCACAAAATAGTTTGGAAGGCGTTATTTAAAGCTTAATATTTTGTATAATTGTAAGGGGACAGACTAGAATTGCTGCTTCAGCAGATATGTAAATGCTGTTATTGGCCGTTTTCACACTAGAGACGGATTATCCGTCTAAGACGGATCATCCGTGTTAGACGGATAATCCGTCTTGATGTGAAAACGGGACGGTCTTCAATTTGGAGGGATAATCCGTCTGATTTCATCCGTCTGATTACCCGTCTATTTGGACGGATTTTGAAGACAAATTATCCGTCTGAGACAGATAATTCGTCTTGAATTCACATCAGGCGCCAGTTGTTCGAACGGTGGATAGCGCTATCCACTGGATAAGTCAATTGGATTTGCTAGTGCTTATCCGGTGGATAGCGTTATCCACCTTTCGAACAACTGGGGCCAGACGGATGAACTTGTCTCATTTTTGTACCGGAAGAGCCTGGAACTACAAAGAACGCACTGTACTTTGGGAAATAAAACATGGCGCCCAGAGCTGTCCAAGCCAAACGCCAGAAGGAATCGAATGATAAACCACGAATCAAAGCGAAAAAGCTAAAGACGAAGACTTGGAACGAAGACCAAACGTTCATTTTTGCAACTGTGCTATCCTGTTTGGAAGACAGAGACAAGCCTTGGGCTCTTGTCTTAGAAACTCTTGCTTTGAAGAAGAGTGCCAACGAAAGTCTTTTTAGAAAGATACTAGCTAGAAGAGTTCGAAGATGCCTTAGAGAAAGAAGGTAAATATGTCGAGGATGTTCAAAGGCATGCTCTATCCGTCTAATGTGAATCAGTGACAAGGGAAATTTGAACTGTGTATTCGTCTCGAATTCACACCTAGACGGGAAATGTATCACCGATTATCGGGTCTAGACGGATTATCCGTCTCTAGTGTGAAAACGGCCAATGTTCATCATAATATTATATTAGGATGCCTAAAATGCGTGCTTTTGAATCGCCGATAAAGTATCGAGTCGTCAGCAAACAACAACTCACTCTCTTCGACGCCAGCTTCATATGCCTATTTACATGGGGATAATCTAGGAGAAAAATACCCAACAGTCTCAAGAACATTAAAAAGCAGAAGTTCGCACAACAGCAAGAAGTTCGGACCATCCAAATAACTATAGCTATTCCATAGAGGGGAGTACTGGACACAAATTTAATTTGATAGCGGCGCGTTATCGTGCCTGTTGTGAGAAACCCGCTGTACTGTTGTATAGCCGGTAGGTCGCTCTGTGGAACCCGGTGAGGGTATATTGGGAACGGTACGCGGTTATATCGTATCAGTCGTGCCGTTGCATTGTACCCTATCTGATGCTGCTACATCGTACCCGGTAATGCTGTTATAAACCGTAGGCGGTTTTTTTCGTATCGGCGACGTTATTGCATCGTACCGAATAATGCTATACTGTACCTAGGTATGCTATAAATGTGAGAGATATCGTACCGTGTGCTGCCATGTCGTACCTGGTGACATGAGTGTCAATCGGGTCAGCGGCCTGTACTTTTAGGCCTGTAAAATTGGCAGTAATTCGACATCACGTGATCTGATTTTGCCTTGAGCAACAGCAAGATTTTGTTGGAAGAACTACTTCCACTTTGCGGAACGCACTAAAGCAAGTAGAGAGCTGTACGGGTCCACAAATGATCCCCATTTTGGGCCGCAAATGATCCCGACCAAAAAATGGGAATGGCATGCCTTAAAAATAAATAAATAATCAACGCGTACAGTAACCTGCGTCATCATTTTATTTGTTTTTGTTTGTTTGTTTGTTTGTTTGTTTTTTTCTGGTTTGTTTTGTTTTTTGTTCTGTTTTGTTTTGTTTTGCTTTTTTTTAGAAAATTTGTGTCATTGCGTGACATTCTGTTGAGTAACACAACACGTTTTTGAGTGCTGGCTGATTTCTCTTTGGTAACTTTTATAACTGTCGGAGTAATTTAATTTGTAAGGATAATACATTCAATGATCACAACAATTGACTTGTAGCTACTTCTTGTTGGCCGCAAGTTTTGCTTGGTCATCTAACGTGAGTTTAATCCATTGTATATAGCGCGCGCACTGGCTCCCATGACACAGGCTGGATGCGATCAGTTGAAATAGGGAAAAAATAATATGAACCATGTTACTGCCTTGTAAGCTTTGCCTCCCATGCACTCCGAAAATGTTCATTGTTGTGTTTTCATTTTTATCATTTCCAAGCGTTCTTCAGTGAGGGTACAAGTAAAAGTTGTTTTGTAATAGTGCTTACTGGAGAAAGTTTAGGAAAAGAAAAACAGCGCCGCATATTGGACGCTCTGAGCTCGAGCTTATTACATTAAACATGAATTCAAGTTCTCGTTATTGTCGTTTTTCTTTCTTTTTTTTTTGTCACCAGCCGGAAAACGTTTTGATTAGCACCACGATAAAAATGTTTAGCCAAGGAATGTTATGTGGCATAGAGAATCTCGTTGCAATCGTTGAACTCCAAAGAACTCACGTTCGGTGAGCTGAATAAGTGGTACAACTCATGCAATCTTTTAATTAGTAATAAATTCAGTGGAAACTATGGCAAAAATACTAGCTGTGAGCCAATTCGATTATTGGTTTTAATAAAAATTAAACCCTCAAGACGTATTGTGTTATTCAGTAGAACGTCACACAATGTATACCTGCCAAGTCTCAGGCCTAGTCTCACGCCTTCGATCTCACGCCGACTCACGCCTGCGGGCCAATTTCTCACGCCTGATGGAAAAATGTGAGTTGTTGCCGTCTTGCTTGACACAAAAAATATGTCAAAAATATGTTAACTCAGACCCATTTAAGGAACGAAAACCATGTGTAAAATGAATAAATCACAATACCTTCCTCGCAATCTCTGATTTTTGAAGTGAAGAGCACTGGGAGCGAGCTCGCGTTTATACGCGTCCTAAGACTAAGACTTCGCCTTCGGCAGACTTCGGACGTCTTCGGCAAACTTCGGACCGGACGTCTTCCGAAGACTTCGGACTTCTTCGGGAACCTTCGGAAATGATCCTGTCGCCTTCAAAAATCCCAGCACTCCCAGGATAAAAATCTCACGCCTATATCTCAGAAAAAGTTGGCAGGTATAACAATGTAACTGACATTCCAAAAAAAACAACAACAACAACAAAACAAAACAAAGCAAAAAAAAACAAAGAAACAAAACCAAATAAAACAAACCAGGGAGGGAAAAAGAAACTATTACGCAGTACAAGTTTTGATAAAATGATGACGCACGTTTTTGTATGCGTTGTCTTTTTATTTACAAATCCAATCCAAGTATACCGCTTGTACGTTTCTTTTAACTGTCAGCGGTTTTCCAGTTATAATTAAATTTCAACCTGCAACCTGCAACCTGCAAAATATTCCTGCCGAATGTAAACCCGTTCGAAACAATTGCAGTATCCGAATTCTGTGATTTCATTTTGGAAATGAATGAATGTTTCCCTCTTATAGCAACGTCTTTGATAATACTACGCTAGACGTATCCTTCTGCAGAGATGAAGGAGCTGTCACAGCTACGCCAAACCTACCCTGCTCCCCATCACAAAGTACTCTTGTCAAGTGCAAGTCAAATCATCAACTGGAACGAACTGTCAGGCCGTTTAACTGATCTCGCTATTTTGGGATACGGTAAAATTTTTCTAAACCAAGCTTCCCTAAAACCGATGAAGCAATATCAGAGTGTTATACCGAACGCCCTATCGGTAAACTGTAAACTCGCTTGATTGGGTTGTGTTTTACTCAGCTTTTAATCAGCAAACTCGCAAAAACTGGCTCGCTGTTCAACTCTCAATCCACCGACCCCTTCTCCACTCACATGTCATTGCCTTATTTGGAAACTAAAGCGCACGTGATCAATGTCACATAACAACAACAACAACTATGGCGGAAGTCTATTACCCTATTACCCTCGCACAATGTGTTACTATTTCTTTCGTAACACACCGGACGCGACCGGGCGGGCGCCGCTACAACAAAGGTCAAACTATTTGTCTACTAGAGTTGCGCGGGCGGAAATCAGATGAAATTACTTGCATGTTACGATGTAAATGTAAATATGATCATCGCATGTTATGGACGTTATGATGTAAAATGAGAACCCAGTGACCCTGAACGTTGTTTTATTTTTTGTTGCCTTTATTTTGGCTCTTTTCTTGGACACGTGAACTAGCTTTTATAACAGGTAACGTGGTATGATTAAGAAAGGTCTGAGATCTGGTCTTGGAGACACCCGTGGAGGTCTGGGTTTTAGAGACCTCCCTCTCACCTGGTGGTGGCCAGGAACGCATGAATTTGATATCAGGAATTTTGAGCAGAAATAATACCTGATGACCTCTGATAATGCTAATCCCATTCGCATCAAGGGCTTTTTATCTCCCATTCCCACTAACAAAATCCCATTACCGGTGATCAAGTCTCATTTTCCGAGGCAGGCAAAAATTTAGGTCAATCCCAGCTCCAATTTCACTCTTCGGGACCCTCAGTAATCGTACCAATTTGTAGGGTCTATGAGGGTAGGGAGCTTTAGCAACGAGGACGGCAACGGCGGCGGGAACGTCACAAAACAGTAGGTTTAATTAGTAAAAACAATCACTCTGCACGCCCTGCACGTGCGTTTTACAATTTGGTACATTTCCTTGCCGTCCTCTCCAAAACGGCAACGTCAAATGACCAAAATCAGCGGCTTTGGGAGAACGTCTGCACACGACGTTGAATTTTTCGATCTCTCTCCAAATTTAAACGCCGTTTTTGCCAGTTTCATAGTTGGATAGCAGAGATAAATTCTGCATTTTAAATGAGTTGAAATAATTGCGAAGTGATTACAATGACGCGAATTCCTATTTTGAATCGACGTTCTCGTTGCCGTTGCCGTCCTCGTTGCTAAAGGTCCCTGGTGTTAGGAAAACGCGGACTCGGGCTCGGGGCCGGGGTCACCTTTTTTTTATTTTAACAAATAATAATAATCATCATAATAATAGTAATAATAATAATATATTCGATAGAGAAAAAAAAATTGTTTCTTCTTGTTGAAATGATATATTCGTTATTCAACAACGGAGCAAAAGTGAATTATACGCTGAGCATCATGGGAAAGGCTTTCAATCGTTTTTCCCGCTAAAATGGACACGTGAGCAACCATCGCCCTCCACAACGCGTTGGATTGACGGGAGTTTTACAAAACGAACGCGATCATGGAAGGCGGCGGGGGTGTTCATGGTAACTTCTTGCTCATTTTAGTTCTCGAATTTGTTAATTCAAGACATATACTCGCACCAGGTATGTTTTGCTTCGTTTTGCTTCTTGGAAAAGGTAGTCAATTCATGGAATCGAAAGTCCGCTAGAATAGGACTGCATCGAGTGTTGTCACCGATGACCAAGTATCCTAAGGCTTTTGAGACTTATTTTTATAACTTTAATCCTTAGTTGACCCTAGTGAATGTCTTAATATTCGACTAACTTGTGGACTTCAATCCCATTGCAGATGTTATTTTGATATCACCTGATTCATCCGATGTAGAGTCACTGATCCTCCTAAGCTACCCTACTATAAACCGAAAATTTCTGCTACAGAGATGTTATAACAACTTAATTGCCTATTTTGAGCTACTGACATTGACTTGAAGCATTTATTTGCATCAGAATGATAACTACTGATACAAAAATTAATTCAACTCCGCGGTGAAATCGGCAATCAAAAAATTGCCCATCACCTGCCACGAATTTTGTGAGAAAACAAAAGAGGAAATAAATAATAATAATAATAATAATAATAATAATAATAATAATTTTGGGAGAGACAGAAGTCGACCTTTTTTGATATAAGAGTATGCCATCCAAACGCCGACTCATATAAAGATCGTACGCTAGAACAGGTGTATCGCCTTCATGAAAACGAGAAGAAAAGAATGTATGAAAGACGAGTCCTGGAAGTCGAACAAGCGTCCTTTGCGCCACTAGTATTCACCACAACAGGAGGTATGGGACGCGAATGCTTAAGATATCATAGCCGACTCGCAGAACTGATATCCGTAGAGAAAGGCGAAGACTATGCAAAGACATTGACGTGGATAAGAGGAAAAGTTTCCTTCTCTATCTTAAGATCAGCGCTTCTCTGCCTCAGAGGCTCCAGATCAAATAGGAGAAGAACAAATGTCAAAGACATTGATGTAGAGGTTGAACTTGCTAGATCTCATGCGCGCTAAATGACTTCTTAATTTTTTTTTTTCTACTGGTTAGTTAATATTTTATATAAATGTATAAGAATAGAGAAACTTATAATATTGCCTGATTTAATAATTTGTTATTCCTACTGTTTTAGCAATTTATAATGATGATAATAATAATAATATTAATAATTACTCAAATGTTCTTTTAGCTTTTTAAATTTTGTAAGTACCTATTGTAAAGTTCTTTTAGCTTTTTTTAATCTTGTAAGTGACTATAATAATAATAATAATAATAATAATAATAATAATAACAACCCCTGGCTCTGGTTCTTATCATGATTCTAGTTTCAAAATACATGGAAAAAAATTCAAAATGACAACTACGAATAACCTCTGGGCTACTACCTTGGCATGGTGGGGAGGCTTGTGCACCTTGATGAACCCAAGAGCTATGCTGGCGGGAGCAAATGCTCTTGGTAGGGCCACCCAAGCCAGAAAGGTCGAAGGTTAGAGGTCAGACAAAATGTAGTCCGGTGGTTGTGTAACCTAAAAGTCACTAAAACCTCAAATGAGTGAAAATGTCGAATCAGAATTCTGAGAATAACGGCGTGAATGGGACTGGAACGCCATGTGAAGGCCCCTCGCCCGGCAGGTGCTCCCCGGCACAGCAGCGGGGACCTGGCCGTCATCCTGCTACTGCTAGAATGAAATGGAATAAGGAAGTGAAGAAGGTAGTGATGGAATGTTTTTACAGAAGTAAGCCGTTTGATGAAGAAGGTAAACCTATTAGGGGATATAGACGAAGAATGTTTAAAGAATGGAGAGACAGGGGAATGTTTGAATCAACGGAGCAACGTGTGTGTGACCAAACAAGGGCAATCAGAAAGAATGGTTTGTTATCAGAAATTGAATTGGAAGCAATCAAAAGACAAATAGAAGATGAATCCCAGGATGATCTTTACGAAGAGCAAGATGTCACAGTGGAAGCAGAGACTGGAAATTGATGCTGGGGCACGTGGAGAAGAAATAAATGATGCAGAAGATAGTATTGATGATATTGAAGGCGATATGAATGAAGAACACCGGATGATTGTTGAACAATTAAAGGAGATAATGAGGGAAGGAAGAACATGCGATGGCATTATGTTTAAGAAAGTGGACAGGAAAGTCTTGAAGGTTCAAACGAATAGAGTAAATAAAGCGATTAAGTATAGGAAAAGCAAGAGTATTACAGAGACGAATAATTTGATTAAAGCTGCAAGTGTGTGGGTAGCAGATCAGATAGGATTGAAGAAAGTGGAGCATAGGAAGAAAAATGAACCAAGATGGAAACGTAGGATTGAGGGAGATATAAAGAGGCTGAAACAAGAAGTCAACTTTCTGGGAAGAGAATCAAAAGGAGAACTGGGATTGAAGAAAAAACGCAAATTGAGTGAATTAAATGAAAAATATGGAGTAAAAAGAAAAGGGTTGAAAACTATAATTGAAGAATTGAAACAAAGGTTAAAGACAAGCAAAAACCAACGATAAAAACCGACGTTTCGGTGTCATCATGACGCCATTGTCACGGAGAAGTAAAAATGACAGAGTTTGCGGCGAGGTGTAACACTAAATTAGCATAGAAATGTTTGAAGCTAATTATACAAATACTTTTGCGCGAATTGGATCGCTTTGCACGTTCAGAGTGGGTTTTAGGTCTCTGATGAAAAGCATTTCGTTCACCAAACAATCGAACTTATTTCTACACTTTTTCAGAATGCTAAAACGTTTCAGTAGGTCTTTCGGGACTTCGCCGTGCTGTTCGTGGTAGTGTTTATATATTGAAGATGCCTTTTGCTTGTGTCCATCCGCGCGTGTGTGTAAGTGTCCTCGCGTATAGCCCACATAACTTGATAACATGATATCTCCACAAAGACGAAACAAAATGGTGTTATAACGTGATATCTAGTGATATCTTGAGATATCATTAAAATATCAAGATATCAACTTTTGAGCGCGATGGCCCGCCATAGGGCTATGGCGGGCCATCGCGTATGGCGGGCCATCGCGCTCAAAAGTTGATATCTTGATATCTTAATGATATCTCAAGATATCACTAGATATCACGTTATAACACCATTTTGTTTCGTCTTTGTGAGAGATATCATGTTATCAAGATATCAGGATATCTCATTAATAATTTTCCGGAGAGATATCATGACGCCATGATATCTTGCATGATAAGATCTGACGGTTGGTAATTTGGTTGACGGTTAGCACATTGCCTTGTCGTCCATACGCTAGACGAGTTCAATTCTTACAAACCAACAATATGCATTGTCGAAAACGGACTACTCTAATTTTGTTGATCACTGTAATAATCATTCCATGTAGTTCTGGGGCACCCCC
>BLFK01000907.1:1299110-1304110 GCA_014634185.1 Astreopora myriophthalma
GCAGCCGAGAAGTTCGCATTTTAGATCGAGATTTTTTAATGAACCCTTCCTTTGCCGTAGTGACAGTGATACTGTAGTGATACATAGTCTTCAGACTGGAATTTGATTTCATCTGTGTGAGCATAATGCCGGGGGAGTTTGAGTTCTGCGCGAGCGGAGCTCTTCCGTTCCGCTTATCACTGTGGCGCCGATCAGTACTTTCCTGCGGGGGATTTTTTTTCGCTGACATTCATTAGTCAGCTAATGGCCAGAATTAATCATATTTATGTTCCCTCCTGACAGAAGATACATTACACGAATGTTTCCACGAGTACCCAGACAGTCTGATTTCGTGGGTATGCAAACGTCATGGAAACTACAGTGTATTTTGGGGTTCGCTGCCAAAATTATTTTTGTATTATTTTTGTAGATATATATTGCTAATTTAGGGTGGTAAGCAAAGGGTTTCACTGAAAAAAATTGAAGGAATTGCCTTAGCCAGAAAGTGTTCTTTGGCTTTTGGCATTTTTAAACTGGATGCTTTTTCTGTAAATTTTTACCCGGGTTTGCCGACGAATGTGTGGAAAAATTCCAAAAGCCATAGAATGTTGTCTGGCATCTCAATTTTCTCCTGAAACCCTTTGCGTTGCAACTTAAATCAGCAACATAAATATATTTCAGTAGAATAGGAGAATTACACCGTTTTTGTCAGCAAATTCAGGAGCCCATAACATGGCGAATTTCCATACAAACACTGTCATTCCTGTCACCTTTGGATACCCCCCCCCCCAAAAAAAAAATGGCGGCAAAAACTGTCGGGTGGTGTACTGGGGAGCATGTTTACACGTTTGCTCCGAACAAATGTGCATGTAAACTTAACACAATTCATTGTTATGTTCTGTTGTCCTTGCTGCTGTGAATGGCGAATCAGATTGGCATTTTGAAGGTTTTGTATGGGCGGCCATCTGCACCAAAAATACAACTGAATCAGAAGCGGTACAAAGCAAACAGAACCGGACGGGTTTAGTGATGATGTCCGAAATGGAATAAACGATTTATAACTGGTGCTGTCTTAAAATATGTGATGGGTGTTCTTGTATGAAGTTATTCACTCAAACATTGAATAATTTAGACAACTTAGAAATGGTCTGATCACCAATGTCAAAACGGAACTGGAAAATACGAACCGGCATAGTTAAATGAGATTCCATTTCTTGACGATACGTGGAAAGATCATGTCTGATATTAAACGGTCCAGCATTCTGTTTCAAAATGGTTCAAGGAAAAGTGGAATGCTTCACTTAATTGCCAAATGATGGAACTTATCGGCAGATGGTTCTTCTCAACGGCAAATAATCCAATGTAGTATCAAATGATTCAACGAAAAGGCAAACGGTCCAATAGCAGATCGATCAACGTTTGAGTGAAACTTTACACAAGAACTCCAAATTATCTGTTTTAAGACAGTATCAGATATAAATAGATTATTCAGTGTCGGACACCATCACTAAACCGGTTGTGTTTGGCCAGTACCGCTTCATATTCTTGTATTTTTGGTAGTGATGGCCGAGTGACAAGCGAGGAAACATTCTCAGAACCAAATAGCCGACCGATAAGCTCAGTTGGTAGAGCACTGGACTCCCTTGGGGGAGGTTGCGGGTTCAAAACTCCCGCCTGACTAACACTCAGGGTCTTTAAATAACGAAGGAGAAAGCGCTGCCTTTGTAATGACATCTGCAAATAATTAGACTTTCTAGTCTTCTCGGATAAGGGCGATAAACCGTAAGTCTGACAGCAAGTGTGTGGGACGTTAAGGATCCCACACATTGTTCGAAAAGAGTAGTGATTGTCTGTCACTCACTCATTCTGTTCTGGGGGCAAGATGAAACTCCCTGCAAAGTTTAAAAGAATTCCGTGGAGCAGATTCAGAGCCCCCTTAAAAGAGTAAAACAATTAAGGTGGCCCTGAATCCGTTCCACAACTACTTTTTTTTTTTAACGTTTCATTTTCATCTTGGCCTGTTGATCCCCTTTCAATAATAAAAAATAGGGGTCACCGAGCTCATGTTTGAGTTAAGAGCAACTTAAGCCAGATTATAGAGTGTACTTGCGGTGACTTAATACATCAGAATAATGACGATATCATGTTCAGCAACATGGTACCATAACATTGCTAACACGTGATACAATGTTGTGTACGTGATACGTGTTGTATCCTTCTAATGCGAAAGTCTCTTGAAAGTGTTGAAACCTTAAAATAGCACGACTTAAAGTAAGTACTCAAGAGAGTAGTAGTGGGTACAAAGTGGCTGAGTCTTGCATTGATCCCTACATATTTCCTTATTTTCAACGAGATATAATCGATGTGGTATCTTCAAGGGAGGATCGATTGCCAGATCACGACGCCCATATTTTTTAGATGAATCGTATCTCTAAGTCATTGTCAAAGTTCTTTAGTTTCCGTCAGAATTAGTCTTGCAATTGTGGGGTGAAATATTACAAAGTGAGGTTTGCTGGTGTTAAGGGATAATTTGTGAACATTCATGTTGCCACTCACAGACTTTCATTAGTTGTTCATTCACAGCAGTTTCGAGGGACTTCAAATTTCGTTCCGAATGGGAAGAAAGGGTTACCTCTGTTAGTGGATTTCAAACGACTGTTTTTCCTTCCCTATTTTTTCACGATTTTCTTACAATTATAAAATGCTACTATTAGAAGTTAAAAGTGCTTTATTCAGCTGTACTATGATGCGCTCAGGAATTAGCAGTTTCATGCTTATCCATAGCTAATAAGTGTAGAACGTCTTCGGTTACGAATAAGTAGTGTTCACGCTTTCAACGTTGTAAAAACTACGTGCAACAGTAATTGCAGAGTTCGGATACCGCCGTTCAGTGATCGAACGATCTGCTAGTAGCGGCCGCTATCTCAGTTTTGAAGTTTCCCCGAAATTTCCAAACGGATTTTCTGGGAAATTGCTGTTCCATTTGACTTCTTTCCCGCGAGAATGTTTGTGTCAAGTGACGCGAGGTAAATTTTGATGTGCGGTCTTCAACCGGTCACGCCGAATCTCCGGTCATTTGAATTTCATGTGTTTTACTCGGCCGCTAGCAGTTGGTATTTTGAACGGATTTTCTCATGATTGCGATGCGAATTTTGGGGGTGAAAATCGGCTCGGCGCTGGAGCGGTTCTCCGAAGCTTTTCTACCTTATGCCCATGCTACTGTCCGAGTAAACATCAAACTCAGAACCTTCGAATTCAAAACGCCAATTTCGCAATTCACGGCCTCAAGAACGACAAAACCCAACAATTGAGGTAAGTTTACGTCTATTTGGAACAAATATATAAACATCCTCCCCAATATTTTGCTTTAAATATGGGAACCTCATAACATTCCCATTCATTCCCTTTAATTAAAACACAGATTGTCTGGTTGCCTTGTGATTTTTCTTGAACAAACAGAGTTCCGAACATGTGGGAGTATGGACCGAACTAAAATACTTCATCCAATATGTTTAGTGTACACTCCCTGTGTGTTCGGAAGTCCTTGGTATCAGGCAAAGGCCAACGGCAAAAATCCTGAAACTATAAACTTTTTTATTCCGAAGAGAAGAACCCCAAAAGCCAAAAAACCAAAAAAAAAAAAAAAAAAAAAAAAACACACAACAACAACAAACTAAACAAGGTCGCGCCACCCTATCTCTGATTGGCTGAAAGTTCGCGCGAAAATGGCACATGCTACGCGCACCTCACAGTTCAGTCCATTAAATCGTCAAAAAAGGCTTTAAAACCCTTCTTAACACTGTGAGTGATTCTGCAGTGATACTTTGGAAAGCGTTTTGAGCTCAAGTACTCGTCTTGGCTTGTTACGGCAAGCTGTTTTTTTTTGGGGGGGGGGTGGGGTCTATATAAGCCTCGTCTGCCTAGTCTGCCTTGATTAAATTCCAGTGGCGGGCCGGGCGTTTGCTTCTCGTTTGGTTCTTCCACTTCGATTGCCATTTGTTTGAATTACCGGATGGTAAGAATGCCCCGACCAGAAACTGGGAAATTATTTCCTTAGGGAAGAGCATTCTGTTCGTAATGATAGTAAACCAGAGGGCCGTAGAGCTTACGTTTTTAGTCCGATAAATGAATTGATTGATTCATTTATATGAAACGGGTAGCAATTATTAATTGTCTAAAACTTCTCCAACAGGTGATTCTGCACCTGATCTTAACCTCACCGACGACCAGATAACCACGTTGACTGTGTTATACTCCATAACTATGATCTTGGCTCTGGCGGGAAATTCTCTTCTCATTTTTATTGTTACGAGGCGACTGGAAACAAGAAAGCTGACAAGCTTCCTGTTTGTAAACATGGCAGTTGCTGACCTACTTATTACCTTTATTGTCTTGCCCGTAACCATAGCGATGCCTTACACTGAAATGAAGTGGCTTCCGGGTGTTACAGGTAAAATCACTTGCAAAGCTGTGTACGGAATTTTTCATGTTAGCATAACTGCGTCCATCGTGAGCCTTGTTTTTATGGCGTTGGATCGTTTTCTAGCAGTTGTCTTTCCGTTGAAGCGATTTCCATCATTTCGAAGCGCAAAAGGCCTTTCTTGTGTTATATGGCTGTCTTCAGTGATTCTTATGGCCCCAGCTACAGTTTTGTGGACAGCTAGGAAACGGAAT
This sequence comes from Astreopora myriophthalma, assembly GCA_014634185.1. Lineage (NCBI taxonomy): Eukaryota > Metazoa > Cnidaria > Anthozoa > Scleractinia > Acroporidae > Astreopora > Astreopora myriophthalma. The sequence goes on from BLFK01000907.1 coordinate 1,303,764, forward strand.
GAAACGTCTTGCGACCCCGCCTTTAAAGAGGTGTTTGGAGATTTGGCCAAGGGTGTGACTGGATTTTACACCTATGTCTTCCTTGCTACATATTTAGTTCCCCTTTTTGCAATATCATTGCTTTATTGCTTAGTTTCCCGCAAGCTATGGCTCCACAAGTCTCCAGGGGGACAGTTATTACCAGCCGATGTCCAAAAAAGGCGCCGTAAAGTGACGAAAAAGATTGTGCGCACACTCATAGTGGTTACCGCCGCCTTTGCACTTTGCTGGCTCCCAACACACGCTTATCACCTTATTCTAGCATTTAATTCCGAGCTTCATTATTCACTTCCCCGGATCGCGATGTT
>BLFK01000907.1:1306610-1310369 GCA_014634185.1 Astreopora myriophthalma
TTCTTGAACGTTAAGGGGTAAAGTTGTCTTGATTCTTAGCCAAATTTCTCAAAACTGACACCATAAACAATTTAATGGAGAAATATAGAGTGAAATTATTGCTTTATTTATCAACAAAACATGCATTGTATTTTAATTCTATGCTTCCAAATATACTTTTAATGTAACATTTTTATCCTGTAATGCCATCAGATACCTCGCAAGATATAGGAACTATCGCCGGACAGGATAGAATTATTAGAAGTTATGTTGTTTATCTTTGGGTAATATCGGCCGAGCAAATACCGTGTGTGTTGAATTTAAATAAGGTTGCTGTTGTTGATGATGACCAGTGAAGTGGACATGTTTGTTCATAGTGTATTTTAGCGCTTAAGGTTGAAGTCAAACAACTGAATCAGGCAAATAAACCAGGCCAAAATGTGTCAGTGGACTGGTTCTATTAACCTCATTATTTTAGGAACTCAACCAGGTGCAAACAAAGGTTTTGCTTTTCTGGGCATTTTATTTTTAAAATGGTGCAATACAAAACTTCTTTGCTGTTCTTGAAATGTAGTAAAATATAGAAACGTGACGCAAACAAATAGCAAAATTAATGTAAACTTTAAAAACGAAAACCTTTGACATAAACGTGGCGGAAACAAGGGATAACGGAAATTTGCAAACAGAAACATGACGGAATCATGATACGACGTTTCCGTTCTGGAACACGACGGCAATGTAACACATACCCATAGAATAAACTTTCGATGTTTCCGCAAGACGGAAACGTGATGGAAACTAAAACTTTGAATTTCCGTTAGATTTAAGAAATACGGAAACGTGAAGTTTCGTCCTGTGATATATTTCGTCCCGTAAACAAAAGGGGTTTGTTTTCAAAGTCGGGCCAGTTTTCTTGATATGAATCTTTTTTTTTTTTTCTTGCGATCTTTGGACCTCGTGTTTTGACAGAAAATATATTAAAATATTAAAACATAGCATGATGATGTGACAATTATGTGTGCTTTATTTGTCAGCGAGCCGGCTCTTTGCTTTGCTGTCAGCGAACATGATTTAAGTTCGCAGCTCAAACCTCCTTCAACAAGCAATTAAAACCAGTAACCTAAGGTACCGTTCAGAAAAGTCCAATTTTGAAAAATCGCTTTTTACCTTTTATGGATTTTGTAAAAATTGATTGAATTTACAATAAACTGATATTTCTCTGGAAGAAAAACGGTTCCATGTTGGTGTTGCATTGCTCGCCACAAGGCAACGATGTATTACTACCACTGATTCACGCTGGAAGTCTTGTGAAATATGCTGATCTGAATGAACTGGCTATGGTAAGTAATCGAGATAACGTTACATTTCACTCAGTTAGCGTTTGTGCTATGTGGGAAAAGGTTGACAATAGTTAACAGTTAACTCCGTTATAAGGCGGGTCGCATTCTCGCTGCAAGTTTTAAAGCATATTAGAGAACTAAACCAGTCCAGCTCATCTGCTCAGCGGAACTGGCTGCCAATGCTATCTGTTACCCAGATGCGAGAAGTACTTCTATCATAACAGTCTCAGCTGAAGTTATAATGTTATCGATCGTTGGCACGATTTCAGATTTCATTATGTTTTTGTCCTCTGATTTTGTTTTCTTTCCTTTTTCTTTTTGTTATGCGCTTTACGTGAAAAGCGCACCACTCCATACGAACCGCTGGATTGCGTGTTCCTGTATGAGTCGGGATGAACCCGTTTTTAGCTTTAGGTTTATTATTGTTATCATTTATTTATTTTTTCCACATCGTTTCAATTAAAAGTTGCGGATGAGAAAAGTAGCCGATGGTTCTGTCCGGCCTTTGCCAACACGAAAAAATGTCTTTTACAGCAAATCCAAAGTGAAAGCATCGCACTTCATGTCTAAGGACGCTCTCTCGACTCAGGTTCTCTGCGACAGCTCTGTCTGAAAAAAAAAAAAAAGACTGCTTGGGGGGAGGATTTCGCAACACAAAACCAGAATTATTCAGAACTGAGAAATTAAGACGAAAAAAAAGAAAAAAAGCAATGAAGAGATTCTCGTCGAAAGTTCTCAATAATATTACACCAATACAATGGATCCCAGCGCAAACAATGGCACGCTCCCAGAGACAAACAATGATGATGAGCACGCGACTAATGAGATCCATAAAATGAAAGTTATATTGTCTTTGTCTTAAATTTTTAATCAGGTTCTTTAAAAGAGCGAAATTTAGAACAGAGCTTCTAGCCGTATAGGTAGTTGGTTACTGGCAATTGAAGAATGGTTCCCGAGGTCTTGACGGCCTTACAATCGATCCCTGGGAATTGAAATGAACCGACTGTTCTTCAAGGTATCAATGGACATCTTTAATTTCTGTGACTACTTGTCCAGAGAAATGACTCCTCTCGAGAAGCCTCTGTTTATAGAATTCAAGTTAACATTTTTCAGAAAAAAAAAATTAACCCCGCATCAGTTTTAACAGGTTGCAAAATTTCAACACATTTTATAACATTGGTTTACTTCCAGCCCGTTAACACGAGATTTTTCCCACCAGTTTTTAGTTCTTGAACTCCGGATCCAGGTCAAATAAGCGTTGAAAATTCGTCGAAAACGAAATTAAAAATTTAGTGACTGTAATTAAGTCTGTTTAAAATGTGTTTTACAGATTGTATCAAGTCTTGTCACGAAAGGGATAACAAAGAAAGGTGAGTAAATTCTATTTTTGTTCTGCATTGCAAAGTTAACCTGGGTATTTATAAACCTTTAACCGCCCTAGCTATGTCCTACCGGTTTTGCCATTATATTGTTAGAGTTAATTTATTTAAAAAAGTGCCAGGTCACAGATGACATGTTTTCAAAACTTCAAAATTCAAATAGAATAACATTAAATTTCTGTCAATTTTGATTGATGTTAACTCATAAATTTCCACACGAGAATCGAACATATACTAAATGTTATTAAACTGTCAACATAATGCATTTCCAGCTTTCTCCTTGGTTCACTGGACCTCGGTTATCACGTTTGACCTAATATGAAAAATGAGATCGGCAAATGTCGCTTTAGTTTCAATTTTTTCTGAGGGAAGCCAAGTTTCAGCAAGAAACAAAATAAACGGAAGGTTGAGAATTTAATAAAATAATAGCCCACTTTCGATATATTAAAATTCAGTTCTAAACAAAAGGCATCATCTCGAGGCTCTGGGGAATAGATATAAGGATTTGTATGAGTTTATTCCCCAGAGCCTCAACATGATGCCTTTTGTTTAGGACTGAATTTTAATATATCGAAAGTGGGCTATTCAAGTACAGTTGAACCTCTCTAATGCGAACACTAAAGGGACAGACGAAAGTGTCCGCATTAGAGAGGTGTCCGTATTATAGAGGTCACCAAGATTGCAACATTTTTAAGACTCCACTGACAGTTTTAAGTGTTCAGTAACGAAAAATAGGCCCAGTGTATCTAAACTGAATAATATACGGTATCAGACACATTGATTTGTAGATCTCAGTTACAGTACATACTTTATACGAATCGGTTATTTGAAACTAAAGGAACTACGTACAACGCAATGCTTCACCTAAAAAGGTACTAATAAAAGTACAATTTTCAAAACTCCAGTTGAAGATCAGGGAATAAAACGTTCATGCTTGCGTAATCACAAACTCTCTCTTCTTCCCGTCCCCTCTCTCGCTCCAGGGGACGGAAAGAACAGAGACCCTGGGAACGAGGTTGCCAACTAACGGGGTTACACAATGATACGACGAACGAACGAAC
>BLFK01000907.1:1314828-1319828 GCA_014634185.1 Astreopora myriophthalma
TAAAAAAAAAAAAAAGTTAACGGAGGTCATGTGACCCAAAAAAGCTGGAACGAGCAGGGAACCCAGTAACACATGACTTAGGTAATTTCCTCAGGTCTGGGGGGATGCAGGAGCCGATTACTTGGAGCCTCCATCTTCCATACAAGCCCTGAGAGTCAACGCTATCCCGTTTAGTTTTATTTACAGAAACAGTTTTCGCGGAATATTTGTCACCTTATAAGTAATAACCAATCAAAGCAGAGCTATGACCATGTTTCATTCACATACATGCTTTCACGCGTCTAAAAAAAATGGGGGAAAGCGTGGAAGAATTATAGGCTGTTCTAAAAATAAATCTAAGCGGGAAAGGGTTGACTCAAGGGTACAGAACATATGGAGGCTCCAACTAATCGGCTCCTGGGGGGTGCTATTCCATATTATTGCGCCACGTCTAGAAAAAGATTTGATTTGATGGGTTAACCTGCAGTGGAATATTTAGTATAGAGATTACCGGCGGAAGAAAATCTTGTGTTGTATGTATGTATAACGTTCGCAGAACTAAAAATGTTAGATATATTACGGGGTGATGAGCTAGTTATTGAAGACATCATGCATTAAAATCGACACTGCTTTAAAATAAAGGAGGCTAATTGGGAGGCAACGGGAGGAAACAAATAGAAGGATGGCGGGAGATCTATAAGATGCAAGGTAGATAAGACGGAAGGCACGTTTTTGTAGAACAATGATTTGATTAAGGTAAATAGCTTGAATGATTCTTGCCTGGATTTCACTAACAAACGCAAAAGTTAACCAAGCGCGGGAAAGCTTCTCCGAACAATTCTTGATTTTCACGTGATGTCCTAAAAAACTAAACTAAAATTGAACTAAACAACCTTGTGAGCTCTTATGTTAATCAGATATGAAAAATATGTACGCTTATTCTATCCAAGACCATTGCTAAACTTAGATCTTTTGATGATTGCAATAAATTCAAATGAAAAACAATAGCTTATTTACTTATTAGACATTCCAACCCATTCAAAAATCTTACATTTGTCTTATTGGAGCTGAGCGTTGTGTGCCGGCCTTGTCATATCAGTGCACCAAGTTAACGAAACACATTACCCGGGCGTCTCAAAATAGCAAATCCAGCCGGAAATCAGTTGTGCGGATTTTCGTTAAGAATGAGAATCCGTTGCGTTTGCCTTCGCTTGTGCGGTCAGTCCCGTGGAGCTTACAGCTACTGGCTGTTTAGACGTGCTTTATGGAAGGGCATTCTAGACAAAAATGCAATTAGATGGTGAACAGTGTTCCATTCGATCGTACCTATGTTCCATTCGATCGTACCTGTGTTTCATTTTATCGTACTTCAATTATTTTGTCGTAAGCTATACTCCATTGGCTTATTTTTCTATGGCATTCGATCTTACATTAGGGCCATTGGATCGCATTTTACATTTAACCTTACCACCGAGGAAACAACTTTCCATCGGATCGTAACTATGGGTGCTTTCGATTGGGAAATCCGGATTTAGATCTTAAAATCCGGATCTTCGGATTTCCAATCGAACACAAAATCCGAAAACGGATTTCATTAATTGAAATCCTTCCCTGACATGGATTGCAATTAACAAAATCCGTCGCGAAATCCGTTTCCGGATTTTGTGTTCGATTGGAAATCCGAAGATCCGGATTTTAAGATCTAAATCCGGATTTCCCAATCGAAAGCACCCTATAGTTCGCTCGTAGTCTTCATTTGGTGAGCGGTGAAACGAGAGAGCATAAGCCTCGATTTCGTGTGCGTTTGGAGACTTTCGACTGATGATTACATGACGTACATTTTAAAATTGAGCTGCGCATGGAGCCAGGATTCATGCAGAACCGTCATGTTAATTGTTATCAATTGATTTTATATCCATTCATGGATCAACGAAATCCGAATGTACGAGAAGGTTATTGGAAGAGCCTTCTCCAAAGAACAACTGATGTATTGAGAACAGTTCTTAACGAACTTGAAAGTCTTGTTGGGAGTAGTACAAGTGTTGTCGTGAGCGCACCATCTCCATCTCCATCCGCTCGGTCATCTTCCTCGACAGCAAACGCGTCAGAAGATTTCAGGTACACTGTCAGCTTAGGTTAATTTTTCGAATGAAATGTTATTTCAGTTTTAAGGAAATCTTTTTATTACAAGCTAAGTCTTGTAAAAGGAGGTGCATCTTGAAAAAGGTTCTCCCAAATAACTCAAAAATCTTATATTTACCTTATTAGCGAAATATAAGATTTAAACTGGCTTAGTTCCCGGCTATCTTTGTAGCAATATTGTTAAACGATCTCAAATTCATGGAGTATCCACAAGGCAATCTAATGGGACATTAATCTGATCAAGTATAGAACGTCCTTATTCTTAATTATATTTTATTGTAAATATTAGGAGTAGTTTTAGTTGTAAGGCGCATTTGATCATATACAGATGTTAATTTGCGCCTAATATGTAATAAACTATTATTATTATATTATTATTATCCTTGGCCCAACGTTCCCTTTTCTATCGCGCTGCAAAACGTTGGAATAAGTTGAGCCAGCACATAAAGACCGTTCCATTAATCATTTAGCAAATGCCTTCTTAATTTTTTAATTTATTGCAAGGTTGTAAATCTTCATTATTGTAGTAAATTATATTGTAAATTAGTTCTGAAAACGCACGTGGGAGAAATTAATAAAATTGTATCGTGTCGTGTTGTATTAGGGGAAGCCTTGAGCGGCCATGTCTTTTCAGTGCACCAAGTTCACACAGACCTGGATTGCACTTATGAATGTCTTTCGACTCCTAAATGCGCTTCCCTCAACTTTGAAGTTCGAACGTCGCGATCTCGGAAGACTTGTGAGTTGAACGCCGTGTCCCTGAGAACGTCTTCTAGGCGTACTGCGCTGCAAACCCGTGGCGGATTCGCATACTACGAGCCCATTACAGCAATCGCACAAAAAGAAATCACCACAGCGTCGATTGAACCAGCAGCTAAAGAGAGTAATTCATTTTGGTCGGTAGCTCCACAAGGTTAGTGGTTATTAGTTAGACTGATACTTGGCAATAAATCACTTGCCTTTAGGACAGTACAACACAGCTCGATGCTTTTGTCCTTTTGGAACTGTTCTGCTTATTCTTATTCCGGTTTACACGCGGAATATGCTGCCTAATAACTGGAGCACGGTTTTACAAAAAAGAACCGGTATCCGCGGAGCAGCGACGGGAACTCTCGCCTTCCACCAATGTGTCCCGGGTTTGAATCCCGGACTATGCGTCAAATGTGGGTTTACTCTACTTGGAGAGGTTTACTCCATATTCTCTAGTTTTCCCCTCTCGACAAAAACCATCATTCCATTTTATTTCTGTTGATTGTGATTTAATTTGATTTGAAATACATGTCCCCAATTAGTGCTCTAGCGCGAAATCCATTGACACTTATTTCAAGTTAAACAACAACAACGACAACAACATCAACAACAAAGTTTTCGAGCAGGTGGCCATTCTTGTTTCCAGTCAAGAGCTCTTCGTTTCTCTCAGCCGGCGAGACTGCGCTTAACGTTTTCCAACTGGAAGCCGTCAGCGAAAAGCGAGAAAATTGATATGATTTTTTCACTCATGAAAAATTTCGTGTGCGGCCAGTTAGTTGGCGATATGAAATTTCTCGTCTGGTGAGAAAACTGAAAAATCTTATGACCGGTCAGATTGGATCCAGTCTGTAACGAAGTATTTTTGTTTCACAAGTTTGCTTAGAATACTTATGAAATAAGTGACACTCTGGCACTGCTTTCTTTCCTCCATATAGCGCTCCTATGTGGGCCAAACTGGCATCCATACAAAACAGGTTGCATCCAATTTTTCAGCGACCATAAAACTCGCCATCAGGCAAAAACTCATTGTCAGGGACTCGAAACCTCAAGTGGAGTCAAAGGCCATTTAATTGCGATTCTGTCTCAAGATGACAACAAGAAAGTTGTAGCTTTATCTTTGAATTCATCATCGTCAATACAACAAGGTATTGTATAACGTTCTTCATTACGGTTTCTAAATTGAAAATGACAGCCACCAATTTCATACGAAGTCTCGAACTTTTCAGGCCCCAGTTGTTCGAAGGTTGGATAGAGCTATCCACTGGATAAATCAATTGGTTTTGCTGGGCTTAGAGCGGCTTTCAAATGACTGTAGAAAGTAATTAAGCGATTGCGCTTGCTACTCTTTGTGATTGGCTTAAGACGATCGCGCCAGTTTATCAACCAATGAGAAGGACAACCAAAACGCGACTTGCGTGCGCTATTTTTCTCGCGCTTTGAGCAAGTTACATGGAATTGCTACGAATTTTGATTGGCTCATTGTGCTGTTTGGAGGTGCTCTGATTGGTTGGAGTTATTACTTTGGTACTGGTTTACAACACTCAATTGAAAACCGCTCTATCCGCTGGATAGTGATCTATCCGGTACGTAGATAGCGTTATCCACTTTTTGAACGACCGAGGCCTGATTTTTAAAGTCCTACTGAATGCATGGTTGCAATTTAACGAATTTTAATTCCGGGACGGGAAAAACCGCCTTTTTTCATGAAAAACCACCTGACTTTGTAACGGCAGAATTGTTTCTATCAAATATTACCGTTTGCATGATGGCAAGAAGGAAAAAAAAGCTAAGGGAATTCCCTCAAACTCTCACATGATATGTATTGGGCAATCAGCCCATAGGGCTAAGGAACTCCATTGGGCTGGCGGGAGTCATTTCCCGGCTAATCCTAATCCTAATCCTAAACCGGGATGGCTTCTTGAATAGCTAACACTCTATCTAACCTCTTCCGTAGGAGAATACTATATTGGCTTAGATGACAAGGGGCGGGAAGGAGTGTACAGCTGGACTGACGGGACCGAAGCTGTTTATACAAACTGGATCGGTGGTTCTCCCCCAAGTGCATCGGATGAGAATAAGAAAGACTGTGTGATCATAAAAATCGGCAGTAGTGGTGATGTTGATAAAGG
>BLFK01000907.1:1322328-1327580 GCA_014634185.1 Astreopora myriophthalma
CAATCTCAGAAATAAGTTCACCATAAAGATTTCAGAAATAAGGTGGAGGTAACTCAATAAAACCCCATTTACACTCGCACAAAATCTGGCACGGCACTCCTAAATCTTGGTACGGAAGACCAGAACCTATGTTTTTCCGGGCACAACCTGGTATATTTTTAACGTTTGAACAAAACCGACTGAGGGCTTATTAGGCACCCCTGCCACAATTTTGCGCGTGTAAACCGATTGCCGTGTCGTGCTACGTGCAAAGTGGCTAGTGATATCTCGAAGAACGAACACTGCGCATGCCATTTTGCGCATTTTCGCAGGCAAAAGATTGAAGGTAGGTATAGGCAAAAACAACTCTGAAAAAAAAGGCAGTCAACCAGTTTAGCTTATAACCGAGATCATTACTCTAGCCGTAGGCGGCTAGAGTTATAAATTTTTTATTCGGGTCACGATTTTCCAATCAATTATCGATTGCTATCGATATCAGTTTGAGCGGGCTTTTTAAATGAACGTACGCACTGGGATTCGAACCCGCGCTCTCCTGCGTCAGAGGCGACAGCGATGTCCACAAGGCCATCGAGCCAACGTCGCGTGCCGTATGGAAAACCATGTATTAATACCTTCTTTACGTGACCGGAAACCAGTACTTCCCATATCCGGTTGCATTATGTGACCAGTCAGCCATCTTTAGCCAGCTCCTTTCATTGTACAATTACTCCTGATGAAATGTCATCAAAATGCCATCGGAAAGACTTGTCAAGCATCCGTTTCCCAATTTTGAGTCAAATCCGATGTGTTTAGTAACATTTTTAGGTGCGTACAACATTCGACGATCGGAGTTTTGTCGATGTTATCGCTATCGTTGTGGAATGTTTCACTGAACAGTTTCTAAGGCCGGCTACTATTTGCTATCAGCTTTCTAGCGTAAAATTAACCATGCACTCTTTTTTAAATCGGCTAAAAGGGAGGCTAGAGTATAGGCTACCTGTAGCCTCTTGTTATAAATACAATCTGTCAAAAATTGTTTCTTGCCTCAGTGGCTGAGTGTTTTCTGCTCATTTATATTACCAAGGAAGCACTTTTAAAGACATCATACAACGGCTTGATCTGTTTCTATGGCAACAAGAGACTCAGACGTCATTGTTTGTCATCATTGATGGCAACGAGTTGCATGTTGGTGGTTTCTTCTGAATAAGTTTGATTTCGAAGAAAAAGGTGGTCTATGAGAAAGAGTGTATGGTCACGCGACCAGCAGCCATATTGGTTTACTGAAACAAAGAAATTAGTTGCATAAATGTTGAGTTCAATTCCCAGATAATCTTGTTGTCGTCTATTGTCGCCGTTTATTTGCTTTTCCTGCTCCAATATGGCCGCCGTGACATCACAGTGAACACACTCGTCGATAGTATGTAGAGAGCAAGAGCTCGGTCCGTTGAGCCGACATCTTGGTTTTCTGACATAAAGCAAGTCCGAAACAAAGGCAGCGAGACTTTTCTCCCCCCACTCCCCCATGTGCCGACTTTTTCATACTTCATTATGAACTCCTTAGGCACATTTTCTACTTTCCCCAGACTACTTCCTCTGAGTAACCCACGATGGAGCAAGATAAGGATCAGTTGAGCTCACACTCGCGCAAAATACTCCTCTTCTGCAGACTAATGGAAGGAGCAAGGTCTGCACACCTTAATAAAACTTTTAAGATCAACGTTTAAAGACGAAGATTAAGGTCTTATCTTCGGATGACAGGAGAAGAATGACAAAATCCATGAAATCACCTTTGCTATTCTATTTTCTTATACTATAAAACTTGGGTATCATACACCGGAAGCATTTTCGAACACTACTTTCAGATACTCATTCTTCCCAGTTACACGTCGGAAGAGCCTCCGAACGGCCTTCCTTATTAACATGCTCGGAAGTCTTCGGAAGCTTGGTAATCTGTGTCTGTCTGTGACACTTAGCATCTTCTTCCGACATGTTATCAATTATATATTTGGCAGCAACTTCACTGCATTTAATGACTTTCTGTTTCTCCCAAACAACTTTGCCTCCTTCACATTGCTGTCTCGTCTACGTGATCTTTGACCAAGGGCTCACCCTTCTCTTGATGATTCTGTGGATGACGCCTAATGGAAGTAGTTTCTCGGACCGTGGTGTACTTTGTAGAAGACTGGGTTCTGAATGACCTCCAGCGGACGCCCGAGTTCTTCCTGAGCAAGATACCTTGCAAGGCATTACGAAATTTATCCGTTAGCAACATGTACAGCCATGAGTTGATAGCACTGTTAGCATGCCCAAGCCATATACAGATGAAAAACACAGACCGGGGAAAACTTGTAGAAAGCTTGTAGTTGAAAGCAAGAATGAGATGATAAGTCTGCGTTGGGAGCCAACAGAGAGCGAAGGCACTGGTAACTATCATGAGCGTGCGCACAACCTTTCGCTTCATTGCCACGTGACGTCCTTCCGTTTCTCTTAAAATCACTCCAGGCGTTTTTCGGCGCCACAATGCGCGACAAACCATGCCGTAGAGTACTGCTATCAGTATCAACGGGACCAAAAAGGCGATGAGGAAACAGTAGGTATAGTAAACTAGAAGGCCTTTTTCCAAATCTCCAAACACGTCCAGAAATGCAGGGTGGCAAAACATTTCCTCGCCTTGCAGATTCTTAGGTTTTTCGATCTTCCACAACACAGCGGCTGGAATCATGACAGCCGCTGACGTCAGCCACGTTGCGGCAGTCAGGACGTTGGCGCGTCGAAACGTTGTGTAACGTCGCAAAGGGTAACAGACGGCCAAGTAACGGTCGAATGCCATTAGCGTCAGACTTATGATGGACGCCGCTATGGTCACGTGGAACACATAATACACAGCTTTGCACGTGACTTGGCCCACGATACCAGTCAGCCATCTCATCTCTGTGTACGGCACTGCTATAGCTGTTGGCATGACGATCACGGTTACCAATAGGTCAGCGGCTGCCATGTTCACGAACAGATAGCTGGTTATTGTTCTGGTTCCGGGCCGCCTCGTTACTATGAACACAAGCAAGAGATTTCCTGCCAAGCCTACGACTATCGTTATGCAATAAAGAACGGTCATTGGCAGCGCGTTTGGATTGGTGGTCGGGTTTTCTGTGGAAGAAATTCAAACAAGGAAATGAAATTAGAAGAAAATTGTTTCAAGAAAATAAAAGGCAAGAGGATAAAGTTCTGTTTCTTAGTAACTTTTGGGTACTGCTTTTTGCAGATCTAAGATTCCAAATAGGAAGGTTTCGGGCAATTTATGAAAATATAGGATTTGCTTGAATTGGATTGCTTTCAAACAAGCGGGACTGACGCACACAGAGGTTAATCCTTGAAATGGTTTGGATCTACAGTAGCTGTAATTAAAGCATAAAATATCATGACAATAATACTCGAGCCACTCCCCTTGTTGGGCTTTTCAAGGCGAGTGAAAAAAGCCATGCAGCAGCTCTCGCAACGTCTCACATCATTGGTTCATTACCCTTCCAGACAACAAGAAAACTAACAACAGAAACAACGCATCTAACGAACCCTAAAAAGAATAGCTGCTGTTACACCGGAGGGCCAACAGAATTACAAACTTACGAGAGCTGCTACACCACTGAGTGAAAGAAATGAGACAAATGGACAATACCAGAAGGCCATATGTTATGGGCTCCTGACCATATAGAGTTAATAATCCCTGTGACAATCCCTGTTCCAAGGCCAGTTGCCTCCTCCCAGTTCTCGCTCATGTGCCGACTAACTGTGAACCTGGAACAGGCTATCCTAACTAATGGGAGGCCGAGCAGTTGGCTATTTGACTTCAATAGCAGAGCAGGAGTTAAACCTTGGGACTACCGTGAACAATCCCGGCTATTCGGGTCAAAGCGGGATTAGTACTTGAACCCAGCAACTCCAAATTTCGTGTCCTGCGTGCTAAGCGCACTGCTCCTGTCGTCCTATTTAGCAGCATAGACCAGTGTTAGAAGTCCATAACCCAGAAGTCTCGATCTGTCTCAATTGTCCTTGGCCCATCAGTTTACGATGTTAAGTAAATTTTGAATAGAGGTCCCGCCAAATAATGGCCAATCAGTTGGGGCCTGAAAACCACAATGCGTCTCACTGGTCCGCAACCAAGAACCGCACGAGGGATCCAGTTCGTGCTAAATGCAAATCATGGCACAAATCTAGCAGCAGCCGTTCTAAAAATAGATAATACCGTAAACTGATGGGCCGCATTCCATTCCAGATCGAGACTTCTGGGTTATGGACTTCTGCCAGTGTTTTTTATGGGAAAGTTGAATTTAAGTCAAGTTAAGTCAAATCATGTCACACTTTATTCACACTTCTCGGTATTAATCTATATTAATAACAGAAAAGCAGTTCTTAAATTAATATTGAGATGAGAAAGGAATGGATTGTACGGGTTTGGGGGGAAGTGTGCGGCGGTCAGAGGATCATATAGTCTAATTTTAGAGCTAAGCGTTGTTATATATCATCATCATCGTCATCATCATTATCGTTATCATTATTTATCACTTATTCATTTATTTATTATTATTTGTTGCAAATCAGTTTGAGCCTGAAAACGTTCTTAAGATGTTCTTAAAGTTACGCAGTATGAACCTCTCTAATGCGGACACTAAAGGGACAGACCAAAGTGTCCGCATTAGAGAGGTGTCCGTATTATAGAGGTCACCAAGATTGCATCATTTTTAGACTCCACTGACAGTTTTAAGTGTTCAGTAACGAAAAATAGGCCCAGTCTATCTAAACTGACTAATATACGATATTCAGACACATTGATTTGTACATCTCAGTTACAGTACATACTTTATCCGAATCGGTTATTTGAAACTAAAGGAACTACGTACAACGCAATGCTTCACCTAAAAAGGTAATAATAAAAAGGTAAATAATAAAAGGTAAATAATAATTATTACCTAAAAAGGTAATAATAAAAGTTTCTTTCAATAAAAGTACAGTTCTGAAAAACGTCTTTCCGTAGTTTACAAGTGCAGCGAAAAGTAACTGGAGTAATTTTCTTAATCTTTATGTCCTGTAATCATTCTAATCATTCAAGCTTTAAAATAGTCTGTAATGTTCTTCTGGAAGGCTTTCGCGAGTAGTTGTTTAATATACAGCGATTGGGCTTTTGAAATCACCTTGCATAGCTCGTCAAATAAATGGGATTCACCCCGTGCAGTAAAAAAAGTCCCATGTCAATAAATTTTCACTGGACCGGACAAACT
>BLFK01000907.1:1327713-1343540 GCA_014634185.1 Astreopora myriophthalma
AATAACAATAATAATAATAATAATAATAATACTTTATTGATATAGCGCTGATTACATTACAATGTCCAAGAGCGCTTTACAATTTCCAAAAATAATAATAGCAATAATAATACTAATATACAAATAAAAGAAAAGGATAATACAAAGTATAAAATAATAAAAATCAATAATTAGCTATATTTAAATATGTACTCATACGTGATGTAATCGAGTTAGGAACTGATCACGTGATGTTGGTTGATTGACAGGGGAGAGTCGAGAGAGCGAGAAAGGAATGTAATCGAAAAGGAATGTGAGCGCGAAAAAAAAGAGAACGGTCAGAACGGAATTGCATCAACGTATCATCAGCTCTACCAACTGAGCTACGAAGCCACACATTGGGAGCTCCCGGTGTGTGGCTTCGTAGCTCAGTTGGTAGAGCATCGCACCGGTATCGCGGAGGTCACGGGTTCGAATCCCGTTGAAGCCCTGATTTTTTCAGGCTTCTCCTTTCCAATTGCTTAAATCGGAAAATTAACTGCGATGATCATTCTTCACTTTCAAGATTAGTATTAGGCTCAGGCCCAGCTGAAAATAAGATGCGCCGAATCTGATACATTTTACAGAACTCTCCACCGTGTGAAAGGAAAATCTCCACGCTTTGCTGGTTTAAGGAATGAACGACTATGACAAAACACACATTGGTCTTGGCCACTTGCAGTTTCCACCCAGTTCTTGACAATCACGGTGCTCTGTTAAACAACAGACGTCAGCAGACTCTCATTTCTTCATAATAATAAAATGTAAGCCCCAAGGCACCCCAAGGCAATCCGTTTCCTAATATGCAATGGCATGGGCCAAGAAAATTGGCTTTTGTTTTGCAGGCGAAATTATTTAGCAAGCCAATTGTTTCCATTTTTATCGGCTTTTTTTTTCCTCTTTTTCTTGTTTTTTGTATGTTCTCTCGGATGCCGAGGAGGTTTAAATTGCGAGTGCACAATCCGTGTTTTTAATGATTTTGAAGAATTGTCATGAGTTCAACGCAGGCGGGAATCACGTAGTGCGGTCCTGTGACTCCTCCC
This sequence comes from Astreopora myriophthalma, assembly GCA_014634185.1. Taxonomy (NCBI): domain Eukaryota; kingdom Metazoa; phylum Cnidaria; class Anthozoa; order Scleractinia; family Acroporidae; genus Astreopora; species Astreopora myriophthalma. Next base: position 1,328,775 of record BLFK01000907.1, read on the forward strand.
GAATGACTTTAAAATTGCAACTCATGCTTTACTACCACCGACCTGACAGCATGATTTTTGTAATTCGCTGGTAGCTACTTGTAAATGTTGGCTTCACTACAGAATACAGGGCCACTTATTTCCATATCATTGAATAACAAAAGCTCCCATTATTGTGTGTCTCGTTCTACAAAAGCTTCTAACCAATTTGCATGTGCTGGCCCTGTGTGGCCCTGTATTCTGTAGTTGCTCCGTTTTCTTATTGAGTAAATGTATTATTTATTGCTGCCAAAAAGCCCCTTTGTTATCGCATCGAAGTGAATTATTGATCAACGCACAAAAATTTACACAGCTCGATCGGATGTCAAATAAGTGAGCTTGGATCGGTAAAATAAAACCCTAATTATATTGATCACATACTTCGATCTCTGCCGCCCTCAATTTTTTCCGTTAGTTTTTGAAACTGCATTGTAACACGTACTGTGAACAGAGACCAAACACCCTTAATCGTGGAAGTCATTTGCTCTGTGTGTACCTTTAGTAACATGACGTGACCTCAAGTAATTGTGGGAACTATTAAATGCCATTATTAAAATGAGTAAAGACTAAGGGGCGGGTCGCATTACTGACCAATTTGTAATTTGGCTAGATTCAAAACGAGATCGACTAGCAATATTTTGAGTTATTTCAGGAGAGTTATGACTTAGAGTTAGAGTTAACGACTGCCAAAATCCCGAATTCAAGATTTTGGACTGCCAAAATCCTGAATTCAACATTCTGGAAAGCCAAAATTAAATGAACCGACTTAGACCTTATCACTAAACTTTAACCTAACCCTTCCAAAATCATGAATTCAGGATTTTCGAGGCTTAACTCTATAAAAGTAACTCCACAAAAATAACTCTATGAGTAGCCGTCCCCATTCAAAACGGCTGGGAACAAATTGCAAGACCAGAAATAAAATTGATAGATAAAATTTACAGTCGCATTTCAATTAAGTGAAAATGCAAACGTCAATCACACAGGTGAAATTTTAGCCATCCAAGCACACCGGCGACTTTGATGTTTTTTTCCCAATTTGAAATTTTTGAAAAAAGCAGAAATGAGCGGTCGCATTAGAAAAAAGGCGCGTTGACAGATTTTAGTCCGTAGAGTAAACAAATTTCTGCAAAATTGTCTCTAATGCGACCTGGGCCTTTTTAATATCGAATGAATACTTCTAAAACCCCAATCAGAAGTCATCAGCTGGGCGCTTTCATTAGTTGTGAGTTCAGGGTGACTTAACAGCTGCCTACTCAAAACTAGTTTAAAATAGATGTAGTCCCTTCTACCCGCGAGACTGTTTTCCAACCCCTTTTCTCTTTGGGTTTGTTGGCGGGCGCCACTCAAACCCGAAACTTTGAATCTTTGAACCTCTTTGAATCTCGTGTTGCATAACACTAGATGAACACTGGCAAGATTAAAAGGGAGATTTCTAGCAGTTTATCTTATCTTAGTACCAAACAAATATAAAGAGAATAAAACGGACATCATAACTTACGTAACTGAAAAAAAAAATCATTATACGCCTTTAAAAACAATCGTATTTGTACCCGTACAGTATTTTAGCTCCTATTTTCCGTCGGTAAATAAATCGACATCTTTTATGCGCACGCCTGTCAAACATAACCCTAGCGCATTCGATTAATCGAAAGAACTGAGGAAGTCAAACTTACTGTATGACCCATTCATGTCGCTTCAACGTGTATTAATGTCTCCACGCTAACATTCTATAATGCCAACGTGTAGGTTCGTACATGGACTACTGTTTATGCTATTGAAGATGCGCAGAAAATAATTTAGGAGGTCAATTGCTAAGTAGATTAACTGATTGGTCAGGCGATACGCCTCCATGCACGCAAGGATTATTGCCTCATCACAACAGATGTCCGGATTCAGGTTGTCAGCGGTTAGAATTAAACGGCTTATGGTTTATTTCAAATTCTGATATCAAGACCCCTGCTCACGATCGGCTTAGCAGTTATCTCAGGAAATGGAACAGGAATCAGTGCACTGTTGTTCGTGGTGCAGTGTCTGAAACACAACCTGTTGCAGTTGGTATTCCACAGGGTTCGGTCTTAGGTCGACGTTATTTCAATTGTTTACGATTACCGTCATCCGTGATCTCACGTGAAATCTTCATTATGTCGATGACACAACGGTTTTTTTTTCTGCGAGGGTGATAGCGGGGATCAAGTAGTATATCGATTGAACAAGGCATAGGCCGAGCTGTATAACTGGTGCCTTGATAACAGACCTACAGCACACCCTAAGAAGAGTGAGACAGTGCTTATATAACCAGAATCCGTGTTATTGGTTATATTGTGTCTGTCGCTGTTATTGGAGACTATTGTCAAATAGGCAAATAAGTCACGTTTATTAGGAGTAACTGCGGATGACAAGCTGACATAGACTCGACATTTGATCGAAGTAAAAAAGAGCTTTGCTAATAACTTCAACTTATTGAAAAGAAAAATCGAGATTTTTGCCTGAGAACGTATTTTACCTTCTGTTACGTATAGCCCTGTTACGTGGGATCTTAGCTACCTGCATCGGTTGAAAAACTTCACAGTCAAGCAGTGAACAACTGAACAGCAACAACTTTTATTTAAAACACGGTGGGTTTTAAAGCTAATATAGCTTGTGGGGCGAAGTTAGTGTATATAACTTAAGGCAAGGACATATCCCACGAGGATCCATTGAAATAAGACACAAAGTCTTTAAATTAATGCATGAGCGATGCTTATAATCACACACGTATTATCGGAACCAATAATGTGACATAATATCATTGATAAAAAATAAATAAAACACAAAATTGATATATGCGTCAAGGGGATATAGTGATACCAAGGTTTCAGTCTTGTTACCTTGAATTGTCAATTGGCTATAGAGGCGCTAACCTCTGGAACACCATTACAACGACTAGCCCTCAAGGGGATATAGTGACACCAAGGTTTCAGTCTTGTTACCTTGAATTGTCAATTGGCTATAGAGGCGTTAACCTCTGGAACACCATTACAACGACTAGCCCTCAGGAATTACGCATGCTACACGTGACGCTTGATGCATGACGCTTAATCAGCTATCGTGTTTAAATATAGTTGATGCATGTATATATGTGTATGTAGACACAAATTGTTATGCCTATGTTGCTTATATAAAACCTTATAAGATTGTTCTGTGAATTGTTCGCGTTGTCAAGGTGTTGCCTTAGTCAGCTCCGCTTGCACGCTGGGACAGTAATCAGCGATTCGTATGGTATAAATTTTGACCAAGGCCTGATACCAAATATCCAAGACAAAATCCCGCCAAAGGGATAGCCTGGGACCTGGCTCCGCAGTTGGGGTTATGAATTGGCGAGCGAAGCGAGCCTAGAAAGGCCCCAGACCCCGCTAGGCTCGCTTCGCTCGGTCCCAGGCTATCAAAGACCGGTGGCCACTCGGATCCCGCCATCCTCAAACAATTCAAAGTACGGAAGGAGGGAGGGAAAATTGAGCTTGACTTATTTGAAGCGGCAAGTGAAAAGAGGCCTTGTGTGCCTTGTAGAAGGAAGCACTAGATAGCAGACTAAAACTAAATCAGTTTCTGAGCCCGCGCGAGTGCGAACTCCACCAAAACCATGTTTTCACTTAACGCGCTGGTCACATATTGGAGGCGCGGTGCCCCAGTGGTAAGAGCGTTGGATTTGCATGTGGAATCCCGTTCTGACTACCAAATGGGTTTGTCTTTGGTGGTCCCGAGTTCAACTCCATCATGCATAGTAAATAGCCAACTGGGCCCCGTTGTTCAAAAGCCGATTAACGCTAACCCTCGATTAAAAATTAACCGACGTTTTAATTTCACACACAGAAAACACTTTCAAAAAGTGGTTTTTGACTAAAGAGGAAGAAAAGTGTAAGTTACAAGTGACAAGCAAAATTTTTCGGGAAAATTTGTGTTGATTGGTAAATAAACTGGAATCAAAGTTCACTCTAACCCAGGGTTAGCTTAATCGGGCTTTGAACAACTGGGCTCTGGTTGCCTCCTTCGAGTTGGGTTTCTTAAGGTTTTTCTGTTTATTTCAATTGTTAGTTTCTTTACACGGCCCCACAAGCTTAAAGCTTTAAATGTCACCATATATTAATTAAGGTTCTTTATTTTAGTTTTGAAACACTGATGTTTCTGTTCAAATAGCATACAGGATTTTCCTAAAATCATTTCTAACATTAAGTGGCAACGCCGCATGGGAATATTTCACCATCCCAATTTTTTTCTTTAATTTAGGGCTCAAACTGAAAAAGCCTTTTATCATTGCCATACAAACGGTTTTTCCGGCGAAATTGTGATGAGATGAATCTATGATGGATTGCATATGTTTATTTTTTATGGAAAAATGCAAAATTATTTGGAACAAGGCTCCTGCAAAAACTCAAAAGATACACACAAAGGTTGATTTAAGGATACAGTGCATATTGAGCTAGGCTTCTGGTTACAGTCAATGTGATCTAGTAGTTTCCTTGTGAAAGACGCTATGAAATTAAGTCCCGGATGGCAGGAGGGCCCCAATTACAATGTGGGAGATTGCTTACTTATTGAACATGTCTACTCAGCATAAATCCATTCATTTACCCTTCAGGAATAGACTCAACCAGCATAATAACGTGGTGAGTTAACAGCGTTTCGGGTGTAATCAATCGATTAAAAAAAAAAACATTTTGCATGATACATAAGCAAATACGGATTTTCAACTTTATTTCTATTTTTGTTCTTTTTAAATGGCGACTTTATTCTCTAAAACTGTAAAATACATACGTAGTCTCTGCGCCCCCAAAAAATGTATTTTGAAGTTCAAAAGTTTGAGGTATATCCACGTTTTAAGTTTGCATTTAGCTGCCTTTTTTCTTATCATACTGCCTTCAAAACGCACGAAATACAGTCGCAGAAAACCTAATTTTGAAAGTTTCTCGGGGAGCATGCCCACGGACCCCCCTAGAGGCTCGCGCCTCCGACGCTTGTTTGGTCCGTCGCCTCGTTGGATCGCACCCTCCCGCAAAAAAAAAAAAACCTGCCTATACGAGCCTGTATTGTTATTGATAATCACATGATTTCGAATGTAATTTAAAATAATTCAAAATTCCAAGTTGGATGTAATGAGTAATGTGATCCGCAAAGCTGAACATCAATAATAATTGTAATTGCCTTATTCTGAAGATTCTCGATATGAGGCAGTGGCCGCTGCTTCTTATTTATTACCCTACACTATGCACCCATAAGAAAGATAGGGATATACTAAAGTATAATATAAACTAAGGAGCGGGAATTAAAAAAGGAAACGCTTTGCTTTTGCCAATACATCAATAATTTTACTAATTTTCCCAGCAATGTAGTCAATATGTTCGTGCCATATATTAGTCAATCACTGGTCCTAGATATTTTATACAAGATGCTTGCAAGTGCCAGCGTTGACCAGCTAATGTGAGTGATGAAGAAACATTGTAATTAACTTTTATCTCGGGTGAAAACTAAATGGTTAGTCTTACTTAAATTCAATTTTAATTTATTAGCACATAACCATTCAATTCTAAGTGACAGAGCTTCATTCACACGCACAATTAACTCATCCAGGTCTTTACCAATCCCATTTAAGGAACTATCATCAGCAAAGAGTCTAGCAGAAAATATATCAGTGGCCTGAGTGATATCACTTACATAAATCAAGAAAAGAAAGAGCCTAAACCTATGATTTTCAGTTCCTTCTACCCCATAGAAAACAAGTTTTTTTCGTTAACAATATTAATATTGAATGATTTACTGTATCAAAGGCCTTACTCAGGTCTAAAAATAAACTCCGGCAAGTGCACACTGAGATTTCTTGTGCAGTAGTAATTTGATCTAGCTAAAAGGTCAACTAAACAATTACTTGTAGCTCCACCTTGCCAAAAACCAAATTTATTAGATATTACTAGAAGTAACCACAGGTTAGAAAGTGCGGGCCTGAATGCACTTGAAGAGCTTTTGTTTTTGATATTATAAGGCCTTCCATAGTAAAATAAAGTACAAAGTGGTTGAGAATGCATTTTTCAAATATTTTACTTAAATCAGAAAGAACTTAACTGATATGGGTTTATAATTCAATTACATGAGGTAATCAGGTATTACCACGGCAATTATCAAACTATTTGTAAAGATGCCCTGTCTAATCGATAAATTTTCAATACACGTCAAGGGTTGATAAACTTAAGTTGTAGCAGATGAAAGTAGAATAGGTTAAACGCAATTAAAATAAAATCTTGACCCCTCACGCGACAAGTATGACTAAAATTTACCCTTTTTCGGCAGTTTAGATACCGGCTTAGCAGGTATATCGCGAAACTATTTATTGATCTCATTAGTCATGGGAGAGGATTGCAGATAAAATCTCATTGGCATTTACTTGTCGCTTAGATATGTGCGATGCCCTCTTTTTATTAATAATTAGATTAATATTGTCCCACATCTTTTTTAGGATTGGTAAAGTTGAGCAGCACTTTGTTATAGAAGGGTGAGCGGTACAATGTATTAATAATGGTAATTTTATTACGGTAGATTTTAAATTTATCATACAAAGAAACGTCTTTATCTTGTATAAGTTGTCACGTACCTTAATCGATTTTTTGAGCCCGGAGGTCATCCAAGGTTTGTCTGATTTACGTTTGATTTCAATCGATTTGAGAGGAAAATGTGTATTGCTTATGCTATTGAAGACCATTAGAGATATGTAAACATCTGCTGAAGCTCTCATTTGTATCCGTAGCTTCAAATACGGGACATCAATTAGCTATTCTTAAATCACATAAAAAAGCCGTTTCATCAAATTTCTTTAAGTCTCTGATTCCAATTGTATCAGGGAAAAAACTGATTCGATCTCATTCGATCTCATTCGATCTCATCAATTCATCTATTCTAATTCGATCTCATCTATCCTTAAAGCTTCCCTCAGACAAAGTAGATATGGGTCTTTAAATTTAATTTGTCCAAAGTATATAAAAAAGAATCAGAAGGTGCTAGGACTTTTCAAGTATCAGCCACTGGGTTTTATTATTCACCTCCCAATGAAATTAAGAGTAGCTCTAGTTTAGAAATTTTGAAGAAGTCTTTATATAAGTATTTTTTGGAGTCCTATAAAGATGTTTATCACTTACTATATCTTAGGCTATTCTACTTTATTTTAATTTTTATGTTAATTTTTAGATAAATTATATTTTAATTGATTATAGGCCAGTTTAATTACTTCATTACTATTATCATATGTATTTATGTTTACTTTTAATTTGTTTGAGGGCCACGAGTTTACCAGTATTTTATACTATCAAGTGCTACCCTCAAAATAAAGTTGATTATTATTAAAGTTGATTATTTCTGTGTTTAGGATCGTATGTAATAGCGACAACAGGAAGGTGATCAGCAATCTCAGATATCCGGTTGGTAAAAAAAAACTGTACTTCCACTAGTGCTATAAGAAACAAAATTAGACTGAATATTGTCAATACAACTTTCAGAATCTTCAGTGATCCTAGTAGCTTCAAAGATTAGAGATTTGAAAACCTGAGATGTAACTAAATTTAAGTATTCCTTTGATTTAGTATTTTAGATTAAAAAAAAATCAAATTTAGGCCCTGTTTACAAGCAGGTAGGGTAACCCTAGTGCTAGGGTTACCCTAGCAGGAGGGTTACTCTAACGCTCCCACATTTCTTCTTTTTTTCATCGACGTGTTTACAAGGCAGCTAGGGTTACCCTAGCACTAGGGTAACCCTAGCTGAGCGCTAGGGTTACCCTAGCGCCAGGGTAGCCCTAGCTGCCTTGTAAACGCTCTGCTAGGGACAACTTGCTTACCCGGGACAACTTTTTAGCGGTTTCCATTGTGTTTGCGATGCTGGCGGTTACCAAGCACACAAAGTTGTCCCGGGTGATAGGGTAACCCTACGTTTGAAATTTTGCTAGTAAACCCGAGCTATCTTTGATCCTCCTGCTAGGGTAACCCTAGCAGTAGGGTTACCCTACGTACTTGTAAACAGGGCCTTAGTGTCTGTTCAAATTTATTAAAGAATTCTTCAAACGGCCAATTAGGCGGATTATAGATAACCTCAATAATCGTGTAACCAGTGTCTACCCAAAGATTTCCGATGTCATGTATTCTTAAACCTTCCCTCAGGCAAAAATCAAATTTTGTTTATGTAGAGAGACACTCTGCCTCCACATGAGTAATTAAGAACATCAGACACCATATTGTAACCATTAATTCAACATCTGTTAGATTATCTTGAAGTGTAATCCAAATTTCAGAAAAAACCAAGAAGTCAAAAACAAAACTATTAACTCACAAAGATCACCAAACTGTCTCCTGATACTTCTAATATTCAGGTCCAAGGCGGATAGGTGTTGGTTTACAGCAACAGAGAGCTCATTAAGTTCCTCAAGATTAAAAATTCCATGTTCGTTGTAAGATAATAAATTCCAATCAAGACCGGTAGATGAGTCCACGCAGCTGTTTACAACGTCTAATTTCATTGGATCCGTTTAGCGTTGATTGAGTCATTGACATATTTAAAAAAAACTCTCTTAAGATAAATTTATATTAACTTGTAAACAAAATATAAAATACGTAACTTAAAGTGCACCTAACCCCAAAATATATTTTTCGCTAAAATAAATATTTACTCCTGTTTGAAACACACTGAGAATTTTATCCTGTTTTCCACCAAATGTTGACTTTTTATAGGCTTCAAAACTGAGCCTTATTTGGTTCATGACCGAGTCAAAAGGGGAATGGGTCTATTCCTGATTTGACGTCACGAACTGATTTACATGCCATTAAGTCTTTGTAAACATGCATGCAAAATAGTTTGTGACGTCAAATAAGGAATAGACCCATGCCCCTTTTGACTCGGTCGTGTACCAAATGATGTTTAGTTTTTCGTAAGTTTTGGAAGCCTACAAAATGTCAAGATTTGGCAAAAATGGGAAAAAATAGGCAAATGCGTTTCAGACAGATGCAAAGATGTATTGTAGCGAAAAAAACATTTTGGGGTTAGGTGCACTTTAAACTAATAGAGTAGAATATGAAATCAGTTACTTGTAATTGAAGATTCTACCTATCGTAAATGAATCCATCAACATACACTTTCCCTTGCTAAGAACGGGTTTCTTGCCAGCATCGAATGCCTCTTTCTTTACATCTTTGAATTGTTATTTTCGTTGTCGATCTGCGTGAATCAAATCTTCGGTAATCCATACTCCACTTAACTCTCGCTTCTTTTTTACTACTTGAAATCTCTGCGGACGATAGAAAAACTTGCAAATAACAGACCCTTTTACCGACACGGCGGCCATCTTGAATTCTATTGTTCTGAAAAAGATGTTATGGGATGCTCAGTGGCAAATTCGCACATATTGTAGGTCGAAATTTAGTTTTCGACCAAAACTTTTCAAACCAGATCAATTTTTGAGTTTCCTTTGCCTCAGATTAATCGTAGTGTGAAATAAAGGATGTAAAAATCAAAGTGGCTTGAAGTTTTTCAAAAGAAAACCAAATTTATACCCACAACTTGTATGAATCCCCCCCCGGGCATCCCATAATATCTTTCGCAGAAACAATAGGATCCAACATGGCCGCCGTATCGGTAAAGAGGTCTATTGGGCGGGGGTTTCCGTCGTTTCTAGAGCCTCCGAGCCGATGGGCGTTCTCTATCACAGGTTCCAAATCAAGTTGAGTCGATATAATCTCCTTCACCTTTTTCCTACAATCCTAGCCCGGAGATGCAGGGACATTGTGGAATCGTAAATTGAATTCCCTCGAATAACGCTCAATGGAGAGGATTTTATCTTGCATTTCGTCTATGCTCGTCGCATTTTTCTGGACAATTGTATTTATTTCGTCAACAGGAAGTTGCGCGTCATGAAATTCACCTCTTAATGACTCAATTTTTTCATGTAACATTCAAACGTTTTGTGTTCTTTCTTTAAATCATCCAGTGTCTTTGAGTTAGGGTTCGCTTTATCTTTGAGCTTGGCCACATCGGATAATATCTTGTCTTCGCCTTTCCTGATACCATCTATGTTGGACCTCATCCCGGCTGGAAAGAGTATGTCTTACGAAGCTCTCGAAATCCACGACACATTCAGGGTCACTCTCTTGCTTTCCTCTGCTTTTTTTGTCTTTCGACATTTTACATACACAAAACACGACACTAAGATCAGAATAGGAAAAAAATAGAAGCTACAAAGATCAATTTCTATTCTCTTACGGAGAGTTGGAAGATGCGACCATCGTTCTCTGACCGCAGTATCCCTATGCTGTATGTATACACGATTAGCTGCAAAACCAATCTGGTACCCAAAGAGCCTGAGGACTCTGGGTACGAGATTTCTGCAAAACAGGGTTACTATCTCCCGAAAGCAAGAATTATGAAATTTTTAATATACGATTTCAAGGTCCTAAAACGTGGAACGCCATTGATGAAAATCCAACAGACTATTCTCTTTCCGTAAAGAAACTAACTGTGGTCTGTTTGGAAAGGTACTGATTTTTCAGAGTTCTGGGAAAGTTGTATTCTCCGATATGTTTTGCAACCTCTACTCACTAAGCGTGTTTGTTTTTGTTTTCTTGTGTGTGCCGATTTATAATCATTACTGTAAACTGGCACTGACGCCAGTGAATTTATATTTTCTTCTTTTAAATTATTTGTATAATTATATATATATATATATATATATATATATATATATATATATATATCTGTCTGATGAGTGCGTGAGCACGAAACTCGGAGTAACAGAGAATCTTGTTTCTTCGTTATATCTTCTTATATATATATACATATAATCATTAGTAAATTAAATTAAATTTAGATTATTTGTATAATTATATATATATATATATAATCATTAGTAACATATAATCATTATATATATATATATTTTGTTTTGAAGGCTAGAAATCCAACGATGTAGTCACAAGCTACATAATTTGTAGTCACAAGCTACATAATTTGCTAATAACAAATTATATTTTTATAATTATATAATTTGCTATATAATTTGTTATTAGCTGGTAGCTGGTACATCGGATCAGCCAAGGATGATTCACAGGCTACCAGCTAATAACAAATTATATTTTTATAATTATATAATTTGTTATATAATTTGTTATTAGCTGTTAGCTTGTGAATCATCCTTGGATGACCCGATGTATGTCGTTTTCCTGAATGTTAAACGCCGGGGAACTCCGTGGCTAACCAATAACTTTATCGATTGCTCTGTTGCCAGCAGGGTTGTCGTGATGGTCCAGTGTTTAGCACACCCGACTAGTAACCAGGGGGACGCGGGTTCGATTCCCACTCACGGCATCATATGTGTTTTCATTCAAAATGGATCAGTTAGTAGTTCGCTGTTGCTATTTCTTCATTCATGCTTCATTAGTGTGCTCTTCTATTGAGCGCACTCATTATTGTATATATGGCGTTTTATCACTAACTAGTTTCGTACCGCACAACATGTGCGGCACTCATCTGATAAAACGGCCCGTGCTATGTCATGAGTGCCGCACATGTTGTGTGGTACGAAACTAGTTAAAGACGCCAAGTCGAATCTTCAGTTGATCAGACTACCAAGATTATCATGATTAAGGCTCTGGTTCTTCCATTGAGCACTCTGTCAACAGGCGTGTTCCTCGATTGGTGTATATATATATATATATACATTTATTTATTTGTTATAGACGTGAGTGTTTTACTGGGAATTACACCACTCGTAAAATTCATACGAAACTACATCCGGGACCGTAGTGGCGTATTTTCCATATCCTCAGTAGTGAGGATATCGTCATCTCCCGCCTTTAAGTGAATAAAACTGTTTTAGCTTTTACGTAATGTGTTTTTGTATATATAATAAAAAGAAAATTACACGTTAGCTCGAAGATATGAATTTCATGTTCCAGTGACTGAGTTTCTGGAGTAGGATTGAATGATTCACGGTATCAAAGGCTTTCCTCAGGTCTATAAAAACTCTGCAGGTGAAGAGTTTTAGGTCTATATTATTCTGTATGGTATTAACGATGTCAAGGATAGCATGTTGAGTAGAATGCTTTTCACGAAAACTGTATTGAGACCTAAAAAGAATATCATTCCTGTCAAGAAAGGCTTTCAGTCGATGATACATAGTTTTTTAAAAAACTCAAAATAGGATATTGTCTGGCCTTGTCTCAAAATAAAATCTTGTAAATCAAACGTCCGACCGTTCTCTCGTTGCTTCTACAAAACGTACCGGTACAACCGAACATTGACATCAAGCTTGATATTCTGGCGCATTTTTGTTGTTGCTGTTGTTGTTTATTTCATTTCATTTAGTTTGATTATGATTACTCCTGTGGGTTTTAATTCTTTTCAGGCGTGAAGAGATCCAGTACGAACCAAATCGAATCGGATTACGATCGATTGCGTTCGATTGCGTTCGATCGCCCTCGATTTTGTTGGCGGAGTTTGCTCGATTGGTTCGATAATCGAACTAACCCAATTGAAATTGGATGTTCGATGCCGATGTTCGATAAATCGAAGAACTCTATCGGACTCTTACAAGCTCATCTCGAGAAGGGCACATGCCCTAAAAGCCTCAGATACAACGTAAGAGCGAACATCATGCCCTATGAAGATTTTAAGTCGGATGTGCGTTCCATTAAAAAGAGGGCGGAACATGACTTTGTGGGAGCGCTGGTGAAATTTCACCACAGACGCGTAGAGAAACTGACAACAAAACTCAGAAAACTAGAACAAGCAAGAAAACAAAAGAGAAATGAAATGGAATTTTTACCAGGAATGTAAAACCAGTGGCTACAGAGTCAAATAGCTCAAAACAGAGCGACGTAAAGACATTAGCCATGGAACTGACAGCTAAATTGACCCAGGTCGACAAGTTTCTTGTAAACTTGAGAGCTCAAACAGACAATAAAGAAGTTAAATCTTATATGTGGGTTTTCTCTGCCTCCTCAGAAACGAGAAACAAAGGGGAAACCACCCCAAATAGGATGCTTAAAAATCGCAAAAGGAAACAGAGAAAAAGGGAGAAACATAGAAAACGCTTTCAAATAACAATTGAGTCACGCAAACAGCATATCAAGAACCCGTCAGACAAACAACGGACAGATGAACAGATAAGGCTATTGTCAAGGGATCTAAAGTTCATTCCAACACCCAGAACAAATGAAGGCCTGATAAGGCGCAACCTTTTAAAAGACTTTAACCTTTTCGCGAGACGAATGCGCCTCCAATACATTTTTCACGGGAAAGAAAACAAACAACACTCCTTCTACGTTAAATCAACATGGGAACCACCGGTTCAACACAACAATCAGTGGCCTTGGAAACCTTCCGAGAGGAGGTGAAATTTGAACTAGCGAACATTCCTATAAAGAGGCCAAAAGACAACCTATCACCCGGTAAAAGGCGTGCATTACATAACCAAATACAACAGCACAAAAAAGAAAATATTGCCTTTTGTTATAATATAAGCCGTCAAATTCCGGAGATTTGATTGGTTGATAGTAACGCCATTTCCGCGTAATAGTGGTATAACAGCAAAAATGGTATAAAAGCAGTGGTATAACAGCAAAATTTTCTCGCCTTCCATTATAAACAAATAATAGCATGACTTGTACGTGGTATTTGGCAATAATACCGCCTCGTGATATTTCAAAATTCTCCAAATACCACTTGCCGCTTCGCGGCTCGTGGTATTTTGGATAATTTTGAAATATCACTCGCGGTATTATTGCCAAATACCACTACAGCTCATGCTATTACCGATACTTATAATTACCTCTGAGTGCGAGCGTGCAAATCACCTATTGAGAGCTACAAGTTAAAGCGTATTTTGTTTTTCGCTAATTTAAATTTCGCTCACGCTTAAATTTCCGGACAGAAAGTTGTTTTATTCGTTTATTTAGTTGTTTTATTCCCTCTTTTAAAGATTCCCCATTTTAAAGATTCCCCATTTTAAAGATTCCCCGTTTTAAAGATTCCCCGTTTTAAAGATTCCCCGTTTTAAAGATTCCTCATTTTAAAGATTCCCCGTTCCCCATTCCCCGTTCCCCGTTCATCCCTTTCCAATTCCCCGTGCCATGTTTTAAAGATAGCCTACTGATTCCCTCAGTTTTCCTCAGGTTCCTCCCTTCTTTTCAGTTAAAAATGCCATGGAATAAGTTCATGAATAAAAATTTAAATTATTTGGAGCAAATGAAACAAATTACTTTATGACAGTGTATACTATCTCGTTCTCAGCTGTCGCTGTTCTTAAACCCCGAGTTGTGAGAAGAACCTGATTCCTTTTAAATTGAGACAAAAATCAGGAACAACATGAGAAAACTAATGTGATGGGGAAAACTAAAACTGTTAACTGGTCCGTAGATCCGCCAGGAGCGCCCAGACAGCTTTTATACTTCACGGCTTAGCGTAAACAAAATGCAATAGTTTACAATCAACCTTAAAATTGCCCTTACGAATCTTGTCCGGAGGCCTAATTGAAATGGGAAAAGATAAACTCACCAACAGAAGAGTTCATTCTCCTCTGCTAACAGTAAATCCCAATATTAGACGGAACGTGTGGCCGGCAGATTGCAGTACTCTATGGCGCGTTTCAAAGATTAACGTCGTCTTAAGTAAGCTAACTTATCACCGTTTCGTTGTGGCTTTATTGAAACATGAATACATTTTAATCAAGTTAAGTCAACAGGAAAT
>BLFK01000907.1:1355797-1360797 GCA_014634185.1 Astreopora myriophthalma
TTCTTATGATATATAGTTTGTTAGGGTTTTAGTTAAACTGGGGCGCGTACGATTTTTTTTCCGAAGGGCACCCGCGAAGGTGGGAAGTAACCTTAAGGTACTGCGCATAATTATGCTCGCCATATGCTACCCATCCTTCGCGCGCCAAAAAACTAGATAGCAACTTGGGATTAATTTATTGGGAGTTTTTCGCGGACACCAAAAAGGAAAAAAAGAACGTGACGGTTTGGAGGGTGTCGGTGGTCTTTAGATTTCCACCGGAATTTTCCTCCTCGGTAGGAAAGTTATCATAAGTGAGTTCTATTTTAAATTTTGATCGACAATTTCTTATCGACAGCCGGAACGGAATTGTTTTGGTTCGTCGGAAATTAAAAGCCTTTCTCTTTGCAAATCCGTCGTTGTTTTGAGGTAGAACTGAGATAGAATGGACGGATGAAATTAGCGGACTGTGAAAGTGTTTTGCCGTCAGCGCTTTGAATAAAAACTCCTTCACGTCTAGACATTGTTCACCGCGTAAAAAGATTATGCCTGCCGGCTCTTGTTATGCTTTCACTGCAAATCTTTCCAACGGAGACAAGATAATGTGGTGGCAGGAACAGAAAGCCTTTTGATGATAAACCTAGGAAACTGTCAAGTTATTTCAGACGGGGACACGTCCGGCAACTGCATGGACATTTAAAATATATCGCTTAGAAAAACAAACATTTCTCAAGTTACCCTGAAACAAAATTGACTTTTCCCTGAGAGTGAATGCCATTCAAATTCTGCACCAGTGATACGACTGCAGTCAAAGAAGGTGGATTCTATTGGTCAGGAAACTATCACAGATAAAATACTTCTCAGTTAAAATAAAAGAAATTTTGGTGTGTTTGGGTTGTACAAAAATCATCCCTTACTCTTTCACGCATTCGTACATCAAGCGCGCTGAGATAGACATACTAATGCTATGCGGAACATTGGAAAATTGGCCGTAATTATGAAATTTCATTGCATGCCATTTGGCCTCGCTCGGCCAGCCACACGCATATCGGGATTCAGATTCACAACTCAGGATTCTTAACTTCTAAATAGCCTTTTACACAAACCCTTATGTGACAGTTTCGGTTACCATACAGCCATGTGGGCCATTTCATAAATTCCCGTAACTGAAGCAAAAACAAAAGAAAAAGATAGAACGGCAAAGTATGTCACGTCCTTTTTTGGAAAATGTTTAGCGATATCATGAATTCTTTGCTCCGTATTTTTTTGAGCTGGTTTCAGCGAGTTATAATAACTGAAATATGCCATATCTGGACCTACCTTTCGAAGAATTCATCTTCCTTTCAGCGTGGGATGTGCTATTTGGCAATATCACACGTAATTATCTTCCCTTACCTGCCTTGTGAAGCTGAAGTCATAACTCGCTGACAAGAGCAAACAGGCATCGTGACAACACAGAAGAAATTCATTAATTATTCAATTGACGATGCTTTTCAGTTTCAGAAAAAAAAAAGCCAGGAAATGAGTGTACGACCCCCAAAATTTAATAAACATTTAAGATAGTCGGTCACAATGAGTTATGGGAAAAGTTAAAAAAAAAAATGAAGTGCATTTTGACGGCCGGATAGTTGAATTTCATTAGCTAAATTTTCAAGCCATCATTTCTTTGCCAAACGAACAGCAATTTAATATCGCTGGAATTCTCGACCTACAGTCTGCTGTAGGAGAAGTGTTCCATCAAAGTATTTCATTAAACTACACCGCGGAATACTGTCAAGCTGCTCATTAATAAATGTACGCGGTGTTATTATCATTTACACTGTCAGGGGAGTTATGACATTCTATTAAGTAAATAAACTATTCAAGTCAAATCAATTAAAAGCTGACTGGAGACATGGTGCATCTTAGGTTTTCTTTTTAGCTTTTTCCACGACAAAGCGAAATCACGGATTGAAAACGAATAACATTAAGTCATGAAACAGAGACTCCTGGTTTAAACCATCGGTTAATTGTCAAACTTTGGCATTATTACTTAGATGATAGGTGGTTTTATCTTTTAAATACTGTCAGAAACGTAACAACCATGAAATTAATTAAAAGTTGAGTTTAATGACCAAGAAGTGTCGATACCTTGTATGCACGAAACGATTCAAAACCGACAACATAAGTTGATACCACTCCTGGCTTCAAATCGATTTACAATTTTACGTACAACGTAAGCGCCCAGTCTAGATATCGTTCTAGTCATCGTTTGGGGGCGCCTGCTTGGAGTTAAAAGTCCAAGATAGCAAGTCTAGTCTTACGTTTGCGGGGCGCCTGTGGTTATTTCACTTTGATGTATGATCGACCGCGAAATGATGGAAGGCGAACTTCCCATAGAAGAAAAATTCGAAATAATCAGACAACAGTTCCGATATGGCATCCTTAAACTTTAGAAAACTGTTCCACTTAGTGACATGAATGTAAGAGTTGTGGATAAGAAAAAAAAAGCGTTTGTTTTAAATGATACTTTTTGATCAAATTGGTGTTTGATGAAAATGTCATACGCGAAAAAAACACAATTGCACTTAGGGACTGAAGCAATCTTCAAAAGGGTGCAAGGCTGGTTAGTTGAAATAATTTTTCTTTACATCGAAGATTTTGAAACAGTTGTTCTGACAGTTTAAATTTATCAATTTGAAAGTATACGAAATTTCTCGTTGCAATTTGGTATCGCTGACAGTTCCCGTCAATTCCTATAAATTAACCATAATGAACGTTAAAAAAATAATAATTAAAATTAAACTCCTGTGACTATGGGGACCTTGTCCGGGCCTAGCCGGCTGTACAAACCCATTCCAAGCTTTCAGAATGAGATGGTCGTGATTTAAGTCATTTTTTAAAATTTGTTTGATTTACACTTGAAACCCCATGTAGCATGTCCATACGTTCTTGGCTACCGCTTAACCAGTGTTTGTTAAGTGGTCGATGTAAGTGCCAAAGATGTGGGTGTCTTGCTTTCGGTTTGCATATGTAAGAGAGAAAGAGAGAGAGAGAGAGAGAGAGAGAGAGAGAACAATGAAAGCTTCATAGCTTGACTTGACGTGCATACTACTGGATATTTGTAAGTTCAACTTCATTTTCAAAGCGATTCCAAGAGTTATTCACTTAAATAAACGAAAAACATATTTTGTAACGTTTTGTTAGTTTCACGAAAGTATGTATGTTAGGTTGCATTATACTGCTGAAGTATTTTTAGCGTGCTTGTGGGTGTCTCAAGGGGCTAGTACACTATTTAAGGTTTGTTAAGTTATGCAAGAGCCATTCGAGGCATCTCTTTCAACCCTAGTTTGTTATTTTATTTACTGTTGTAATTTTCTCTGAGTTTGCAAAACTGTAATGCTGTTTTTTGTAACGCTTTACGCATCAATAAACGAGATGCCCGCTCCTATTCTGCGTTGTGTGATTATTTAGATTAGTTACAAAATATTTTATAATCGTTTTCAGTCCGATTAGAATATAACTAATTTTCATGATATAGACTTCTCATTTCGACTCGCTTTGACGGAAAAAGAGGCTGGCTGCCGTGAATTTGTAAATGTTCTACTATACTAATACGCACAGTAGTCATTCTTATCATCAAGTTTTAGTAAGCAGAGGGTCTGAGAAGTTATGACGATCGACAGCAAAACTGACAACCAGCCAGAGAGATGTCTCAACAAAACCTGGCACATAACGATTGACAACACTGAATTAAAACGCAATACTCTCGTACTTAAGGAAGGAGCTCTGGAAGTGGTTTTCTTGAAAGAGGATAAAAAGTGCAGCACTTGACGATTCTATACGATTCTATTTGGCATACATCCCATCATGGAAAGGAGCCAGCCACTGACCAGCTATTGTGACCACTCAAATGTGAATATTATATTGCGGCCAAAACAACTCACGTCAAAGAATTTCAGTCGCTGCACAGTTCTCTTGTTTTGATTTCAACTTCGTCACCGTCCATGAAAATACATTAACACCAACAACAGTTCCCGTCGATTCCTATAAAATTAACCATAATGAACGTTAAAAAAATAATAATTAAAATTAAATTCCTGTGACTATGGGGACCTTGTCCGGGCTGAGCCGGCTGTACAAACCCATTCCAAGCTTTCAGAATGAGATGGTTGTTGTTTAGTCATTTTTTAAAATTTGTTTGATTTACACTTGAAACGCCATGTAGCATGTCCATACGTTCTTGGCTACCGCTTAACCAGTGTTTGTTAAGTGGTCGATGTAATTGCCAAAGATGTGGGTGTCTTGCTTTCGGTTTGCATATGTAAGAGAGAAAGAGAGAGAGAGAGAGACAGAGAGACAGAGAGAGAGAGAGAGAGAGAGAGAGAGAGAGAGAGAGAGAGAGAACAATGAAAGCTTCATAGCTTGACTTGACGTGCATACTAATGGCTATTTGTAAGTTCAACTTCATTTTCAAAGCGATTCCAAGAGTTATTCACTTAAATAAACGAAAAACATATTTTGTAACGTTTTGTTAGTTTCACGAGAGTAAGTATGTTAGGTTGCATTATACTGCTGAAGTATTTTTAGCGTGCTTGTGGGTGTCTCAAGGGGCTAGTACACTATTTAAGGTTTGTTAAGTTATGCAAGAGCCGTTCGAGGCATCTCTTTCAACCCTAGTTTGTTATTTTATTTACTGTTGTAATTTTCTGTGAGTTTGCAAAAATGCAAGGCTGTTTTTTGTAACGCTTTACGCTCGCTGCATCAATAAACGAGATGCCCGGTCCTATTCTGCGTTTTGTGATTATTTAGATTAGTTACAAAATATTTTATAATCGTTTTCAGTGCGATTAGAATATAACTAATTTTCATGATATAGACTTTCGCATTTCGACTCGCTTTGACGGAAAAAGAGGCTGGCTGCCGTGAATTTGTAAATTTTCCACTATACTAATACGCACAGTAGTCATTCTTATCATCAAGTTTTAGTAAGCAGAGGATCTGAGAAGTTATGACGATCGACAGCAAAACAGACAACCAGC
>BLFK01000907.1:1365797-1376278 GCA_014634185.1 Astreopora myriophthalma
CTTCCCTAGGGGTGTGTGGGAGGCAAATCTTCCTCCAGCGAATTTTTGTATTTCAGGTCCTCAGCAATGGCATTTCCGTGATTCTGGCAACGAATTTCCAATAATCTAAGTTCCAAATATATCTAGCATTTTCTGAGAGGGGATTACAAATCTCGCTCTCTGAAGAGATGGTAAAATAAAAATTGTTCAGAAGATAGTTTGATGAGGTTGTTCAACTTGATTAGTGACACAAGCAGCTCGGAGTAAAGAAAAACTCCGAGTGCTCCGTAAACTTCGGGTTTCTGGTCCGGCAAAAGCGAAGATCTCATCCTTTAGAATATCGAAAGAAAAGACCGATTGGTATATCGTCTTGAAATAAAAGCGAATGTGGTGTGGGGAATCTAATTGCTGGCCCCAATTCCCAGTGACACTGAAGACTCGCGTTGGAGAAATAACATATTTAATACCTATAAAAACCTAGGATGTCTAACAATCAACCGAAGATATCACTCGCTACCTATCTACTATTCGATAGTTAAATCGCTTAGCAACATGAAAAATAGAGTAACGATTTCTCAACGCTATAAAATGACACGTCACGCAATCAAAACATTTCTTATAGTGGTAGCCAAAAGGGAGTTCCGGAACCCTTGGAACCCTCCGCTAGCTACGCCCCTGTTGAGCCCATGTTTCCTGCGACACATGCTGGCTAAAATGGTTTATTTTTGTTCACGTTGGTCCCCATTTATGACTCAATTGCAAGAAGATTTCTCCACAGGTTTCCCAAGCCCAGTACTGAGAGTCGATTACGTGTGGTATTAATATCAACATGGCTGCAAGTACAAGGATTTGTATGGGGATCCCGGTGAATGGGTTCTAGAAGACAATTGTGCGCAAAAGGTCTCAATAAAAAAAATAGTGTTACCTTATTTCAAGTGTGTTTCTTGCTTCGTGATGTGTTTCTTGTCAATGGTGTGTTTCTCGTCAATGTT
The DNA here is from genome assembly GCA_014634185.1 of Astreopora myriophthalma. Lineage (NCBI taxonomy): Eukaryota > Metazoa > Cnidaria > Anthozoa > Scleractinia > Acroporidae > Astreopora > Astreopora myriophthalma. The sequence goes on from BLFK01000907.1 coordinate 1,366,769, forward strand.
TCTTGCTTCGTGTGTCGTTATTTTACTGATCTAAGCCGTTTTAAGCGATTGATCAGATCTACGACGGCAACGTCAGCGAGAACGCCACCACACAATAGACTAATGAACAAAACAATGGCTCTGCACGTGCGTTTTGAACTTTGGTACATTTCTTTCCCATTCTCTGCCAATCTACAACGTCAAATGACCAAATCTCAAGTTTTAAGGAAAACACCGTTTGTCCCAATTCAGTTCCTGGATAGTTTTTGTCCTCCTGATTTTCGAATGTATTTGCTCTATTAGATTATCTACAGAAAAGTAATGTGGCATCCAAAGAGGGCATTTGTTTTCCTGGATTCTGGTTAGTCTTTCGGTAAACAAAGAGTAGTTGTTGGAGGCTATTCATCAGACTGGATTGATGTTGGTGGTGAAGATACATTTTGATCATCGCAGGAAATTGTTATCAGTTGAATCTACGAAATTATATATTAGTAAATGCATTGGTCACGAGTAGAATAGATTATTGTAACAGTTTGTTATATGGTTTGCCACTGACAAGTCAACTGTCAAAGTTACGTGTTCAAAATACTGCCGCGCTCCTTGTTTGTAATATGTCACGCTTTGATCATAATTCACCAGTGCTTTTCAGACTACACTGGTTGCCTGTGCACTTTCGAACAATTTTTAAGGCTTTAGTAATTCAGGTCATTACTTATAAGGTCTATAGACCGAATTCATAAATGACGGTTCTCTCTTTATGCTAATTTTCTCCACTAGCCTCATTTTAGAGTAAAAATTATTTTCAATTTTTACATGCAAACGAGGCTGGTGAGGAAAATTAGCATAAAGAGAAAAGAATAATTTGTTAGCCGCCATTTATGAATTCGGTCTATGGTGTGACACCAACATATACTAGCGATCTTATTAATATTAAATCTAAGTCTAACTATTGGCTCAAATCTAATAACAAGCTTTTACTTGAACATCCAAGAGTGCCAACCAAGAAAACGTTGGGGCAACGTACGAGTCTTCCGTGCGGCCGCCCCCAAACTTTGGACCGCTTTACCTGAAACATTGCGTGGAAAAACATCGGTGGACTAATTCAAGGCTTATTTGAAGACTTACCTATTTCTTATTTATTTTTTTTAATCGATATTGATAGTATCACAGAAACTCTCCTGACTAATATTGCCCCATGTTTTGTTCTTGATTTCAGTGGGAAACACCTTGTAATCGGGAAGGTTTGGTTGAATTGTGCTTTGCGCTGTCTTTGTTGAATCTTGAGATCCCTGGGGAGAAGTAGTTTGATTAGCTTCATTACTTGCTTGATGAACCACATCCACGTCAATCACCGACGTATGCAAATCCAAGTTCAAAGAGTTTGCAAAATTAGCATTTTCAGCTTGCCGGGGAACATTGTTTTGATAAGCAGATTGACTATTTTCGTGACAAACCTCTCCTTCACTAGGGTCAGGTTCTCCCTCGTTTCCGTCCGCTAAACTGAAGTTCCCGTTGTTCCTCGTACGATCCTGCAGCATTTTTTCCAATCTTGAGGCCTGATCTCTCAGGTTTTGACTCTTTAACTCAAGATATCCGTAACCCTTCTTCTCCCATAAATCCTTCATCACTTCTATATAACCTTTCTTCCTTCCATTTGTGTAATAAGGAGGGTTATTTGAAGACACCATTTCCTTGGCCTTTTTCTCGCACTCTAAAATATCGCTGTTCATTCGTTCTGTCCATTTCACCTTACTTGCTTTTCTCGACATGGTCACACCTATAAATATTGTAAGTCTCAATAAATACAAGAATCCGTAATACAATCCCAGGTATAAGTATTACAGTCGCAATATCCCGTGAAAAGGTAAATGAAACTGTTTTTTTGTAAAAACTAAAAACTAAAAACTAAACATTTTACTAATTATAATTACTATTACTACTACTACAATTACCATTACAATATTTAAAACCACTTTTTACAAAATTTGCATTGAATATATCGTCTTAAACTTTTCCTATCATAAGAAAAAATCCCAATATAAATCAGAGACAGGAACTAATGAATGGCTTCCTCTACAGTTTCCACATTCCTGCCATCGCAGGGGAGTCTCCTGGTTGTCCTGAAGCCTCTTAAACAGATAAGGGTGGATCTCAGTAATGCAAAAGATGTTTTCGCTCTAATTCATGACATTGCTCCAGCATTCTCTTTCCCCTTCTTTAGAGCTATCAACTCGGCGAGGTGACTGTGGTATCTCATGCACTCTTTGCCCATTCCGCCGTTTGTAGTAAATATTAATACTTCCCAGGTTTCCAAAAGATTTGCCTGTGATTATTTTTACTGTTAATGGTAAAGATAACAATTTTTCTTCAGATTTTGTAGTGAGGCGCAAAAACGTGGAAGAAGCACATTGTTGGTTAACTGGTAAAAATGCAAATGGAGAACCAAACAATCCTTTGTACAAAAATGTGAAGATAGATGGGGAAACCCTTGCTAATTTATCAGAGAATGGCATCCTCTCAGATGTTATAAAAGTAGAATGTGGAGAGAAATCAGGTGAAAATGAAGATGCGGATATTAACACTGAAGCAGTTAATTTAGAAGATGATGAGATGATGAGATGACGAGTTGAGAAGAAGATGAGTTTATAATGCAGAAACTGAAAGGAATAGCTTTGTTCCAACAAACATTGACTCCAAAAAGGAAAAATAAATTATTGATGAAGAATTTCTTAATGCTCCACAATCATTCAATTGGGGTATTGGTGGTGAGCCATTGAATATATTTAGTTGTCAATTCTTAGCATCACTGGCTTTTCCAACTTTATTTCCAGATGGAAAAGGTGATCTAACAAACAATGCAGTTTTTTTCTGAAACTTCGAACAATACATCTCAGTTATTTGCAGCAAAACTTAAGCATCTTATTAAGTTCTCAGAAAAAAATAGATGGAAAATGGGTTTATAGATTTGCATCACATCCTAGATTTGCTAACTGGGTCTACAATATTTTATATCGAAGAAGATTTCTTGGACGGGGAAACTTAGGCAAAACCCATTAGAAGCTAATCTTACACTTAGTGACTTGAAAGAATTGTTGCCCGATCAGTCATATGATTCAATCATGTCAAAACTCTTGCATTACGATTAAATGTTTCTGCAACTAATGCTTACTGGAATCGTGCACAAGATGATTTGAAGTCAATCATAACACAGGTTGGAGCTCCAACAATTTTCTGGACATTATCCTGTGCTGACTTTCATTGGCCTGAATTTCATAACCTCTTTAGCAACAATGGTGAAATCTTAGTTTCGGAAAGAAGAAGAACCGTCGATAGTAACCCACAACTGCTTGATTGGCTTTTTACTGAACGCACAGAACAGATTGTGAAATATTGGCTTAAAAAACACTTGGTGCAAAGTGGTGTTGGTTTAGGTATGAGTATGCTGTACAGCATGGTTAAATTCATTGCCATGGAGTAGCAAATTTTAAGCCTGATTCCAATTTGTGTGAGCTATCTCAAGCAGCACTCCAAGGTTATCTTGCTTCTCAATGACTTACCAAAGACCAATTGTCACCTGAAATTTGCTCCAGAAACAACAGAAGGTTAAAGAAGGACTTGAAGCAGAAAGAACTATTTGCAACTATGTAGATTTTCTTATGTCAACTCAAAATCCATGCAATGCTGATGACTGGGTGAAACCTTCAGTTCACCTTCGTAAAAGGCAGTTTGATGACATCCAAAAGAATGAGTGGGATAAAGATTATGAAGGCCTGTTGAATTTAGTGCAGAGGCATACACAATGTTCTACCGCATATTGCTTGCGTAAAAGAAGGGCAAGAAAATGAAGTTTCCTGTAGGTTTAATTTCCCTAAAGAGTGTTGTGAGGAACGCACCTGCAATATGAAAACTTCAAATCCAAAGATGGCGTAGAACACTACAAAGTGAAAGTTGAAACAAAACGAAACGATCAACGTCTAAACAATCACCAGCAAATTCAGCTGCAAGGATGGCGAGCTAACCGTGATATTCAAGTGATCATAGACTACCATTCACGCATGGAGTACATAGCAAAATATGCATCTAAGGCTGAGAAAATATCATCTGTTGCAGGAGAGGCATTTAAATCAGTGCTTTGCGAACCCTCAAACCAAAAAAGAGAGTTTTGAAGACATTAGGGACTTTAAGATCTACGACGGCGACGTCCATAAAAACGTCATTTAAAATTGCTAGTTTACGTTTTGCGAACTTTTTCGTGATTATTCCAGTTCGTTCGAACTATCCGAACTATCCGGGAACTGAATTGGGACGAACGGTGTTCAAGCTAAGAAAGAAAATCAAAATTCTCCGTCGTGCGCGCGCCTTTTCCTTAAAACTTGAGATTTGGTCATTTGACGTTGTAGATTGGCAGAGAATGGGAAAGAAATGTACCAAAGTTCAAAACGCACGTGCAGAGCCATTGTTTTGTTCATTAAAGTCTATTGTGTGGTGGCGTTCTCGCTGACGTTGCCGTCGTAGATCTTAAAGTCCCTATAAATGATGAGGGCTGTTGGGCAAAGGGATATGAGCATGCAGGAAGTGATGCATCAGATACTTTCCATCAAACTTGTAAGTTCTGCGTTTGATGCTTGGTGCAATAAAGAAGGAAGTGATTCAGTTTATATTGACCAATCGGAGGGTGTAATTTGCAGGTTGCAGGTTGCAGGTTTATACATTAGGGTTTACCTAAAACCAGGAATCTGGAATCCGGAATAACACTGGAATTAGGCCTAAAAAATTTTGTTTAGGCCTAATTAGGCCTATCCAGTGTTATCCCGAATTCCGGATTCTGGATTCCGGTTTGCGGGTTTTAGGTAAACGCTAATGTATAAACCTGTAACCTGCAACCTGCAACCTGCAAATTACACCCTCCGTTGACCAATGGCATTCTTTCTTCGAAACGCCAAAAGCAAAAGCAGTAGTTCCAAACTGGCTGCAGCAAATAAATTCAGTTCCAGAATATGTGAACGAAATAATTGACAAAGATGATTCCAATGAAATCAATACTGGTGAAAGAGAAGAATGGATGATTCTTGCAGACCTCAAATTAAAAAGTGATGCAGAAACTGATATAGTTTTTGACAATGAAACTGAACCCTACTCTGGAGACCGATCCCAGTATACAGCTGAGGAAATCGGTGATATGCCCACTGGATTGATGAACAGGAGAAAGCTACCATATACCTCAGCAAGATAATACACCAGGACCGATAATCGATGTTGAAAAAAAGAACGATAGCAAAGAGTTGCTTTTAACATCATCGGAGATCATTTTCTCAGTGACAACAACAATTAACTTTTTATGATAATTACAGGTTTAGGTGGTTTGAATTTTGTAATAGAAGCTGTAAGAACTCTGCTAAATGAAAAATGTACAGTGTGTGTATTCTTTGGAATAGCTGCTTTCAAAATAAAGGGCACAACATTACACTCACTTCTTCAGCTTCCAATACAAGGAAAAAGAAATAGGCCATTGAAGTCATCAGCTTTAGCAAATTTGCAAAATGATTTGAAGGAAGTAAAGTATTTAATTATTGATGAATTTTCTGTTATTGGTCAAAATATTTTTGGTTGAATTAATAGACGCTGTTGAAAGGCAACCGGTCATCCCACTGTTCCATTTGGAGGCTTGTCCATAATATCACGTGGAGACATAGGTCAATTACTTTCGATTAGTGATCAGGTCATATATCATACCAGGCCAAAAACTGATCTTGCATTAGGAAGGTATTGCATGTATCGCAAATTCGAAATAGTTGTAACAGTTTAGAGATAGTTGTAACAGTTTAGAGATCTTCAGATACGAGCAAGAGATGGCAATTCCAATGTCGAAGACTGGAATTTACTTTTGTCTAGATCACCTCAAATTGCAGATAACATAGCTGATTTTCAAGAATCTGCTGTGCGACTATCATTTGGAAATGAGAAGGTTGCAAAAGACAACTTTACTAGACTAAAACAACTTGGAGAAAAAAAATTTGAAATAAAAGCACACCACAGCAATCCTAAAGCAAAACTATGCAGTCCAGAAGAAATGGGCGGCTTAGAACCAGCTATATATTTGTCCAAAAAAGCAAGGGTAATGTTAACACGCAACCTTTGGACTAAAGCAGGACTTTGCAATGGTGCAATGGGCACTGTTCGCCACATAATATTCCCTGAGAATTATAAACCTTCAATACTACCAATGGCCATTATTGTACAGTTTGATGATAACGATTATATAGGACCAACTTTTTGCAAAGATTTACCAAACTGTGTTCCTATCTATCCAGTAACCAGTGTTTCAAATGACGACCTTGAAAGACAGCAATTCCCGCTGAAACTTGCTTGGTCAATAACTATTCATAAATCCCAAGGACTCACCCTTAAAAATTGCTGAGATTGATCTAGGTCCTTCTGACAAGGTAGCAGGTCTAACATATGTTGCTTTGTCAAGAGTGCGCAACCTATCAAACCTTAGTATTGAGCCCATGAGCTTCGATAGACTCCATTCAATTAAGAAAACTTCAAATTACAAGTACAGGTTAGTAGAAGAAGCCAGACTGGGCACACTAGCCAAACAAACTGTTAATAATTACAAAAAGAGGTGCTATGAAATGTCATAAAATACTTTGTGTTAATCAGTTCTTGCTTTCAACAACATTCCACTTGCAAAAGACAACAACTACACTGCATTGTGTGAACAATAAAATGAAAAGACTCACTCACTGGGACCTACTAGCATTTACTTGCAGTTTCAATGGAAAAGTAAAAAGAAAATAATAAAACAAACTATTATGTGGAAACATGGCATTTCCGTGATAATTCACAAACTGAAAAGAAATATCAAATTTCTAAAAGGTGTTGTATTTAATTGCTTGCAAAAATATGCTAGTTAATCACAAGGAATATTAAGTACTTAGTTTTATAAAAACTTCAAAGTTCCTTTATAAATTTATATCTCAGAGCAGACACAATGCAATCTTCACCCTCATCCTCACCCTCAAAAAAAAAATTTGTTCTCTAATCACTCTGCAGTGAAACGAGAACAAATCATTTTCACTCTAGAAACCATGAAACGCAGACAAGAATCAGGAGTAGGCATCTCGTTTATTGATAGCTCGAACACGGGCAAAATACATGAATAAACATACTACAAACTAGAGCTAAGGAAGACGTAGGTGAACAATGATGTCAATAATATACAAACTGGTAATAACCTTTCAGAAAGATTAAATACAACAACAAAAAAGATAACAAATACAAGAAAATTTACAGAACGGTAGCGAGAGATGCCGTCAAGTGACCTTGAATCTGCAAAGAACACCTTATATACCTGATAACAAATAATCACGCACACTGTCAAAATAACTACAGGCGACAAATACCAACACATCTGTATGGAAAGCACTGAAGCAACGTGCATTCCTTGACGCGAGAAAATACATAATAATAAAATCAAGTTTGGTACCACACCAACAACTCTGCCATCTTCACCGACTGCTTCAACATCCCTCAGTAAGTGTGACACCTAGACACCCTCGGACCTGCCTCTTTTATTCTGTCTAGAACAACTGATGTTTTTACTCAAACTTACCTCTTTTGTTATTATTTTATATCAAAAGCTAACCTTTTCTCTCTTTCAACAGTGCTAAAGGGCTATGTACAAATGGTGCATGATTTAAAGAAGAGTTTGACCAATAGCTCAAACGGTTACTTTGACATTGGCTTCAAAGTTGCCGAAAATGACAGTAAGACTGTAAGAGTCATGGTCAACAAAAGTGACACCTCAAAACGTCAACTCCTTCTAGACAAGTTTAACTCAGGACAAGCACTTCAGGTATCAAACCTGAAACCTGCGGCAAGCGGAACAATATTTATGAACCAAACGGCATCCATAAAAGATCTCCCAGTCCACCCGATCCCATTTCCAATTTCAGCCAGTATCCACTTCCACTATAACAGATATAAGCACTATCTTACATAAACATACCTCAGGGACATTTAATGTCTCAGGATCATTGTGTTGGCTTGGTCCTGAGTCCCTTACACCAAAAGAATCCAAAAAAGGAGAGAAAAAAATACGTGATGCCAGAATCACTGACAGTACAGCATCCATTGACATCTCTCTATGGAAGCAAAACATAGAACTGATAAAGGAAGGACAGTTTTACAGCCTCACAAATTGCGGATTGGAGCACTTTTATGGGAAAAAGCTGTCAACCACAGACGAAACAGTCATTACCACTGCTGAAAAGCAAGAACGTGCACCTACTGAAGACCATCGTAAAACTCAAAACATTTTGTGTTGTCCAGATATCTTGAACGTCCATATAAACATCTACCCTGTGTACAAAAATAAGGATTGTAAGAAGGTTTCTCCAAATCCTGGATCAAAAATCCTCCATGCTTGTCAAGAACTGCAATGTACAAGTTAATGCTTCCTTTCAACTTGAAAAAGACAACAAGCAAACTAATGTCACAGCTTTCGCTAAAGTCTTGAGCTCCTTCTTAGACGAGGATGTATATCAGTATAAAGACAACGAGGAAGCGCTTACAGAAAAGCTGTTGTTGCTTGAAAACACTAATTTTCAACTCTCTCAAACAGGAAGACTGATCACCAGTATAACAAAACATACTGCATCGGATGAAACTTCCAAAAGCCAGCAAGACAACAACACTCAGGATAATGACGGCCAGTCGCAAGTTCCCATGAACACTGAAAACAACAATGCCTAAAAGTCATAAATGAGCAAGAAACAGTTAATACACATCGTGACAAAATGGACCCTTCAATTAGTAAACAGTTTCATCAATCTTTTGAACATCAAAGGAGGAGAAGGATTGTTGTTCAGGCAGTTGACCTTCACTGTATCAAAACCATTTGAACGGCTCGATGCAACAACACCTTACCGTTTTTTGGTCAGTTTTGAAAGTCAGTTTCAAAGATGCTGAATTTTTGAAGGTGACTTTTCTTTTAGCCAGAAACCATGGTTTTGAACTTTTTTTCCCACCAGTTGGTTTCCACTGAGCCCTTCCACTTTTCTGTTTTATTGCAAGGATAATCTATATTGCCTTAATTACATTATTAAGAGCCAATGTCGGAAAATATCGAGAATCTCAAATCAGTTCTAAAAATTCGAATTTTGGCTGATACTACCCAAACATCCCTGTGGGTCAACTATTTCAAGAAATGATATTGAGAAATCCCCAAGAGCTTTACATTTTGAGAATTTTACAAAAGTTCGAAAATTCGCTAAAAATACATTTTTTATTCGGGAAATGGGTTCAAATTTCAACAATTTTCATCGAAACAGTACAAGCGCGCAAAGGCTCCTATTGACTTGATATTACTCATGTACTTAGCAGACATCCAAAGCTTTAAGACCTCATAAAAAGGTTTTGCAAAATAACTATTGTAATATAGTTTCTGGCTTTTATTGTGTGCACCCTGATTGTGTGTTGCTTTGGCAGTCAAAATAACGCCCAACTTCAACCGTCAAAAGTCGATCC
>BLFK01000907.1:1391012-1394996 GCA_014634185.1 Astreopora myriophthalma
TTCTCAGGTCCTCGCATTAAAAATCCTTTGAATTTGACACTCGGGTTGATCGAAAGGTTAGTTTTATCGTTTCTTCGATATTGGCGTTCGGATTGTGTTAAGATATATATATGTTATTTACCGGGCGGGAGGTCCGTATGGGAAAAAACTGTGCCCGAGGTCTTGAGTACGGCCTTCGTACTCAAGACCTCGGGCACAGTTTTTTCCCATACAGACCGACCTAGCCCGGTAAATAACATGTTTATTTTTTTCCTGCTGGAAATTGGTTTTACAGATTACAAATGGGTTTGTTTACGCAACTTTGTCATTGAATCGGCTTGCGCGCCGTCTACTAACGATTTGTAAAAAATCTTCGCAACGAACGAGTGACTCAGATACTAGAAAAGGAAAGATGTATTAAAGAAGAGATATTTTTCGATCTACTTTATTTTAGTTGCATTTAGTTTACCAGTTAGGTTCTCCAAAACTGTTTTTCCGGTGTGAAATTTCGTGCAAAGTTTGAAGTTTTCTACAAAAACAATACAGCCGTTGTTATTAAAATCACTTGAAATTTCTACTGTAAACTGAGTAGCAGAGAGCGAAGAAATTCGTTAAGTGTATTCCACAGAAATTATCCTAAATACAGCAACGATCAGAGGTAAACTCGAATTAAAATTGACTCAAATTTTACGGTGAGAGAAACACAGGATTACACACCATCACAGCGCCAAGCTACAAACAACCAAGCAAACTCTCACAACTTCAAAACACTCAAATAATTTACTTACAGTGACTTTCCTTGCCATTTAAAAGTGAACTGAGATAAACTTGCGTCGTCTTATCGTCGTTGGAAGTGTAAAAAAGGCAAAAGATTGACGATTACCGCTAACTTTCAGGAGCGAAATTTAGGTACAGCGTTGAGCGGGAAAAAAAAATCCGTCCCGTGGGCCGTATCGTAAAAGGCTGGACTGGTCACGAGCACGTGATTAGCCAATCAGATTCGAGGATTTAGGATTCCGGCCCGCTTAGATGCTTGAGAAAAAAATAAAGATAAAGTATTTCACAAGACAAAATTATTTGATTCTTAATTTGATTCTGATTCAACTAATTAATACTCACTTTATTCGAATGGAAGAAAACTTGAAAAACTCACTGAGTTAACCGAATAATGTAAGAAAACACGAACAGAAAATAAAAGATAAAGATCTACAATATTATAATTAAGTACGAGTGAAAAGATAAAAGCTAAGAAAAGTCCATAATTATCGACTGATTCGGAAAGGAGGACAAAATTAAATTCAGCGGAATCGTTCCAGCATCTCAGCGCTTGTGGTAAAAAATAAAAAACTGTTTCCCGGCACACTGGAAACAGGAAAAGTTAATTGTGATGTTCGGGTGAAGGGGAAAGGTCTTGAATATGATCGTCCAAAACAGTCGCATAATAAAGGCTAGCTGGTCTACGAGTAAGAAACTGACGCTGATCAGTGATTTTTAAAAGTGAGCCGGAGTCCAGCTCGAGTTCAATAAGACCTTCGTGGTCTTGTGATAATTCAGGCAACACTCCTCTGCATGAACTTGTTTTTACTTGATCCCTATGACTCTTGACAAGAGATGAGTGGCATGCAAACGCTGGCGCGGAACGCACAAAACATGCAGTACACGAAAGCGCGCTTTCATTTAAGCTTTTACGGGAAGACTCACCCAAATGGTATGTCAGTTTAAGTATGGTCATCACTTATGATCGAAATGAAACCAACCGGTTTCTCTTAAAAAAGATCGTTTCTTGTTACTCTCTTGGAACGCAAAGCGTACAAGCAGTTGTTTTTTTTATTTCCTAGTTTGTGCTTGATTGTTGGAGAGAATAATTCAAGCTTGCCGAGAGTAGCTTTTGATTACATGAAGGGTATACAGTAAGCAAGCTATTCAAGTCTTGGGCGAGCAAAATCAGGCTAGAGTGAAAATTTTGCTCTGAAAATAAACACTTAGAGTAAGAACAGGCGCCCAGGAAGGGGAAGGGGGGGGGGGATCAATCAGAGACCTGCGAGGAATTACCTGTAAAATCAAAAACCTGTGAACAGGGTCTGCGGTGGGGAAGTATTCCAAAATAAATAGGCGAGCGAAACGAGTTGAGCGCGAGGTGGAAAAGAGGACGAAGGGGCGCCGAATACTGCATGCAGTCTATATTAGTTTGCAAGATGACATCATTCGATTTACTTTTAATGAAATTTATTTGTATCTCAGAGACGATGAATAAGATGTATTTAAAATATCGTAAACTGGAAAGATAAACAAACTAGAAGCACTTTTCTACTGAACTGAACTGAACTGAACTTCTTTCTGTCTGGTCCGATATTGATGCGAATCTTACGTGATCTTCAACTAGGAAATGAAGCTAAATGTCAAAGCATTAGCTAACGTTTCAGTCTGTGCTCGGAATATGTAATGACCAATTCAGGAGGACCAATTAAAGAAAGTCGCTGAGCTTTCCAATCAGCGAGAGATGGTTACCGAGATTGGGTATTTTTATTTCTCCGTAAATGACACAGCTTCCTCTGGCGAAAAAGAACACTGAGAAATTCATAGAAAGTTCTGAGAAATTCTGAGAAATTCACTAAGAAAGTTAAGCTCTTCCATAGAATTTTTAGGGCTTACAATGCGTTTGTTCGCCAAATAGAAAAACAGTAATTTTAGTATTTGGAGTTTGAAAACAAACCCTAGGCTTCCATGGTATATAATTTCGTCGTTTGGAATCCCAGAAATCGTGAATTACCGTGTTCCGTAGCGCCATAGTAGTCTTTGCCTGGTATTTCTTTGGGGTTTTATTCTCGCTACATTTGTTTTTTTCGACCAGAACAACCCGAGCGAATGCCTTCCTTTACATCAACTTACTGCGCCGAACATTTGATTGACGGTAGCGAAAACAGCATTTGTTGGTCGAGCTTTGAATTTTAGAGTCCGCATGTTATTGAAAGGCGAGAGTGATGTAATGCATCCGCTTCAACGCCCTCAGTCGTCTTGTTTGATAAAGCGCCGGCTAAGTGGTCAAACGTTTTCGTCCGACATCCTGGCCTTGGTTGTTCAGCGGGTGGATAACGCTTTCCATCGGATAAATCACTATTCGGCGGATAAGCGCCTGCAAAACCGCTTCAAAAAAAACCAGTTGCTTCAAAAACCAATTGAGTTATCCAGTGGATAGCGCTATCCACCCTTCGAACAACTGGAGCCACGTGCACATAGTAATATACATCATGCGTGACTTTTCTTGGCCAGGGTGGTAAGACGATCAAACACTTCTTCCCAATCCAAAATCTTGCATGACAGCGTTTGACCTGGATAAAAAAAATGATGAGACAGGCGGTTCAACGGTCAAACATGTTCCTCCAACACGATGTTGGACAGAAATGTTTGATCGTTCAGCTGGGGCTTAAGACTTATATTAGGCGTACGATAATCTCAGTTTGCATTCAAATTACGCAAAAACCTCAGTGGTTCTTATTCTAGAATACGTTAGAATACGTGCTAATAAAAGTACAATTTTCAAAACTCCAGTTGAAGATCAGTGAATAAAACGTTGATGCTTGCGTAATCACAAACACGTGCACAAAACTATATGTCAACACCGTATCACCATAGTGTCCGTAATAAAGAGGTTAAGTTTATAGGACTTCGCTCTCTGGGGTCCGTTGTCCGTATTAGAGAGGGTCCGTATTATAGAGGCTTTTTTTCTTTTTAGAAAATGAGTGAGATTTTTTGGGGGACAAAGGGGAATGTCCGTTGTGGAGAGGTATCCGTATTAGAGAGGTGTCCGTAAGGAGAGGAAGGACTGTATCACGTAAAATCGCCTAAATATGTTTCCGGGAATTCCTGATTTTTTTCTAAAGATCTCGAAATGTTTTTCAAATTATCTCGAAAAAGTTCTAAATATCTCAGAAAAATCTAACTTTACTGTCATAACTACTACAGTAATTACCTCAAAAAGTACCCTGGCATCTATAAAAAGGGGAA
>BLFK01000907.1:1400006-1442692 GCA_014634185.1 Astreopora myriophthalma
GACCTTAGTAGAGCGAAGGACACTTTTGAACGTACCCATGAAACTTCCAAAACCCTGTTCGCGTACAACCTCTTCTTCTCATATTCATGTTTGCGATAAATCTGCTGAATGGTGAGATCTTTGTAAGACTCTGCGTTTGGATGACAAATCCTCACGTCGAAAAAGGCAGAGAACGCAAGCATAAGCGCAAGCACAAGGAAAAGGAAAAATTTTGATCCTTGCGCTTGTGCTTGCGCTTGCGCTTATGCTTGTGCTTGCTTGGAGCCCGTTTTCACGGTGAAATTTAAGCGCTCTTGTGCTTGCGCTTATGCTTGTGCTTGCGTCGCTAGTGAAAACCGGGCTTTATGCGTTGCGTTCTCTGCTTGTGCTTGCGTTATGTTGGTTTTCACTTGACATGAATTTCTTATGCTTGCGCGTATGCTTGCGCTTGTGCTTGCGTCGCTAGTGAAAACCAGGCTTTACATGAGGTGAGCCAGCCCGGCTTGGGTTAAATTTATTATAATATAAGCCAAGAAATTTCGGAGATTTGATTGGTTGATAGTATCGTCATTTCTGCGTAATAGTGGTATAACAGCAAAAATGGTATAACAGCAGTGGTATAACAGCAAAAATTTCTCGGCTTCCATTATAAACCAAATACCACTACAGGTCATGCTATTACCTATACGAATATGTCGTGTGAAAAAAGATCACAACAACAACAAGAAGTGGAGAGACGTTTGTCTCGCTAAATTGTTATTAAAATTTACCATTCTACAATTTAGAGAAGCGGTAAGGTTTGCCATCTTATACATCTTTTATTTAAACATAAAAAATGACTATTCGATTCCATGGGCCATTTTCCTCCAAAGTTGAGTTAATGTGGTTAGAAATCACTGGCCCGGCTAACCGGGCTGTCCCGGTGAACGCGATTACATGGGAAAATCTCAGCCCGGTTAGCCAGGATCCCGGCACCGCGATACCGGGATCTCAGCTAAACGGGCTGGCCCGGTTGTCATGTAATCGCGAAGTTGATTTTTGCTGCGTTTAACAAACGTGCCGAGATCCAAACGTGCCGGCTCATGTAATCAGGCCCTAAATTTCCTTAGCTGATTGTGGCGCCAACCGATTCGGAATTATCCCCGGAGCCAAAATCACGTTGACTTTATTTTAACTGTTTATCACGATTCTGATATCAGACATATCATACAATGTGTTTCTTCAATTCCATTTGCATTGGTCGAAATCCTTGAAGTTAATTGATAGGGCATTTCGACAGCGATTAAGTCACATTTGGCCCACGTTGCATTGGTGTGTTCATTACCTCCATCATGATCTTAGTTTTTGATTAAGGTTAGACTCATTGGCAACAGCAGTGGATATAAATTGAATCAAAATTGCAGATGCATGGTGGGGCTCTCAATGACTGGAACAATCAAACACGAAGCAATTACTTTGGCCAATCGCAACAGACAAGCATAACCAAATCAACCAATTGGAACTCCAGGCAAACACGGCGGCCGGCGTGCAAGTGCGGCAAAACGCGTGCGAATAAGTCACGATATATAGTTTTTCGCTTTTCTTCCTCATTCGTTGATAAAGTGACCCGAAAAGTAATTATAAAATTAATTTTGACCCTCAATTGAGATTCACTCTATCTGTAATATGCAGATCAAAACATTTTGTCTGATTCATCTTATTAATATTTTTTTTTTCTTCAAATTTTCCTTGGTTTACTAAACACTTTATTAGACAGGATTTACCTAGTCCAGCTTTTTTCTGATTGTTGGTTGCAATTCGTTCCTCTAGTTTCTTAGTTATTGCATCATTATCGTTGCGCTTTTAAAAGGCGGCAGTTGTCCTAGGTACTCGCCGTAAATTTTCAATTTAATTGCAAACGTCGTCTGGCGCCAATAAAAAATTGATGAGTTATGAGAATATGAGGATAAGAGCTTGCCGATTAAATAAGGCGACAGAAAACAATTTTAACCATATAACAACCAAGTTGCAAAGAAAAGGACTCGATCGACGGAAGTGAGGTTTGAACTACCACTTTCAAAGCTGTTTAAGTGGGTGCGTTTCCTCGTTCTTTCATCGAAACATCTAAGTGAGAAAGGGGCTATTTATTTTAAGGTAAGACGATTTAAATTGACGAGACCAAACACCAAACAGCAAAGAACGCCCTCGACACACTAACAGCTTTTAGTTCAATCCAAGGCAGCTGAAAAGTAATTCGGACGACACGTTTTCCAGAAAAGGCGTGATAAGAGAGGATATCAACAGAATTTGGATAAAAAGATTTTGTGTCGCTTATGGTTGACAAATATCATTTCACATTTCTAAAGAGCAGAACTCAAACGAGTATTAATGAAGTCGTCTTTTGGGACAACTACATAAGCTCCAGTGAGAAACTGCGGAATTCATTTTATTGAGTTTAACTTTTAGGCTAAAGTTAACTATACACCTCATTTTATCATTTTCACGCAACTGAAAAAGAACAAAAAGGAAAAATGAACTTCAATGCCACAACGATTGAAGCCAAATGTAAATTATTTATACTTTAATAGCGCATTCAGATAAGATCTGAGGAGAAAATGTGTCAAATGTACGCGGTTATGACAAGCACTTACAGTTTGCGTCGATTCTCCGTTTTGTTCATCGTAGTTGCAAATTGCAATGCTTTTTCTGATTGGCTAGTTTTATTTTGTGGCCAATGGTATCCACTGTAATATCAAGCTCGAAATCACACTCTCTCTTTTCGTGAAGACATGGAGGCAATATATTGAGGTACTAATTTTGCATCTCGCGAACTCGGTACAGTTTGCCGATAAACATCTTGGTCTTGTTTTGGTGTCGTTTAACGATGCCGCCATGGACTGGGCCAAAGTTTTTGTGGAAACACGTTGTTTCGAGCGCGGATCAGTGTGATTGTATGCATTTGAATGCGTCACAAGTTTGAAATGGTGTGTGATACTTCAGAATAATCATCTCAATATATGTGTGAAAAATACTGAAGTGCTGAGTCGACTAGAAGATAACTTAACTGAAACGCTCTGAACAGCGGAAATCTCTAGGAGAAGGTATTGTTTAGTATTTGCTTTGCTTTATTAAAGTCATTGAATATAATAATACTGTGAATAATCGAACTTATTTGAACGGCTTCATTAACCAATCGGTGTCCTACTTGTTCCATCACGTTTTGTAATATGGTCCTCGTTTGAGTTTGTTTATTGAATCTTTTTAAGCAAGTTTCGCGTGCAGTGATGTAAATTTTTTTGGTGGTTACAGTAGTTCTTGGGAGGAATGCAGTTGTCCATTTCATGCATGCAGAGGAATTATTTTTCCTGATCAGCCAAGTTCTGTTCACAGTTGCCCAGCGGTCTGAAATGGTTTTAATCGAACGAAGTTTGTAAGTTCAGTAGAAGCAGAAATATAAATTATCGGATATTGTACATTCGGGCCCTGCCGACAATTTTCGTAATTTTGACTTTTGTTTACAGTCTGTGGACAAATAACTCTTCACTAACATTAGTGTGATTCATTCGTATCACTGACAAGTAAAATTTTTGAAAACTGTGTCGTATTATCTTCCAGAAGACAGTCAAATAAGTTTTCCAAGTTAAATACAAAAAAGGTATACATACTCGAAGTATATTTGAAGTATTTAGACTGCAAAGTTTCAATTGAGCAGAATATTTCTCATGTTAACGTTGCTGTTCACATTTGCCTAGCGCGTGAGAAAAAATTGTAACATTTTGACGAGCTCAATTTTATCTTTAAGTGCGATTTCGGACAAAGTTTGTACGTTCAGTACCACCCAAGATATAACTTGTCGGATATTCTACATATAATTGGGTCAACCGTTTGCGTATTAGATATTGACGTTTTTTTTATATTATATTCTTTGGACAACTATAACTCTTCAATGAAATGCCCATTCATTCGCCGTATATTGTATGAAAGCATTTTTTTTTTGACATGAAGAAAGTAAAACTGTGTTGTATGCTCTTTCAGAAGATAGTCCAATTAGTTTTACACTTAACTCAGTTGCTTACTGAAAAAAATGTTTTACTGTCTGTTCAAATTGCTCACATTGTGGTATTCCAATCTGTCAACTTGAACTTGAAGCATTTTCATTTGATTTGAAAACACCACTTACTGCTACCTTGGTAAATGTTTTCCTTGTTGATTTTGGAATCCCAAAAACTCCAGTTACCGTACAGTAACATTGTATTCTCTGCTTGCTATCTATTAGGGGTTTTATCCTCACTACACTGATTCATTTGCCTAATTTTTACAACCAGACCCTCCCCAGCGAATGCCTGCCTTCACAGTGACTTGAGGTTGTGCATCCGCATCAAGGCCTCCAGGGCCGAGTTGTTCGAAGCAGGGTTGGTGCTAATCCGAGATAAATACCATGACAACCAATAGGATTTAATCGAACTTAACCCAGGGTTAGCGCTAACCCGTCTTCGAACAACTCCGCCCAGGCGTCTTGTTTAGTTGATAATTGGGCATCACGTGAGTGCCGGTAATATACTGCGTCACAAAAGTTATTTTGGTTGGGGGAAAAAAAAACTTACAATAAAATTGAAACTCCGATGTCGAATAATTTCCATAATATATATTGATGAACGAACAGTGGAACATATGGAAAAGGTGCGGAGATTAGTGTAAAGATTTTTTAAGTTAAACATTCTCTTGTTAACAACTTTTGAATCCAGTGTCACTCAGACTAGGTTTACACTAGAGGAAATTGTTCCGGATTCGTGATGAATCCGGAACGTTTTAGTACCGGATTAGTTTTGCCGTTTACACAAAAGTGGACGAATCCGACATAAAACCTTCCCGGTTTGGTCATGTCTCCGGAGATTTTGAATCCGGAATCTAAAGTGGGAACTTTGAATCCGAAAACTTTTGAATCCGGAAGGTTTTGTCGTGTAAACGATTTTGATCTCGAATCCGGATATTTTTCCCCCTGAGAGCTTTTGAGTTTGCGGTAAAATCAAAATGGAGGATCTGGTGCTAACATTGCTTACGGTCTCCGGTTGCCTAATCTTGTTGCAGGTTCAGGCGATAAATTTTATTATGTGTACCGCAATATTTCAGAGGAATGTTCCCTCTGCTCGTCACTCTTTCCCGTGTGAATAGGCTGAGATCATGAGGCAATCCATCTTGTTGTCCATACAAGGTGACGAAGTCTTTTCTGATATCTTCAAACTTTTAACGCTCTCCCATTCTAAACCTTCATAATCCTTTTGGGAAGAATATGCACGGACAACTCCTAGTAGAAGTTCAACTTCGTCATCTGTCCAGCTCAAATTTGCCTCAGTGGCATCTGGATCTACTCTAGCCTTCTTTTCTGGCGGCATTTTCACTTTGTCGAACGACGAAACAACACTGAGCTTGGTAACCATTCCATCACGAATGTTCCCGGAGTTGTCGTTATGTGTAAACGGTCAGGAATCCGAATATCCTTTCGATGCAAACGCTTACGAATCCGAATATTTG
The DNA here is from genome assembly GCA_014634185.1 of Astreopora myriophthalma. Taxonomy (NCBI): domain Eukaryota; kingdom Metazoa; phylum Cnidaria; class Anthozoa; order Scleractinia; family Acroporidae; genus Astreopora; species Astreopora myriophthalma. The sequence goes on from BLFK01000907.1 coordinate 1,405,497, forward strand.
ATGAATCCGGAAACATTAACGAATCCGGAAAAATCTCTTCTAGTGTAAACCTAGTCTCAGTACGAAAGAAAGACGGTGATATTTACCGTTTAGTTCAGTAATACTCTAAATTTCAGTTAACGCATCAACTTCGCATGTCAGACGGAATCCTATGAAAATGGAGCAGTATAAAATTCACTGTACCTAGATATAGCGGAGATTTTTCAGCCAAAAATGGTCGAAAGCCACGTAAACATCAGAGAGTGGTATGGAATATATTTTAGCAGGTGTCACAGTGAGAAGGCATATTTCGCCCGGAAAAGAAAAATAATGAAAGAGGGAAAAAAAAAAGTATTACACGGAGGCGCGAAGAGATGAATTTTATCTTCGAGTGACAAAAACATTTATGCTCTATGTTATTGTATAAACTTGAGATTCATTTACTACACAATGCAGTGGTTGAGCGAAGCTTGCTGGGAAGAACTGACAAAACATAACGCCATTTTTTGGTCACCGAGGTGGCCGTTTATTTTTATAACAGTTAACTTTTTACTCCGAAAAACATTCAACAATAAAAAGGTGGGGGAGTACCCGCCGTAAACAAATATTAGAAATCCTGACTGTCCATAGCGAGGGTGGGTGGGTGGGAAATTGCGAACTGCGTTGAGAGCTCGAGTTTTGGAAAAGAGGACAGTAACCTGGCCTCATCTGCTTAAGTATTGGATAGTCTAATACCCGGATGATCCCCCAACCATTTGCCGGGAGACTGGCTCTAACAAGCCGTATAAAATAATTTATTCCCCGGGTGGGGTGAATAAATCTCCTGTTTTGCAAGCGAGTAAAGCGCGAAAAGAGAGAGTCTTGTTTTTGTTTTTTTCTTTTTCACATTGAAATTACAGTTGGAAACCGGATGAGGGGTGCATAAAACTTCAGGACTTGTCTAGATCTCTTTTCTGTCAAAACATTCATGCCTGTGTATTAATAAATTTCAATATAGCTAATAAATATGAAAATTGTAATGCACCGTTTAAATTTGACTGTAATACAAAGGGCAAATTGCTGAACGTTGATTGGCTGATACAGGAAGCATTTTTCTCTTAAGCAAAGGGTTTGTAATCGAGAGAATAATCAAAAGGGCATGATTAGCTTATCCTGATTGGCTAAGCGCGTTGTGCTTCCTAACGCGCGTTGGCAGCAGTAAGTTGGTTTTCCGCTCCCTTGCAACGATTTTTTATTCAGAATTTCACGCAAATGCGGTTATTCGATGGTTTTTTTCATCAAACACGAGGGGGAAAAAAATCGGTGTTTCATTAAATCGGTATATAGCAAGAATTAGAAAGAAGACACTTTGTTTCGACCACCATCGATCGATGTAGCATTTACAAGAAGCAGCAAACGCAAACTCAGGTGAATGAAATTTCAACTGCTTATAGTTTTTCACTGCGTGAACTAAAAATTTACGTGGTCATTTTGCTATTATGAGTGAATGTGGTTTTTTGGTAGCACGTCAACCGGTTTATGCGACGGCGATTATTTTTTTCCAGAAAATGTTGTCCTCTGTAACGTAGAGCTGATGAACAGCAATGTTAACCGGCTGTTTTACCTTTAAATTATCATAAGGCGTTTTTGTTTTTCTTTTGTTTCTGTTTCTCCTTTGTGTGTGCGTGTGTATGTTTCAGTAAGGATTTCAAGTGGGAAAAAAACAAAAAGACAAAGTAAAGTGGAAGGAGGATTTTTGGCATTTTCATAATGGTTATTAATAAGGTATTGAAAATTCAACGAAGAACAGATGTTCTTAGCAATCGATCGCAGCTCGAGGTTTTAATAGGTCTGGGCAAATGTGAGTAATCAGAATATAGGCCGGACGAGACGTGAGTCGACCATGAGAGCGAACGACAATTACATGTAACCACTGGGATTTGGAATCCAGAAGAACTTTCAGAGGCACCACATTTACTCTTACGTCCCCAAATGACAACTGAACAGGCGAATTGTGCGATGGCGTAATTTAAACCAAGGCCAGAATGCACTGAGTGCTTTCTATTGTCAGGCAAAGTTTACCAATAGTCTCGTTACTCTATGTAGAAAAATCTAAATAAGAAAACATTTCGACAAACCATTCTGGTCTTTGCGGCAAAATGGCACCATCGCCGGTGGAAAATGACTGAGCAGATAAATGACGTTTCGAGGAAATGGAACCAAGTCCTTCAACTAAAATAAACAAAAACACCATGAGTAACATGATATAAAGCGAGCAAGACATGCGTTATTTCGAAGACCATGACCACGTCTTTCTTTCAAAATTTGTTTTGTCTCTCAATTGATTACATTGTCAGTCTTTGAAATTTTCCGGCTATTTATCGGTGGTGACGCGGGCATACTCGGAAAACACGAGCGCGAGTCGAACTTTCCGATTATGGTTCGGATGCTCGATCTACCACCGAGTTAGACGAGACTCGTGGGAGCCTGGCTATTCAACTAGTTTCAGGTGACAACTGCACGAAATGGCACATTCGCAATTTTAGCAAAGCAGTTGGTGAATTTTAAACCCGGGAGATGAATAAATGATGAACTTTCATATCAGCAGCAACAGTTAATACCGTATTTGTAATGCCAGAAAGAGACTTAACTTTTTTCTTCTTCTTCTTCTTCTTCTTCTTTATCTTCTTCTTTTTTTTTTTTCTTAATGGGGATGCCAAAGAAAATCGACAACTCATGACAACTCCGTGGCGGGAACACTTTAATGGAATGCTGCAAGGGGTTACAATTTCTTCCCTTCCCTCCCCACACCTGTTCCCTTTATCAAAAGCATCCGAGCTTCTATGACTTCTCGAGCCACAAGCTGAAAGCGGGAAATCTTTTGCAGATGGCAGTTGCCAACTCATGCTGATCTGAAAATTTTGCCATCATCTAACGGAGATTAACTTTCTGGAATGTGCTTGACCAAAGCCAGGCTACGGCAACTCGAGCAAAGATCAAGGACAGGTGCGTGTATCTCCCCCGGTGGGGGGAAGGTTTTCCCAGAAAAATTGGGTGGGGTGTGCAGCCCGCTTCCAGAAACCCTTACCCTACTTCAGACCAATATCTGCGATTTTCCCTACCCTATTTCAGCTGTTATAAGGTTGGCGCAATTATTTGAGAAGGGCTTTTGTTGATGGTCTTATCGCCTAATGATGAAGAAGTAGCTTATTCATCATTGACCAATCGAGTCGCTCACCAGGGTTTTTGAATTTTCAATTGACTAAAATCGATCACTTGACTCCGAAGATGGCTTCCGCACAGGTTGTCGGAATGTCAGTCGCCAACAACAGTCCTTTTCGGGACTCCAGTCACCCAGCCGATCATTTTCAATCGACGTAAGTAGCTGCTTCTGAAAAACCATACCCAATTCAAGACTTGAGTGCGCAAACCATACCCTATTTTAGACCAAAACGGCTAAAGTACCATACCCTTTGGGGTCACACATATCTATATAGCCCATATAAGGGAGTACCCCACCCCCCCGGAGGTGTATATACTTGACGCGTCGTATCTCTTATGAGGTGCCCACGATTAGTTTCTGTGTGCCCACGATTAGTTATCAGTGGCTGGTAATCTAGCCCAAAGATCGTTTTCACATGACGTCATGGCGGCCATATTGGTGTACCTAAACAAAGAAACGGAGGCCATTCTGTTGTCCCAAAACAATCCTCGAGGAATTTGACTCCATTTTCATGCAAATGTATATGTTACAGATTGTGTGACAGCGTGACTAGGTATCACGTGTTATTTGCTAGCGCTAGGAATGGTGGACTGTTCGGATAGGAGTAACCTGCGAAGTAAGCGTTCCGTGTGAGCGAAGATTTCCGTATTCGTGCCGCGGGAAATTGGGGCGAAAAATAGGTGGACCCGTCCACCAATTTTCTCGCCCCAATTTTCCCGAGGCCATAATACGGAAATTTTCGATCGTACGGAACGCTTGCCACGCAGGCTAGATAGGAGAGCACGCTTTGTCTGCGCTCGTAAGTCTGTTTTGTAAGATTAAACGTTCAAGAGTTGAGCCTGGAGCCTGAGTTTTCTGCTTGGAAGCGAAGTGTGCACTCAAGAAGGATAAGGCGCCCTATTATTTCGTAGCCCATCTCTTACAGTGTGCTATTGTTTCAGCAAATCAATATGGTCACGTGAGTGAAAACGATCTATAGCTAGACTAATCTACTCCACATTGAACTGTATATCATGGATTCTTTCGATTTAAAACATTGCCACTTTTTTTTTCCAACTAGCACAAATGCATCAGATACAATTCAGCCACTAAAAAAGAACAGATGTCAGTATGAGGAATAAATATCGCCAATCAGGCTTAATCTGTAATCTTAATCAATTTGCTTTTGTTTTAAGTTCAAATAACAGATCGAATTTCGAATTTACAGAGGTTTGAAGAATTTGATGAGATCTAGAATAATCAAGAATTGTACACTATGGCCAGCTGAAATTGGCCGGTTTGCTTTCTTCACTGAAATCGGAAAACAATTTTTTGCCGTTTTCTTGATTTTGAACTGCTTGCTAACCTTTGCCGTTGAATTTCTTTTCAGTAAAATTTAGTGGGCACTGATTCATCAGTGGAACAATGTCTTCACAATCAAACAGTAAGTTATAGAATGTAGAAATGGCCAGTAAGTAAGTATACTTCACCGCCTCGTATAATGACCTCAGTGTAGCTACATGTGACTGACAATGTGACTGTAAGCGAGAATTTCACTGAATCAAGATTTTCAGTACATGAAATTATCTAATTGTGGATTAATTCGCTTAAGGTGGGTTTCATTTTGAGGGTCCAAAGTCGGCACTAACATCTGGCCGCTCTAACCGCGCATTCGTCTGGGAATATTCCCGAACAAGATGACTGGACAAGTTAATTGTCGAGACTCGAGCCCGAACAAGTCAAGAGTAACATGTAGAGTCGAGAGTATCATAGTCTGGGTAAATGTGGAGAGGCGTCGAGTGTCGAGAGCAACAAATTGTAAAGTCGAGAGTAACACGTCGACACTTGTATGTTGAGAGTCGGGAGTAATGGACATACTTTAAAGATATGGAAAAAAAAACTTCGAAACAACACCTACGAAAGAGAGGTTACCCAGAGCGTTTTATAAAAAATACACTTTCAGAAGTGAAAGTGGCAAAAACACAAAGAAAACAATGAGTGCCCAATTTGAAACTGATCATCACCAGGAAATGGCATTTGATTAAAAACTTGCCGTTTCTGACAGAAATAGTAAGGAACCAGCATCAAAATTACATAAGAAAGGATGTTTCTTACAAGATATAATCGTGAGAGCAAAGTTTAATATGAGAACGGCTAGACTCGTGCATAGCTTTTAAAGGTGTCTGACAAATAATAAGAATAGTTACTTTAGGATGTTTTACACTACGTATACAGTAACTTCAATCGTGCTATTAATCTGTAGACGCATTTATTATCATTACTTACCATAGCTTTCAAACATTTCTGACGAACAGAGGATAGTTGCACGGTAAAGCAAAACTGCAAATTATCATACGACGCCATCGGAGCTCACTGATGCTGTCACCACGGATCCGATCAATATCTTTCTTCTTGTCTATTAAATTTTTGTTTGTATATGGGCGAAGCTAAATAAAATAAAATGAAGTGCATCTAGAATGTACACCTCGGTCAAATGTTTTTCGTTATTCACGTATAGCAAACATATTTTGCCTTTTACACTCAGTTACAAAATTCGCAAAACTAGTTATCTGGAAAAAGTAGCAGTAATTTGGCCCCACCAACGAGCTAACGAGGAGCGTGGGTCGTCCCTGAGATGTCATTAAGGGCTTTCCTCGAAATGAAGCAGTTTGTGACGTCATTTGAGGAATAGGCCCATGCCTCTCACTAGCTCGGCCGCGGGACAAATGACTACCACTTTTGTTGACTTTAAGTAACTTGTGGGTTAGTATGGGATAACACAGGATGGAGCCGATTCAGTGATCCGCCAGCCGTCGGGTTGAAAACAATTGGTTTGGTGGGAGTTCTCATTCTCGTGGGCGCAGAAATCTAGATCTCCTTTCACGCTGTGTTATGTAATGCTGACCAACTTGTGCGGCCTATTTCAAGTAAAATTTCGAAAGAAATTTTCGAAAGAAATTTACGAAAGAAAATATTTCGACTTGCAGCGTCGCTTTAGGATAAGCAGGGCATCAGCGAGAATAGAGATTTCCGAATAAAAGCGTGTTCAATTGAGTGCCGTAAAACCAAAACCACAACCGAAGTAATACAGAACCAATCACGTTCTAAAGGAAAAACACCCCTTAGCCAATCACAAATCGAAGTGATTCACGACTTGCATTGTTTTACTAGCCAATCAAAAAACAAAGCAAACAAGAAAACTAAGAGAAACTAAGTGGCAATTTTTATTCTTGCATGTTATTGGTTTGCGCAAGTCTTTTGATCCAGTCATAGAGTAAACTAGAAGCAAAGCAATCTCATAACTGCTTGCGACACTCAATTAAAAACTGTCCGCCTAATCTCAAAGCTACAACACCATGCAATACACAAGAGAAAAGTTGCGAAGTGGTGCTCCTTAAAGAAAAGCTCAGTAATTTTCAAAGGATTTATCTTTTTCTTCTTCAGGCACAAATAGCGAAATCACATGGAACCCAGTCAGTCTAGCAGCGGTTGTCCTGTACCCCCTTATCATAACTCTAGCTTTAGCGGGAAACATCTTTGTCATCTACATACTCTACAAAAAAGTTGAAACAAGACGCTTAACAAGCTTCATGTACGTAAATCTCGCAGTGGCTGATCTGCTGGTAACTTTCATCGTAATGCCACAGCAGATTCAGGGTATCATCATGGATTTAAGATGGATTCACGGTGCCTTTGGCGTGTTTCTTGCCAAGTTTGTGATGTTTACGTTTTTCGTAGCGCAAATGGCGTCCGTTTACTCCTTAACCGCTATTGCATTCGATTCTTTCTTCAGCATCGTGTTTTCCTTGCAGGACTTCCCGCGATTTAGGAACAAAAAAGTCCTTGTGCCATGCATCTGGCTCGTGTCAATGTGTGCCATGATACCCTGGATAATTATAGTGAAAGTGGAAAAGCAAAAAGACTACTCTGAAATCAACTACGAATTTTCACGGTTCGGCGAGGATATCAAATCCTCAGTAAGGGGCGTCTACCTCTATTTAGTAACCATAAACTTTTTGTTGCCTTTGGGCACCATGAGTTTTCTTTATGGATATATTTGCCTAAAGCTGCGGTCGCATACTATTCCGGGAGCGTCGATCGACCATGACGAAACGCGCCTTCGGGTGAACAAGACAAAACGTCAAGTCATCAACATGTCTATGGCAATAGTGATCGTGTTCGCTCTATGTTGGCTTCCAGCACATATCTGTCACGTGATGATAGCTATTGATTATGTATGGTTTATCGAGATGCCTCAGTCCCACTATTTCATGTTAGTGAGCTACTGGTGTGGACACGCCAACAGCGCGATCAATCCCTGGATGTTGATATACTTCAAGAAGCGATTTAGGGCCGTATTTCGCAAAATGATCAGTTCTCCGTTATCACGTTTGTCTGTCACAAGCCGTGGGATTTTTCGAGGGACATCACTTACTAAACGAGCTTCAAAGAAAGCGGTGACATTGACGGAATTTTACCAATTTACGACCTCTTTGTAAACGGCATTGAACATGGTTTGCGCTGTTAGGCTATTTCCGAATTCACTTCACGCTCCTTTTCAAAGAGAACCTAACTGCAAAACGTTTATGATGGTAATTGTAATCAAACATGGCGTCGTTAAGGGAGAGTGATCTTCTGTATGTTTTGTTTTCCCTAAAACGAGGCTAGTGAACAGACAGTAGGCTCCAGTAGGCCGTTTGCAAAAGTTTGTCAGGTGACCTTCTGTTTGTCAACTCAATAATGCAGCCAGTTTCAACGCAAAATTTTCCGAGAAATGAAAATAGTGGCTTAAAATATGCTACCTTGCAAATTTTAAGGGTCATTTCGTTCATACATGGGCAGAAGTTGTTATAGACGTTACAAATTAGAGGAATTTGTATGGAAGGGAGTCACTTTTCTCCCCAGTCACGCTCCATTGATTTTCCTGTAAATCCTTCGATTTCTCAAAGCTTTCATACCGCCGTAAAAATTTTCCCTTGAGACTTGCAAGTCCGAAAATTATATCCTTTTTCATTTATCCTTGCCTTTTCTACCGCTAATAAGTATGAGATCCTGACTTCTTTATGTAGCGCTTGATGGCGGGTGGAAAATTTTATTGGAAGGCAAACATTTCTGGCTTCCACACGAAAGTTCTAGACTCCTGAGTTTTCAAATTGCCACAGAACTCGACTTTCATAGGTACTGCTCTGGAAGTCTGCCTTCTGCCCGGAGGTAAAACGTGATCTCCTACTTTCTGGAATTCACACAGGTTACCAATTAATTACCTGTGTATTAGCTGTCCTGTGAACAATCTATTTGACAGCATGGGGCTTTCCACGGTTAATTGCGCCATATTAGTAAAGATAAGAAATCGCGATTTTTGTTTTGAGGAAACGGTCTAGCAGAATTCCCATCAAATGTGGAATGATTGTAAAAAAGCAAGAAACGAAGTGAACACTAGTATTAGGGAAGCCAGGACTAACTTCTTTAATGAGAGCATTAAGAAGCATAGTGGTAATCTTAAAGAAACTTGGAAGGTAATAAATAGTTCCCTGGGACCCTATGTAAATGGAGTCTTATCCACAAAACGACATGTGTCATGTGGCATTCCCCAGGGTTCTATACCTGGGCCACTTGTTTAAAATTTACATAAACGACTTTCCTAGATGTCCACAACATACAACACCTGGAAAGTTTGCCGATGATACACATATAAACTGCACCGAACTCATGAAGATATATCCACAGTTGTATGTTCTTAAATAGTGACTTAGCTGCAGCACATGACTGTAAGACAAATAAATTAAGTTGCAATACTTTTAAAACTAGTCATATGACTATTGCCTCTCGGCAAAACTTGACAAAAGCCAAATTCAATTCACGAATGTAAAGGTGGATGGTAGGCCAATTGATCACAAGCCTTCTACTAACTTATTGAGGGTTCACATTGACGAAATGCTAACGTGGGATGATAAGATCAAACATACTTCATCTAAAGTCTCTAACGGCTTGCGAATGCTGTATTTAGCTAGAAAACTAAGTGACAATCAAGAGACTCCTAAAACAATTTACCATTCACTTGCAATTGAACATCCCTACTTCGATTATTGCTGTGTTGTATGGAGTGACTGCTCCAAAACACGTGCTGACAAATTGCAAAAGTTACAAAATAGAGCAGCACCGATTATTAATAGGAGTGATTACTCTATTAGATCATGGGAGGTACTAAATTCTCTCGAGTGGTCTAACTTAGAAGAAAGAGAGAAAGGTAAAGGCACTTGTTAATTACGATGTTTAAAGTATTCAGTAATAATTGTCCGACGAATCTTCGGGAGTGGTTTCATCGAATCTCTGAAGTTCACAATTACAACTTGAGAGGCTCGAACTATGACCTCCAATTACCGCTTCCTAAAACGAATTGTCTGAAACGTTCTTTCTCTTATCGGGGTGCAATGGCTTGGAACCAACTGTCAAATCAAACACGTGAGATAAAGGATCTTGCAAGCTGTAAACTTGCGATATCCTAGGACACATTTTACATGGCTTGTTTTCGTATTATTATATCGTAAATTCTGATTGTTACTCCGTTTGCTTGACACAGAAACTAGATTAGTTACGTCTGAAGAGTCCGCAGGAATAGATATACAACTGTTAAATGATTTTGGTGCGAAATTATAATTAGTTTTAACATCAGATACCTTGTAATCGTTACACGGCACGTCTGAAAACCAGCTTGCTGAGCCATTTATCGTGTTTTAAATAAAGGTTATTGCTTGGTTGACGCAAACACGGCTAAAATTACAGTGAATGTATGGGATTTTCGCCGACTTTGAACCGCTGGAACTTCGCCACGTAGAGGCATATTTCCAACATTTGCAGCTTTTTTTTTTGGAGCCAAAAAGTTCTAACATTAATTACCTTGAAATGTTTGAAGCGTAGACTGGGTTAGTATTAGATAATATTGGCTGGGACCAGATCAGTGACTTTGGTGGGGGAGGGGGGGGGGAATGGGAGGGGGGAGCTCATTCTCGCGGACCAGAAAACTGGTTTCACCCGGTTAACAGAAGATCCCATTCACCACAGTCCCCTCAGGACAGTTTCTTGCGTTTACGCGATGCTAGATTACCCACTCTACGCCTAAGCACTACGGTTCGCTTTCGGTTGTTGTGACAGTTGCTTCGAGTAATTTAAAGTGCAATGGGAAAGGAGCTTTGGCGGATGGGATTTAATGCTGAACGCTTCACCCGATGTTATCTAATGCCGACCCAAGCGTGGCCCGACTGTGCTGCACTTGCGCGCGCCCCGCGGACCGACGGAATCCGACTGCCAACAGATATGTCTACCACACGTGGTATCCAAGATTTCATCATTTTTGCCTCCCAATCTCTGGCATTGTTAATTTACTTGCAGCACACTTCCCGACACTAGATTAAAGCAATAGAGGACTTCAGTTTTCCGTGTTTACATAGCCTCATCTAAACACGAGGAGGGGTTGGGAGAATTCGAGACTGTTACGCAAACCCGAGACGCAGTCGAGGGTTTGCATAACTATCGAAAACTCTCCCAACCCCTCGAGTGTTTAGATGAGGCTATGTAAACACGAAAAAAAGTCCTCTATTGCTTTTCTAAAATACTTCTCAAAAATAATCCGACAAATGAAGGAAAATGCTGTTTATTTTACTTCTTGATTGAAACAGGTTTTCTCGATATACGCTCAAAACGCGCATTTGACAACACAACCAATCAAAATTCGTGATATCACAACCGTGTTTAGATACTCTCATCTAAACACACCTGTTGACCAATGAGAGCGGGCGTACTATCCTAATTATTTTGTAAATTGCGAGTGTTGAATACTAACGCTCAGTGCACGAGCCTTCATGAGCGTCCGAGGTTGGAATACAAGCTCGATTACAGTGGGTTACTGCAACGCGAAGTATAGTATATAAATCACCTGCTAAGCAATGGGAATATGACTGAATGGAGTGCAATTCAATTGGACTCCATTCAGTTTAGCAATTTGGTCTGCTTTCATACAAGCTATCACAAAAACATAGAGGGATTCAGATTTATCTCGAGTACGATTACAGAATGAATTGGGCAACACGAAGTCTTACTACCAAATATTAAAAGAAACTGTAATTTCCGTGGAACTATGGAAGACAGAAACAGCAAGGTTATAAAACGGGCGAAGGGCGAACGATAGCTTTGCATTCTTCTTACATGAAAGATATAAGCTCTGTCATCTAACCAATAATAAATTTTCCGTAGCCAAGGGAACAGGGGAAGCCATCTTCAATCGCGTTCATAAAATTTATGCTGCGATGGCTTCAGAATATTCCTTAACTGTGATGTACCATAGAGGAACTTTATTTATTTGGTTATGCACAGCGATTTGGAGGTTGGTTTGGGGTTTGTCTTCGGAAGAGTAAGAAATGATCGCTACGAGTCGTATCAGCTGACACGAATTATCTCAAGATATTGTTTTTTCCCCCCTGCAAAAATGGCAGGAGGGGTCATTGCTTTCATACAGAAACCACCGTGATTACGAGTTACACAAAGCAATTTGCCCCCGGCTCATTCGCACAGCTCGGGCACTTTTTCAACCTTAAGAGATGTAGTCGCCATATGTGATATTTCTATAGGATCAGAGTTGAAAAGTTTTGTGCTTCCAGAGTCAAGAATTTCTATTAAGAAGCTAAGAGAACCGACCACCAAGGAAAATAGACTTATGTGACCCTTGATATGCACATCTTAGTAACAACATGGAAAGAACTGGTGTAAAGGGGCATTTATGCTGGCGAAACAGGTGGACCGTGAATTCGAGGACGCGCGTTACAGAAACACTTCAAAGTTATCACGTCTTCACCAATCGAGCATTTGATTTGACTATCGGTCACGTGACCTTAACCAGCACCGACATAGGTCACGTGTCTTTGTTTTAGCGTGTGAAATCGATCACGGGCGTACCCGATCTGTGAAAAACAAAGGGCGAACTTCTGTTTGCCGAAATCCGTAAATGAAAATTGAACGGGGAACTGTTTTAGACACTTTCGTTGCGGAAAATCCGTGGATGAAAATTCAAGGGGGAGTATGTTAGGCCCCAGGCTTTAAAGGGTCTAAAATACTTCACCTTAAATTTTCATTTACGGATTTTCGGCAAACAAAAGTTCGCCCTTTGTTGCCCACACAGTACGCCATCGATTTCACCACAGGCCGCCCAGGCTCAGATTCAGAGTTGATTACGTGTGGTATTAAATGTCAACATGGTTGCAAATATAAGGATTTGTATGGGGATCCCAGTAAATCGGTTCTAGAAGATAATTCTACGCAAAAGGTCTCAATAAAAAAGCCTTACATTTTTTCCACGGTGTGGTGTTTCTTGCTTCCTGTGTGGTTATTTTCCGGATCTAACCCGTCTTAAGCAATTTATTTGTTTGCCGTCTTTCCACTCATAAAGAGAGAGCAAGGCGGTACATTGGAATTCTGGACAGCCTACCGAACGAAGCTAAAAATTCCACGCTAGACTGTAATATCCCGTCGGCCATAAATCCACCGCAGAATCCAATTGCAAAGGTTTAACTTTCATTTCGACTCTCTCGCATTTGCCAACGCGACGAGGAATCAACACAATGAAGACTCAATGGGGCTCTGGACCGCAATTTGCAAGCGCGACGAGGTTACAGAGCCGATTTCAACAGTCGTTGTTTCGTGGTGGATTTGTACAAGCATCTCCTCCATCGTTCTACCGTTTCACTGGGGAAACAAACTGCCGTCCGGCGTCACTCGCAGGGCTGCGATTGCGAGGGTAGAGAGTTCAAATGAAAGTTAAACCTTTATAATTGGATTCTGCGGTGGATTTATGGCCATGGGGATACCACAGTCTAGCGTGGAGTTCTTAGCTTCGTTCGGTAGGCTGTCCAGAATTCCAGTGTATCGCCTTGTTCTCTCTTTATGAGTGGAAAGACGGCAAACAAATAAATCACTCAATAGGCCTCATTCGTATTCTCAGTATTGGACTGGAACCAGCATACAATGGAGGCTCATGCGGGGAAAATAATTTGCATCTGAAAAGATTCCCCCGCATCAGCCTCTATTCCATGCTCGTTTCAGTCCAGCCGTGAGAATACGAATATTCTTAATTAAAACGGGTTAGATCTGGAAAATAACCACACAGGAAGCAAGAAACACACCTTGGAAATAAGGTAAGGTTTTTTTATTAAGACCTTTTGCGTACAGTTATCTTCTAGAACCCATTTACCGGGATCCTCATACCAACCGTTATATTTGCAGCCATGTTGATATTTAATACCACACATAATTGACTCTCATACTGAGCTTGGGCCACCTTTTCACACGCTCAGACAAAGCCATGTGACCTATATCATTGATTTTGTCGGCAAAATCAACCGTTAGGCGCGTCGTTACGTTTGTGGTCAAGCTGAATTGGTGGTAAGAATTTAGACAATCTACCTCTCTATTGCGATTTTACGCGATGTCGTTTTTTCTAACGACGAGGGAAGTAATCTTTTTGACCAGATGCAATGCGAATATAAATGCTGTTAAATGCAATTTTACGGAGTTAACAAGGAGCGCCTAGGTGTCAGCTGTGGTCAGCGGTTCACGATATTTGCGCATACTCTATGATTCCTCGTCCTCGTGAGTTGAAGGACGCATGCGTAGCGTTGTGGCGGGAAGAGCAGCGTTTTGTTGAGTGTTTGAAGGGGTGATTTGTTTAGCGTCTAGCACCCCCTCCTTTCCAGTCCTCCCTTTCCACAGTTTTCTAGCAATGTGACGAGTGCCTATCTTCCGTGCTGCGTGTGGGCTCAAGGCTGGGTTTGCCAGCCATGGGAACAGCCTCGATCCAGGAGCTGGCCGCCAATAGTGGAAGCTGCTGGATGTCTCAGGCACCCAACCTCCATTCAGTGACAGTTGTTAATGTCTAATAAAACCCATCTGTCTGAACGAAGTCCGAGAGACCACCGAAACGCACGACAGAAACATTCTGTAACTTAGTTTTTTTTAGGGGGGTGGGGGGTGCGTAGTTCACATGTTCTACCAAAGTAATAAACCAACTTTATTTAAATATAACGATCCGATTCATCTGTTGTTTCACAACTGGCTTATCAGCCACCGTATGGGAAGTAGTATTTCGCGTTTCACCTGGTAAAACTGCCTCTATTCAGCCATTGTATCTGTTGTCATTTTGGGGGCGTTGAATAGCACGACTTGCACTGGAGGTAGACGTGCAGTCGACTCTCCTATGTTGCAACTTCCAATGCGTAAGCGTTCCCTTTATCCTTTAATAACCGCGATGGGTCTTAGTTTGATTGCCTTGTGACTGATCCCCGCATCATGACCTGAGGAAGAGAGTAAAGCATTGAAAAGATCATTATGCCAGCTTACTCTGAACAATTCCTCAATTACGAAGCTTTCTCAGTTGACGTAGCCTTGGCTAACATTTGGAAAACAGAAAGGCGCGCGCTCGGAGTGCAAACAATGCCCTCATCAAAATGCAATTAAAACAGCTGCAGTTACAAGATTTTGATTCCTTCATTTGTGAAGTGATGAAAACTGAACGCACTTCAATTTGATCATTGGCGTTCTCTGACAACTTAGGTCAAAAAGTTGAGTGACAGACACTGACTGAATTCAATAGCGTTTGCCACTGTTCTTCTCAGCAAGATGGCCTGCTTTGGAAATTGGTCAATTTTGACCGGCCAATTCTTGGAAGACCCTTCATGACCCACTTTCACGGATAATCACCTCAGAAGAAAACATGGCAAAAATTACAGTGAATGCATGGGATTTTGGCCGATTTTGAACCTCTTCAACTCCGCTGCGGAAGCAGTATTTTGGCAGCGAAAACCTGTTTTAAAAGGCATTTCTAATGACATTATTTTCATGAACTATAAGGAACAGATTCGGGCTACAACGACCATAAACGTACTCTTAAGATTTCATACAAAATTATGCAAATTTCCGCGAAATTAGAAGCGATTCGAGAAGATTTATAATTCCAATTTACGGTCGTAATGCCTCCTTTATTAAGTGGCTTAACTTTCCGTTGGATGAATGATATCAATACAATTTTTTACACATTTTCTTTCTACGTGTACTCACAAGTGTTCACCACATCGGTTACGTTTTTGTAGGATTCGGGAGCCTAAACATAAAATAAACAATACAAAATTTAATCGATATTATAAAATTGTCCACCTCGGATGATCATTCTCATTGGTTCACTGGAACGCGGTTACTAACCATTATACCTAAGTTTGACTTTACGTGGAAAACGAGTTCGGAAAATGTCGCTTACAGCTTATTTTTTTTCGGTGGTAAGCTAGCTTTCGTCGAGCAAAAACATCGACGAAATAAGGAGATTAGCATCAAGAGCCAGAAAAGCAGTTCTTGTCGAGAATTAGATTCAACTTGTGCACCGCTCTTTGCACACGGCGATGAGGGAAGCTTGCCGCAGTATTTTTAAAACTGCACGGTAAACGTCCACTATTGTTACACTTTTCGTTGGGCTTGAACTTTGAACACTTGAATACTGCAGCAAGATTGCCCCCGTCGGCTTCAACAGTTCTTGAATTTTGGATTACTGTAATTTCATTTAAGCTGTACTTTGCTTTATTTTTATTTTTATTTTTTTTTCATTTTTCATTCAACTGTTCACACGGTAGTGGGCGGAAACGTGATACAGAGACCTTAAGATACCCTGAAACCGGTGCACGGGCAGAGCCATTTTTCTTTCTCTTCATTTTGCGATGGCGTCATTAATCTTACCCGGTAGACCCAGCCGTTTTCCCGGAGTAGACACAAGCTTACCCGTAGATGAATCACAAGTAAAGGTATGGAGAAACGAGTGAGTTTTTATGAGGTTTACTGAGACGCTACCCGTACCCGCACACCGTTTTCGGGGTATCTTAAGGTTTCTCATATCTATTACTGGTACTCGGAAGCAACCTCATTTTCCCATTGTTTAGTAAAATTAAATGAAAGTGGACTAAGGCGAACACTGAAAATTAAATAAAGCAATAATTGTACCATTCGCCTTCGTTGGATACGAGATTGGTTCTATGATTCCACAAGCCTCCGTTGGATACGAGGTGTTAAACAGACAACGAGGCGGGTGGCTCTGACCAGTACCGTATCTAACAGGGACGAGTAGAATAGTTTTATTAAATTCTCAGTTAATTAATCGACACCCGATAGTGCGTGTTCACTTGGACGTCACAGCGGCCACATTGAAGGAGAAAACAAAGAAACGGCGGCTATGTTGGAGGACAGAAAAATTTGTTTGGAATTCGCCGGTAACAAAACGAGTAGAGGCCTGTGTCCGAAATGCGACCGCAAAGCAGGCATGGATTGTTTGGCTGGACAGAACGGCCATATTTAGTTGTTACATGGCCGTTATTCGGTCACTTTCTGGCCGTTCTGTCCACTGAGCCAAACAATCCGTGCAAGCTTTGAGGTCGTATTTCGGACACGGGCTTCTACTCGTTTTGTTACCGGCGAATTCAACTCGACAATTATGCGAATTCCTTCTTTTGTTTGTCAGTAAACCAATATGGCTGCTAGTCACGTGAGAACACACTCTCGGCAGGCCAATTAGCTAATAGTGAGTTCCTAGTGAACCCTTGGTAGTTACTGTCTTTTTAGGGGGCAAACGGTCACTTTGATGGCTAATTTGAAATTCTACTTTTGTTGAGTTCCCCCTCGAGAGACTGGAACTACCCAGGATTCACTAGGAGCTCGCAAATAGCAAAGTGGTCAATTTATCTTTGACTGTACTGATGTCCATGCCGATTTCCGGCTCGTAAGAGTCTTAGTGTTTATTTTGCTGGTGTGAAGTGGGACGGGAATTGAGTTACCTCTTCCATGACAAGCTTGGGCGATGCCACTCGGATGGATATTCCCTTCGTTTCGAGGTTTTGCAGTACATCTTGATAGTCAAGCTGCCGCCTAAAGAAAACAACATTTACAAGCTGTCAGAAACGTTTTTGCTTGAAATACACGAAAGTCCACCGAATGCGTAAGGCTGAAGCTTTCTGAGGGGATGTGAACCTCGTTCCAGGGTCTTTTTCCAATCCTCTCGCGCCTCTGGGGACGGGAAGAACAGAGACCCTGGGAACGAAGATGGGCAATCAGTGTTTTCTTTCCCTTTTGCGACCAGGCATATTCACGAGGGCTGGCAATCTGAGGTCCACCTAACCTCAAAATATTTTCTTCTGCAACATTCAAATCTCAATGCCATAACACGTACTTTCCCTTTTCTCCTGGAGATTCCATTTCTTATGGGCATCACAAATTACGTTTAACCAAACTAGCAGTCCTTTATCCCGCGACTGGGCTTGTGAGAGATTGATCCATTCTCGAGATGACATCACAAACTGTACTACTTTTCTGTTTTCAAATAATTTCTTAGCTGCAAAGCAGTTTGTGACGTCATTTAAGCCACAAACCCATGCCTCACGCTTGTTCGCGATCGTGGGTTAAATGACTACTTTTAGCAACTTTTCCGGCACAACGCGAGATTCCGAGAACACGCAAAACACATCAGGTTTGTTTTAACTGAAGAGATTTAATATCTCAGAAGAGGACATTTGACCTCAGGTGCACTCAAAGCTACTTACCGAGACTTCGCTCTGGACAAAGCTCTCCCCTATAAAAATGACAAAATACGAAATTTTACTGCCGGTTCACTAACAATCAGCATCTCAGTAATAAAACCTTAAAACAATGAAATTTCAGATCCGCAGGGCCGAGTTGTTCTAGAATCTAGGGGCATATGGCACAAGCCTGTTCCTTGGGGCGTTCAGATATTGGGGAGCGGCGCAAATCGTCGCGAAAATTAAAGATATTGAGAGCGACACGTTTTATTTTCATTTTCGGGCCGTTTTTCGCTGTTCCCCCCTAATTGAACGTCTAGAGAAAGGCCAGGATAGAACTATCCACTGGATGAATCACCATCCGCTAGATAACTCGACTGGTTTTGCTAGCGCTTGTCCGCTGCACAGTGATAATCATTTATCCAGTGGATAGCTTAGCGTTGTCCACCTTTAAAACAAACAAGGCCAGAATGCTAAAATTCCAGGAAGAAAAATCCCAGCCACGCATTTTCTCAGTCTCCTCATGCAGCCACCGTTTCTTTCTCGTCACAATCAGAGACGGTATTGTTCCCCTCCTCTTAATTCACTTGCCTCGAAAACCATTAGAATAATTGCGGAAGGACCGGTGAATCCGTTTCTTATTGAATTGCACTTTCAGCATGCATTTGAGAGCACCCGCGTAGGAACAGGAAGTCACACAATTTTTCAACACCTGCAACTATCCGATACATGTCGCAAACCGAGTTTACTAACCGAGTTCGAGGGCCGTACTTCAAGTTACGGCCCGCGTTTCTTCCAGTTCAATTTACGGCCTGACGGCGAAGCACGAGGGCCGTGAATTAAACTGTAAAAAAACAAGGAGCCGTAACTTACTGTACGGCCCGAAAAAACAAGGTTAGTAAGATATTTACTATATCTCTTGATAACGAATCAAACAGGAAAGCACACTCTGAAATTTAGCGGGCCGTGCTGTAGAATACGGCCCGCTAAATTGGCCAATCATAGTGCGCGTACTATCTGAGAGATACAACAAATTCAAATATCTCACTTCCTTTCTCTTACATAATTAGCTTTGTTTTTACACATTTGTCCTTTCTTCGAAACGGTATTGTCACTTGTCTCGCGCTTGTTGTCACTTGCGCTTATTGTCACTTGTCTCGCGAACACTGAACAATAACATCTTGTAAGAACGCTGACCGACCCGAGCACATAAGCTTCGTAGAGAGGGCGTGCTTGTATAGTGGTAAATGTAAATGTAAATGTAAATGTTGTAAATATTAACCGTTAGTTTCAACCATAGTACGTAATTTCTGAAGCATAATGGGCAATACTGGGTCTTTAAAGATCTCACAACTCATTACAGTTGACATAGAGATACGAGATGAGATATTTGCATAAAAATAGAGTTCAACTGCCCGAAGATTGTTTAGGTACACCAAATTGGTCGCTGTTTCTTTGTTTAGGTACACCGATATGGCCGCCGTTACTTCACGTGAAAACGATCTATTGATGTGAGTTTCTATATAAACTGTGGTGCTCGGCTAGTAATATGCCAAGTCCCAAAGTGGACAAAAATAAGTCCATTAGGAACAGCCAGCATTTTCTGCTTCTTCTCTCCCTTCTTCAATTTCTTCTTCTGCTTTTTTCTACAATGCGTTTTTCATCAAAACACTAGCATGTTCTATGCTATATTCACAACTGTTCTCCAAACGCCAAGAATACCGACCGACACGTTTTGGAGCACTTTTGCACGTCTCTTTATACGTCGGTTTCGGTAAACAGCTCGAATTCATTGTGCCAGTTCGCCAATCAGTAGTACCTTTGCTCGTCTGTTGTCGTAATGGGAAACCATGCATTAAGAATTTATATCAGTTGTTTTTTTACTGAGTACATGTGGTTTCTAAATTGGAAAGCACAATGACTTAAAGAAATTGTAGCCTCTATTTCCAGCTAGTACCCACATGCACACTTTGCGGGCCTATTTGTCTGCCACAGACAAAAATTGGTCATCGTAAGGAGTTTCAAAACTTAACGTTTCTAGCCTCGGATTTGCGATGACTAAGTGCTAGTGATAACAATCTCGGTCGTCTTCTTTTTTTGTGTGTGTTCATTTTTTTAATAATCTGTTACGCCTGCCAAGTAATTGTGCTCGCCGACCGCGGCGAATTGTTCGCAGATAGCAGCGATTTTGATTGCCAGGGAAAATCGCCAGCGAATTTCGTCGCTGCGTGGTACGTACGGGCATACCTGCCGATTTTATACGCCCATCGCAGAGACTTTCCACTCTACTTTTGTTCCCAGGCATCTCTCAAAATAAAAATGAGTGTTATCCTTCTGTTGTCCGCCATATTTAGTCATATGATAAAATCGTAAGGTGTTATTGGTTGAATCCTTCACCAATTCGCTGCAACATGCGTAAAAAACTGCACGAGCGGGCACACTAGGCGAATTTAATCGTCGATATCTGACACGCTAGATATTGGCGATTTTATACGCCGATCGCAGCGAGCAAAACCGAAATCGCAGCACCGGGCACACTAGGTGATTTTTCCGATGGCAGTGATCGGTGTATAATATCCCCTAGTGTATCGGGGGCTTAAGGCGCAGTCGATTCGACTAAGATGAAGTCGATTTGACTGAAAGTAACTTAAGTAGAACGTGGGATGAGTCAGGGAGGCTTGAAAGTATCGACTCGATTCGTCTCAGATGTAGCGGTCGGTTTGATTACAAGAACTTTTTGCTTGATCCGTGGGAATTTCTACAAACACAATTCGTTTGTTCACCGGAACTTTAGCCGTCTTCTATTTTCGTAAAGCAAACAAGCGCAGAAAAATGAAACTAGATTATCAGCACAGCCATGAAGCTTGCCGGCAACGATTGCTGTAAAATCCGTGCTTCAAGGGAGAAGAGCAAAGTTTGACTCGTCGTTTATCAACGAGGCTTCAAATTGCTGGAAAAGAAACAAAAAAAGAAAAAAAAGGGGGGAGAGCGAAAAAAAGTGAGAGAAAGAAAAAAAAAAGTCTGATATCGTGGACTGCTGACACAAAGACACTCAGAAAAAATAAAATGTTGAGAAAATTGACACCAAAACCAATGCACTAGAGGATAAGAATTGAGGTCAGTTTGGTGGGAGAAGGATGGTGAATCTGAATGATAACCCTAACCCGTCCGGACCTCGACCAACCCAAAGTCAACGCTACTTATTTATAAGCGATAGATCTATCGATGCAACACACACACACGCACACACACAAATATATATCAGCTGCGCATGCGCAGGAAGCACGATAGACGCGACTTTCTGTGCCTAATTACCAGGAAGTTTTCGTTCATCTGATTTGTCACAAATTAGATGTTTTTCGCAAATTCGTCCAAGTAGAAGAATTTCAACAACACCGTCAATGTACGCCTTCAGTCGCGCCCAAAAGCCCCGGCTAAAAGACCAAACATTTTTCTACAACATCGTGTCGCTTGAAAATGTCTGACCGTCCAGCCGCCTGTCTCGACATATGTTTGAACTAAATTAAACAGTTAGATCGTTTGGCCACGCTGGCCATCACAGCTCGCGCACGATGTTGGACGAAAACGTTTGATCGCTTGAGCGGCTTAATTAAGTCGCGTGAATTTGTTTACCTCTCCAGGCGTTACCGAGGTCAATGTGCCTCTGATGTAGCTTCGTAACACTGCCGCGAGTTCCAGTCTGTACGCGGTAATTAGTGGAAAGCGGATGATGCCGCAGCTTTTCAGAACATTTTTTAACGAGATAGATTGAAATTGATCACGATGATGAGGGCCGCAAAAGAAAAGCGCCAGTTGGTCAAGTTATCAATAACTACCGAGAAAATTGCAATCATGAGCGTAGACTATGTCCAGTAGACTGCCAGGTCACGATCGCTTTTTCTTCGCTGTTGTGCGCACGACTTGAATTCACATTTGAATTATTTTGACTCAGAACTTATTCAAATTCGCAGAAGTTAAGGTCGACTTCTTGGAAGACTTGCTGCAAATCACTTCGAAAATAACTGAGGAATAATTTCAAGAGCAGGAGTCGTGTTTTTCCACACAAATCTTTTAGAGCACTTCAGTAATTTTTACTACAGTAAAAGCGCACGTGATTCCAAGTCGCACAATAAAAGTACTTCAGGTCTGACCTACTGCCAATGAAATGGCAGGCTGCCGTGTTTTGGCTACTTTTGGCTAGAGACAAAATGCACAACATTTCAACGATTTCAAATATGAAAAAAAAAAAAAGAAAAAAAAAACTGTCAATTTACGTCGACGATGACAGCGGAACGCCGGGCAGTTTATACCGTGATCTGCCGTTGTCATTCCACGTAATTGCTTCGTTTTGTGGTTGACTTAAAACGCGATTGGCTCTGTAATTGCTTTGGTTCTACAGAACTCGATTGAGACACCCCCCCCCCCTCCCCAAACGCCAAATTATAGTGTTTTGTCTTGTTGAGATCATTCTGAAGTTACTGCTTACCGCTCCGTGGCATGTCGTGCCAAATGTCTGTTTCATTCCTTTCTCTGTCCCCGTCAGAACATAACTGATAAGAAGAGTAACAAATTGAAGTTTGACGGTAGAACAAGACAGATACAAAACCGTGTATGGGAAGGGTGGGTGACATGAGGCAATTAGGAGAACTAGGAGGAGTCGGAGGGGACCCAGGGGACCGATCTGAAGTGCTCATTACCCTCAATCTCGTACCCAGAGTCCTCAGGCTCTTTGGTCAGCGGGTTGTCGTCAGGAGAGACTCTGGGATAATCGGGAAAAGTTCGAATTTTTTGATTGCCTGTTATTTTACAACTTCAAAAAAAAAAAAAAAAAAAGCGTTCCACATTTTGTGAAAAAAATGGCATACGTTTTCCCAGAGTCTGTCCGAGCGCCCACCCGCTGACTAAAGAGCCCGAGGACTCTGAGTACGAGATTGCATTGCCCTCAGAACGTGATTGGTTACCTTTTCGACGAATTGCGACACTCAATTGAAAATGACTCCATTCATATGCAAAGTAAAACTACTTACCAATACAAAACATTCGCACATGGACTGGCGTTCAAAAGAGGCTTACGCCAAAATGCTACTATTGATAGTGGCGATGATATAATGTACCCGCGAGAAAGATGATCCGTTCGTTGGCAACGGGCAAAGGGCCAACTTGAGTTTGTGTTTACTTGAGTTTCACCACCAATGCAGGTGGTGGGGGTCACACAACAGAGCAAAGCCCCAGTTTACAGCGCGCCCTTTCCAAGGCCAGAGACCACAACACCGGGATCTACGTCCCCTACTCTTCGCAAACAGCGTGTAAGTTCTTTAACGTCCCACAGTTATTTACGAACCAGGGTTGTGAGACGGGACCTGCGGTTTATCGTTGTTATCCGAAAAGACTAGACGGCCTAACCATTTACAGATGTCACTGCAAAGGCAGCACTTTCTCCTCAGTTATTTAAAGATCCTGAGTGATGGTCCGGCCGAGGTTCGAACCCCTGACCTCCTGCACGATAGTCCCGTGCTCCACCTACTGAGCTAACCGGTCGGCGGTAAAAGGAAATCTGAGTCCCACGCAGGAATCGAACCTGCGACCGCCATAAGACCGGTCGGACGCTGAGCTAATAGAATTCCCGGTGAGCAAGGTCCTTATCAAGGTTCTTATCCGAAGTGTCCCACTGGTAAGCGTAGTTGCGTCATCACGTTGAATCATATTGCATTGTCGAGCACGCTGACCAGTGGCACACTTTATAGAAGAACCTAGATATATCACCTAGTTCACCAGGGCCTTGTAGCTCAGTATTAGAGCATCCGACTGGTGTTACGGAGGTCGTAGGTTCGATTGTTGCCTGCGGCTGGGACTGGGACTGTCCCTTCGCCCGTTGCCAAGCAACTAGCATATCAGGCTGACGCAAACTCGGAAACGGCCAATTACTGCTCTACAGATAAATCCGTCAATAGAGAATAAAAGATCACAAAACAGTAATAAAACAGTTTTGTTTCCTTGTATGGTTGACGGTTCAAACAATATATCTAATCAGGTAGGTAACGAAGAAAGAGTACAAATCTGGAACCATAAACCCTTAAGAACACATGCCACTCAAGTTTGATTCAAAACAACTCCGATCCTCTGGAGTTTGATAGCAACGAGAGCAACAGAAGCAACGGATGGCGGGTGAAATTGTAAAGAAATGATTTGAAGGAAAAGAAAAATCAGTACGAGCTAGCAGGAGGTTCTCCTTACTGACGGTCCAAGTTACAAGACGATCTTTATGTCATTGTTTACAATTCTCCCGGCCGATTTAAAAACAAATTGAAAGGGCATACGATACGTGAAGTTTGATAGAAAATGGAAAGAACTCGTCTTCAGATGATTGATTTGAGGTACAGCAGCAAATATCTCCCAGTTGCCGCTTGTTGACGTACTTTCTGCACGCCCCCCGCAATTTTATTTCGTCGTTAATATGTGATAATGTTGGGATCACAGACTGTCCACAGAAAAAGATCAGCTCGTATGGAGTAAACGTTTGCAGCAAAGTCGGTAGAAATCAATTTCCAGTTTGCGCCAGCTTTGGGTTGCCGGGATTCAAACGCACTCCGCAAGATCCGAAGAGACCTTACTCCTGCAACTGAAGTAATTCTCAAATTTTTAGTTTACCTGCAGGTCCCCATAGTTCCTCCAATAAGCACCGGCTGTCCCGTCAACTAAAATCAAATCAATTGTACGTGAGTTGCTTCTCATCCCAAAACTGTCAGTGCAATAATACCGTGAATTTTAGGCCCAGTAAATGAACGAAATTGTCGTGCATCGGTGGAGTCAGTGGACCTTATGACTTTCCCAATTACCAGTTGAGAAGCGCCGTCACTGAGCTGCAGAAGACTCCCCTTCACTATAACAGCGAATATACCGCCTCTCGACATTTCAGTCTTCGCATTATACAGGACGTTTGTCACCTGAAGACCCGTGGGAGCCAGGCCATTAAACCAGGTCCCTGGCACCTGGACTAGTAATCGGAAGGTCACAGCTTCGACTCCTGTTTGGAGAACTTAGATTCTTTCCGAAGATGCCCACTCAGTTCATCACCGTTAAATTCATCACTTCTACATTTATTTAGTTCATGCAGTGGCCCATTTCCGAGGCGGTTGCTGTTTGCCTCGGTTTCAAAGCGAGTCCTGGTGCTCAACCATTCAAATGCAGATGAGTTGTGTATTTTCATGCATGATATTGCATTTGAGTTGTGTGATGCAATAAAATCATTATCATTTGAATGGTTGAGCCCCAAGTCTCGCTTTCAACCGGAGGTAAACAGCAACTCGGAAACTGATGACTTATTGCAAAGACGATTCTTATTGGACATTGCTCGCGAAATCGACAATTAGCACATTGTTAATGTGCTAACAAGAAATAATTTAGACACCACCAGCACTTACCTGATAGTCAACGGGGATAAGAGGATGATGTGGCGGAAAAGCCCGAGTGGATCCTTTTCTGTGGACGAGAAGAGCCTTTTGAACGCCGTCTAACATCTCAGGAGCGGTTAAGTAAAAATCAATTCAACCTCACTGATCAAAGAGGTTTTCAACTAGGTTTCTTGACCTTCCTGTAAACTGAATCAAAGTAATTTCTTTGCCCAATCATAACAGACGCAGACAATCACGTGAGCAAATCAGTTCGAGTCACATACATGCAGCCGCCGTTAAGCGCGGGAAAACGAAAGTGGCTCGAGATCTTGAAGCAAAAAAAGTAAGCTAGCGCCAAGGGCGCGAAAACAAGTGCGAGCAAGTCATAATTGGTTGTGATTGGTCGAGAAAGTGACACGAGATTTGTTTCGGCCAGTCACCAAAGCACAGAAATGCCAGTCCAATGAATCCCGAAAATTATTTTGATACTGAAAACCGCTATATTTAATGAAATCAGAATTCGGAGCAGAGTAGCAGCGGCCTGAAGTACTGTTTTTCAAAGGATACATGCTCCTCTATCTTGGCAATATTGTGCGACACGTCATAGATCACGTGCATGTCCAGATCATCCGGGGTACTTTTAAAAACTTTGCCAAAAGCTTGTCTAGTCAGGAACGTCATCGTTGAACGATTAACCCAAGCGTAATTCGCTGCGCCCGCCATACCCTTGAGGTAATCCTGACCTTCCTGGGAATCGATTTTCGCGCATGCGAGCTAAGGAATAAAACAAAATAGAACAAAATTTCAGGCAATGAATGCAAAACAGGTATACAATGGCACAGACGTTAGACTTTGCAGGTGGTAAGGTGAGCGAGACTAAAGGGTGGAAAAATGGTATGCAGATTTATGGCGGAAAAAATATTCCGGGAATTCCAGTTTTGGCAGCCAGCCCCTTGATTGAAGAACGCCCCAAAGGCTGGCGCAACCACATAACCCAGCAATGAGCTCCCACGCAAGAAAGCAGGCACTCGTTGCAATGAAATATCAGTGGAAAAGAAACCAAGGGGAGGCTAACACAAAACTCTCGGCGAACCGTGTTGGCTGAACGAACTCTCTACGCTGCCCGAAAAGCCGAGAATACCACTCGTTTTTTGCCTCCCCTTCCTCGCACGCTATGTTCAAAAGACAAAAACCACCGACAAGCACGACGGTGAGATAATGACTGCACATGTACCTCCACACCATACGCTGTCCACTAGCAACGCGGACGCTCTTCGCTGTTCAAATCAAATTTGGTCATTTCACGTCGTTGTTTAGCCGAGGACGGCAAAGAAATGTACCAAAATGTAAAATGCACGTGCACTGCAGAGCGTGCGGAGTCATTGTTTTGCTCATTCAGCCTAATAGGGAGCAGCAACGACGACGTCGACGACAACGAGAACGCCACAAAACAATAGGCTGAATGAGCAAAAACAATGACTGCGCACGCTCTGCACGTGCATTTTACATTTTGGTACATTTCTTTGCCGTTCTCGGCTAAACAACGACGTGAAATGACCAAATTTGAAGTTTTGTGGAGGACGTGAGTGAAAGACGATAAATTTCCCATTCTTTGTCTTTACTTTAACGGCGTTCATACCGATTCTGTTCCTGAACAGTTAGTAATTGTTTTACACACGGAAAGAGTTGGAATAAGCGCGAAGTGATTACAATAACGCGAATTTATGTTTTCACATGACGTCTTAGTAGCCGTCGTCGTCGTCCTTGCTTAAGCTCCCTAATGTCTCTAAATACACTGAACGTACAGCCTCAGGAGGGAAAGGTACAAACGCGAGAACATTTCAGATATGATGTACGGTGAATAAAGAACACAGTTACGAGAAAAAATAGGGACACTGAGGTGAGAAAGAGTTAGGCTGAAAAGCGAAGAAGAAAATGAAGGTAAAACGCGAAAAAAAAGACAAATAAATTCGCAACTAAGTAGAGCGCGTTCCGTATCCTATTGACGCAACCTAAAGAAATGTGCGAAAGAAACGATGGACAACGAACTCGCAAATGTCTTGCCTTTAAGTTGAAACAACTTTTCTTGAATTCAATGTACACTTCAGTCACTGCTGACAGACCCAATTACATTATGAAATCAGAATATTAGTCTCAAACCTGTCGATCATTAACTTCAATTTTGTCCCTTTTCATTGCTTTCTCCATCGCCACTAGTGCGTCTGCAAAGCGAATTGAAGTTATTTGCAATTAAACTGGGCCTTAATCAATCAGAACCACAACTGTCTCACTCCCAATCGCTCATTTATAAAGCCCGTATATACAAATAATAATCTGTCTAAGTGAGCCAGAATTCCACCAGCTATCAATTTGCAATTAAGGGAAAAGTACTGAAAGCTGATTGGTTCATGGATGCGAGGCATATTTTTTTTCGCATTAATCAAGGACAAAATTATGGTAATCAAGAGAACTTGAAAAGATTGCGTGACGGGCCAAAAGAATGTCTGCGTAGGAGGGTGGGTTCAGAACAGATTTCATTGAAACGATTCGTCAAATCAAACGATTCGTCAATCAAAATAAACAAGTAATCGCATGAGCCCTAATCACATCAGTATAATTTCAAGCTTTCCATTTATCCTTAGCTCGATTTGCCCATTTGTACTAACCAGTAGCTACTTGATGCCCAAGACCTCTACTTCCGCTATGAATCATGACGCAAACCTGCGAGAGAATATATAGTTCTTATTATTGCACCTTCCAACAGAATGCCAGCACTCAAGTTCAAATTGCATTAAACAGTTTCGTTTCTCACTGCCGCCAATCACTGGAGCAGACCGGATCAAAGAACTACGTTGGCGGATTTGGCAAACCTACGACTTCACTGTTTTCGATTTGTAAAAGAAGCCAAGTACAAAAGTAAAGAACCTTCTTTTTACAAGGTTATATTTAAAGCTTCAAGCTCTTGTGGCCGTGTATAGAAAGTAGCAATTTAAATAAATAGAACGACGTTAAAGGGGCTAGGTCACGCTATTTTAGGTAATTTTGTTTAATTTTGTTGATTATGAGCTCTAAACGTCAAATTGGCAGAACGAGAGTCTTTCATTTGCAAAATCACGGCCACATAACAACTGAGAATGATTTTCCAGCTGTGTAAATGACATTTTGATACAAACTGATATAAATTTGAAAAAAGGTGGGCCGACATTTTTCAAATTTTTCCAAATGCAATCCATTTTAATCCTCTCCAGTTTTGTCCATCCATGAGCCTTTTTGGCTTTCCTGTGTTTTGTTTGAGTTGCTCTATAATTTTCAGCCGTTATTGTGATATTTTAGTTAATTCTATGACCATTTGATCAGTGCTGAAATTGCCTAAAATTGCGTGACCTAGCCCCTTTAAGAATCTCCAGCGGCAGAAGCCAACAAGTCGGCTATTTACAAAGCGTGGTAGAGTTGAGTTCGACACCACCGTAGACAAACCCATTTGTTGGTCAGAGCGCGATTTGAACCCGGAACAACCGCGTGCAAATCCAGCGCACTAACCACTGGGCCACGTAAAACACCCAACTGGCAATAATAATGAAGTTGTTTAAAGCGTCAATGGAATTTGCGCTGGAGCGCTAATCCGCTTTATCACAGGCCGCTCTTTTGAGTCCCGAGAGACTGAAAACTTTTGTTTTCCGACGCCGAAACTCGTTTCCATACTCGTCAACTCGAGGGTCAGTTACGAGATTTATTGTTCCTTGCCAAAATGGCTGCAGCGTGACAAAAGCTCATTGGGGAATCAAATAAAAAAGCTGGTTTTTGAGGAGAGGGGAAAACACAGCTGAGTGGAGAATAAAGAAATTCAACCCACAACGGACTTTTACCACGCAGCGACCATTTTGAGTCCCGAGGGACTGAAAACCTTTGTTTTGTCCCCCCGGAACTTGTTCTCAAACTTATGAACTCGAGGCTCGGGGTACGAGCTCTATTGTTCCTAACCCACATGGCCGCCGCGTGATAAAAGCCCATATGACGCGGGGTACTAGAATCAAACCTGGTCAAATTTGTAGAAAGCGAGCGCTGATTATGCCAACTCCGCTTCGCCCCGCTTCGATGCTTCGGCAGGGCCACTTACGGTTACATGTTATGTAGAGTGGCTCGGCGGCTCGTCAGTCCAACTGGCGAGCCGCCGAGCCGTAGAGCCACTCACAAGATACACCTTATTCGTTCTTTAAACATCTAGTTTGACAAACGAGCCGCCGAGTCACTGCGGAATTACAGCTTCAATTAAAAATGGCCCTGTATTCTATAGTTGCTCCAAACTAAATGTCATGGTTACCTGTCCTACATGATCCACTCCCATCTTTTTCGCTGCGTGGGTATTGAATATTTCATCTACAACCTGGATCTCAGCATAGTGATTGCCAGCACCAAGTGTACCGAGCTAAACAATTTGAAAGAATGAATACAACAAATTACTTTAAGACAAATGTCCATCCAGTTATGAACGCTATTTGAGCTGTATAGAAAACGGGGACTGGAAAAATCTCTAAATCCTTCTTCTGCAATTCACATTTACGAATCACTAATGTCAATTCAGTTTTCCATGATAATGACTGCATCACGCTGAAAGAAGGATGGATGTCTGGAAAGTCCCAGGGCCTTCCCACTGTGATCGCTCGCTCCTAAACAAACACGCTAGCAAGGCCGGCAATTGCCGCAAGACAGCCACCAAGTCTCACCTGTGGTAATCCCCTCTTCTTTGCTCGCGCGCTAACTTTTCCAGGATCGGCTTGTAACATGCGGCCATATTCTTCACAGTGTTCCTTGTCTTCAGCCCACGCATAACCTAAGCCCCCAAAAATTGTCAGTTTAGAAATCACATAATCCATTTCCTGACTTTCCCCGATAATGCAATGAAGAAAGACCCTGCAAATGCGGTTGAAAGAGAAACTGACCTTCTCTCAGAGACCAGTCCATCCCCATAGAAAGAGCTTCCTCCAAATCCCTGAAGTAAAGCATTAATCATTTGACATCAAATGGATGACAGAACACCAGAGAGAAACTTATAACTTCTTGCTTACTTCAACTGCAAACTGATAATTTTCTCTAACTTTGAGACATTCGTCTTGAGAAGTTAGTGAAGAGAAAATTCAATTTAGTAATGGCAACAAAATCACTTTCAACAATATATTACAAAAAACAATTATATTTTCCCACTAATAACACTAGCTAATCGAGGTGGGTAAAAGGAAGCATAAAAACAAGGTAAAATTGAGAATAATAATTATACTAATAGCCCATTTCCGAATTGATGTTTGCCTCTGGTTGAAAGCAAGTCTTGGTGCACAACCATTCAAATGGAAATGAGTTGGGTATTTTCATGCAAATCAAACTCATTATCATTTGAATGGTTGAGCACCAAGACTCGCTTTGAACCAGAGGAAAACAGCAACTCGGAAATGGCCCATTGATATAGAATACCGCGATATAAAGTGCCATATACAAAATAACGACATCAGAAATAAGTATGCATATAGCTCTTATATAGCACAAAAGGAATAAGACAACACTATTAGAATTTAGTGGAAATCCACTCACATACTATCATGAATCCTGCAATCCGATTGGCTCGCTTCTTGCTATCTGAGTGACTGATAGTGAGTAGCAAAAAAGCCAGCATTTTGAGCAAAAACAAAACGACAGCAGCTTCCTCAAAACTTAAAATCAATAAAAATTGGAATGAATTCAAGGGTGGTATGAGAGTGGATTTCTACTAAAACAATTAGACCACTAGTTCTCATTTTCTATGAGTCAACTAGTGTTCATGAAACGTTTGAGTAACTGTGGTGGAAACAATTGCAAAGGAGATAGACAATGAGATTCTGCATGTATATAAGTAAAGTTACATTATGAGCTTGCGGCACAGATGTCACTGCAGCGTTACACCCTGTACACGTATATACAGTAGGTATGACAATTCATACACATATGAAGAGCCAGAGAACCAATTACCAAAAGCACTCTTCTTTCCCAGTGGCACAATAAGCATTAATGGAATGCTTTGCCCAGGACACCATTTGACTGCCAAGCTTTTAATGCACAGCCACTTTTTGCCTATTTGATGCATTTATTTCTTCGTTCATTAGTTCACAATCAATTCATTTAGTTTTATGATCGCCGATGAGAATCTTTCTCAGAATACGATGGGGGTATCAAGGGAGATTCAAGAAGTAGGAGGAGGAGAAGACAAAATGAATACTGTAGCTTCACTTTTGGCACAATGACTGAAATGCAGTCCTTACTTCGCTCCCATGGGAATCACGCCTTTTGATCCAACACCAACAGGAATGTGATCAAATAGCGACTGCAAAAATTAAGACAAGTTAATTGGAAAGCAAAGTCACACACAAGGCAGCTCAGCACAGCCCACTTTTATTTTAAAAAAGGCAGCCATTGTTTATTGAGGGTTTGCCTACCTTATCTTATTTAAAGCAGAGTGTGGTTTTTGTTTGTTTATTTGGTTGCTTTGTTCTTGTTTTTACGATAAAGCTATTACCAGCTGCTTGTATAGTGTATTCTATTAAAGGAATAAAGATACTACAGCTTAACTAATGGGTATCATTACTACAAGGGTCCCAGTGGTTTTCAAATGAGCCCTCCCAACAAACAGTTAAGAACCTCAATTGGAAAGAAGTCGGTTGGCTATTTACATGGAGGAGTAGAAATGGGGCCCTGCCAAGACAAATCCATACCACATACATGTAGTGGTCAAAACAGGGATTTGAACCTGGGGAACTGTATGAAAATGAGAGGCCCTATTACCACTAAGCCATGCCATCTCCTCAGTGCCACCTCCTTGCTTCCTCCTGGGTTGAGTAGCACAAAGCAAATTCCTCACTCTGGATCAGGGATACAAGTGCATCACAGGATTACCCCTCTCCCTGGTAGTGCTGTATGTCAACAGTACCCATCACTTTATAGAGCTTGGTGCTGAGATAAATTGGACAAATCGTTGGTTTTCACCTGACTTCACCGTGGTCATGTTGCTGTCTCTAAACAAAGAGATGGCGGCCCTGTTGATGTTCCAGACTAATCCTATGCGAATTGGACTCTATTTCTATGCAAACATTTCCTTTGGGTTTGGCCAATAAAAAAAACTAAAGGTTGCTGATCACTTGACTGAGTGAAAACCAAGAATTGTCTTGATGTCCAACAAAGCATCACAGTAGCAGAGCCAGCCCTCAAATCAAGGATCCGGAGGTCGAAAATTGGGCACCACTAACACTCCAGATGTGCACTCAAGTCCTTTTTCAAAACAGTAACTCGTAAGGTTTGAATACCACACTGTAAATTTGGGAGATCTGTGGATGGCACTAACCTGGGCAAGCTGCTCTTTCACTGGTTGCACGTCTTTCTCATCAAGATTTGTTCTCAGGAGTCTTACACCACAATTGATGTCAAAACCAACACCACCTATTGTAAACAGAAAAATCCAATTCCAAATTTCCAGCACAAGTATTGGGTAATACACATAAAAAATATTAATGATGAGCTTTTAGTTTATTTGAGTGTCAATCAGAATTTAGTACCAGTACCCAGTTGTTCAAAAGCCACTTATCGCAAATTTGGGATTAAACATTAATTTAGATTTCAAATTCAACTACTGGAAATGCTAACATAAGGTGAGTTTAGACAAGAGGCAAAGAAAAGTCAAAGTGAAACTCCTAAAAGCAAATATCCTTCAGAAAAAAAAAAGTCACTGTCAGGCTAACAAACTGAACTCAAAGTTCACGCTAACCTAGGATTAACTTAATCTAGCTTTGAACAACTGGGCCCAAAGAACTTTAACATACCCCTTGTACAAAAGTCATGTAAATTAGGGACACTACAAAACCCGAATCAAGTATTGTCTTTTTTTAAAGAAGGGTATCCAAAAGGAAAAACTTCTTCTTTGACCAGAGAAGAAGACCAGGAAACTCAACTCACATACAGTAGGATACTGCATCCACGAGTGGATGGTTTGTTTCACCCGAATGCCAGCCCTGCTCCCCAAATTATGACTGCGTAAATACATCTCTAAAGTGACAAATTGAATAAAATACTGTTCTCTCCAGGGTCAAAACCATTGCACTCATATGAGGTACTAGAGATTTCAAATCAACAAAAGTCCATTTTAGCAACTGCCAATTGTTAAATTTGATGCCCAACAGAAACAGATGTAAGTCACCACCTGGTTGGTGAATTGCTCAACACCCACAGCAGCTTCACAGGGGAAACTATTTGAAGAACTGATGAGCGCAGTTCAACTAATAAACAAAGCTTAAAGTGCACCTAAAGGCAAAAATTCTTGGTTTGAGATAATTCCACCAATAGCAAACATGTTTTACATGTGGCTAAATGTAATTTAGGCAAGGTTAACCTCGAGCTAATGCAGCCAGCAGTCTTCGCCCTTTTTTGCACATGACCTGTGGGGTGGCCCTGGGAGTTGCAGGAGGCATTCACATATACATGTAGCTTTGCATTTTTACTAGCGAACGTTGCAGACCAGTGCTTTCGTGTGTGAATCTTTGCGGATTCATTAGCCCTGCCCTCCCTTCCCAAAGGGTATCTTACATTAGGAGGCAAGTATTCGATCAGGTAAGCATTTCCACTGAACTAGTTACAGTGTGACAGTGTCGGTTAGCGGTTGCTGCTGGGTGGTTCCTGCTTGCAGGGTTGCCATGGATACCTCCCTGCTGGGCTTGGATTACCTCAGGCCCTTCCCCGCTAACTTTAAAGACACCAGTTCTCAAGCTCAATTGGCGATGAGTTTAACACACTTTATAATTTCACTTTTTATGTGTCGCACTTAGTGTACATGTAGGGTTAGCAACACTAGCAGTCATCAGTAGACCCACGATGCACCATATGACCCATGACTGCCATGGGCAGTCCTAATTCTTGATTTTACATTGTACACTGTACAATCACAAACTACTTTGAACAATTTGTGATGTAAAATAGAGAATAGACCCGTGCTTCTCCCAGCTCAGTCATGGGTCCAAATGATTGCTAGTTTTCAGGGCTTGAGACTAACTCTTCAGCTTGCTAGCCCACTGGCTAGTGACAGGTTACTATAGACATTTGTTACTGTAAAGTGAACAAAAGATTCTCCCAGACTTGATTTCACACATGACTAATCATTAGCGGCAAGAAGTTCATTTGTCGTTCGTAGCTTTTTACTAAGGGAAAAAACCAACAAAAAAGTCAACCATTCTTTCGCAGTTTTAATTAGTAATTTATTGTTTGAGCCAATAAATTATATATATGATATTTATTACAGCCAATGTTTTAAATTCTGCACGCTTTGACTCAATTTCGTTTTGTGAACTGGGCCTCCAGTGCTCACAAATTTTCACTAGCCAAAGTGGCCAGTGAAGCGCAAAAACCACAAGCCAAAATGGAATTTTTACTAGTCTGTGGCTAGTTGGCTACCGTTAGTCTCGAGCCCTGAGTTTTACTAACTTTACGTAACTTGTGTAGCACCTAAAAACCAAAATTTTGAGGTACAATTCCTGAAATATGTCTGCTTTTAGTGGAGAGATTTATGTTAAGAATGAAAAATATTTGAGTTTAGCTGCACTTTAATTCTGCTCGTTCTCTAAGATCAAAATTTCACTTTTATACCTGGTGATACAACAGCTTCTGGTAGAGACATGTCAAAAGCTGCCATGTTACCTAGTCAACAAAACATCACAATGAGATTTGTTTCATAAAGAAAGCTGACTGCCTGACCAACTGACCAACAAACAGGCAGATAGACTGAAAGACCAAAAGGCCAATGATAAGATGGATGGATTGGCCAACCAGCCACCTGACCAGGTGACCAACTGACCAATTGATTGTGATTGATCATAGGTGGGTGGACGGACGGACGGACGGACGGACGGACGGACGGATGGGTGGATGGATGGATGGATGGATGGATTAATTTGATTGACTGACTAACCGACCAAACAAATGCTTGATTGATTGATTGATTGACTGAATGGTTAATGTCTGATAGATTAAAAGACACATCTAGAGTGAATGTATTATTTTATGCAAGTCAACTGATTAACCTATGAATGCAATACTATTTTAACACCCTACCAATGGCAAATCCATAGCCTGAATGCACATCTGGCAAACCAACTGATCTCTGGTGAAACAATATTTGAAGATAATATTAAAAGCTTTACAGGAATCCCAAAGGGTCAGATTAATAAATAAACTGTAATTGGCAAAATAAAAAAAGGTTTAAATTCAATTACTTACACCAACAATACCAGGCAATGCTGCGACATTTGCAATTTGCTTGACACCTGGAAGAAATCCTCCAATGCCTTGAAAAGAAAATGAACATGCAATAATATTGTAAATTCAAGTAATGTACTGGTTTAAAGAATTTAACACCTCAGATTTCCCATTGTACGTGCTGTCAATGCAGGATTCAAACATGTGTATTTAGCATTCCGTGCCCAGTCACACATTCAGCAGGCATAGCTTCTCCCACATCTCCTAGGTACTTAAGGTGGCTCAAACCGGTTTCAACACTTTCAAGAGCCTCACTTATCAGAAAGATTGACACTATAACACTATCACGTAGTAACAATGTTATGTTACCATATAAAACAGCAATTATTGCTGAATAAAATGCGGTCATTATTGTGACGTAATACGTTACCATGGTAACAGGAAAGCCCTGTAGAAACGCACTATATTTTGGCTTTAGTTGCTCGTATGTCAAAAACGAACTCGGTGACCCCCATTTTTTAATGCTGGAAAGTGATCAGCAGACCAAGATAAAACTGTCTGCAAAGTTTCAAAAAATTCTGTGGAGCGGATTCAGAGCCATATTGATTTTTTTTTATTTGTTATGGTGGCTCTGAATCTGCTCCACAGAATTTTTTTTAACTTTGCAAAAAGTTTCATCTTGGTCTGTTGATCACTTTCGAGGAATAAAAAATGGGGGTCACCTAGTTCGTTTTGGAGATATGAGCAACTAAAGGCAAAATATAGGGTGTTTTTGCAAGGCGTTTCCATTGCCATGGTTACGTCTTGCGTCACAATAATGACCGCTTTTTATTCAGCAATAATTTCTGTTTCATATGGTACCACAACATTGCTAATACGTGATACAGTGTTGTAGTGTAAATCGTTCCAATAAGTGAGTTTCTTGAAAGTGTTGAAACTGGTTTGAGCCACCTTAAGGCTTTCACACCTCAACCTTAGTCTGTCAGTTTGGTCATTTTCAAGTCACATCTTCTGATTTAGGACTTAGGTAACAAGTGGAAACATCATGGTCTGTTCATTTTAAGTATGTCTCACTCTGAAGAACATGATTAACAAATATACAAAATATTCGTTTAGTCCCAAAGGAGCGTGCCAAGTAATAAAACTTCAAACTTTAAACTGTATGAAAAAAAGTATGGTACAGTAACGAACTTTATACTAATGTGCAAAGAAACAATTATTATTCCAAAAAATATAACTACATTAAAAAACCAAACTGAAAGGAGGCATCAACTTCAAAGTGTTTTACAAGATGTGATTGAGTTCAATTTGGGACCACCAAATCTAAATCCGGTGGTTAGAATGGGAATTGATCTTGGGGCATCCAATTGAAAATATATGAATCCAGCACCATAAATGTTGACACTGGGCCAGACCAGTTCCCTTAAAAGAAGAACTACATAGACCGAATGTATAAATGGCGGTCCATTTTATTCTTTTGAATAAATGCTAATTAGACTCACTAGCCTCATTTTTGTGTAAAAATTGTTTTGAATTATGGGCACACTGTCGTGGCTAGTGAGGCCAATTAACACACAGAAAAGAATAATTGATTGGCAGTCATTTAAGCATTCAGTATAACAACTGTGCCTTTTCTAATCCTTAGTCAATAGTTGGAGAAACAAGCTGTAGCAACTCAAAAGGCCCATTAAACCCCAAGATCTTATATGTGTACCTTGTGTTCCAGCCCAGTGTTTTAACTCATCAAACATCAGCTTCTCAAGACGATCATTGATATAAAACACACCTTCA
>BLFK01000908.1:0-13218 GCA_014634185.1 Astreopora myriophthalma
CAAAATTAATGAATAAAGTGGTATATTTATTGATGATTACTCGAGCCCTATTATGCAGGACGTTTTTGACCTGAACTTAGTTAAATAGCCGAGCTCCTACGAGTGTTCTGTAGCTCAGTGGTGGAGCATCCGAAAATTAATAGTAATCGGAAGTTCATGGGTTCGAGTCCTGTTCAGAGCACTCGGATTTTTTCCCGAGTATGCCCGAGTCATCTCCGATAAGTACACTGACTACTTCACCATTTTTTTCCATTGACGGACTTTTGTCTTTTCAGGGGTATTTTTCATCACGAAAACAGATGGTTGGGATCTTCTTGACAGGTTAGAGCTTTTTCAGTCAAGTAGCTGTACAAAAACTCCACACACGTAAACTTCAGAGTGATTTTTTTTAATGTTTCTGGCATAGTAACCACAAAACAGTGATTACTTGAAATCACTCGGTATCACTTCTTTCCTCGTAAAGGTGGTTCACTATGGTTTTGTGGGCTAGAAAAAGATCCTGAGCCAAACTTGGAAAACACCTGCATAGCTTTCTAAAGTGTCTGTTATATTACTCTAAATACGATAGGGATAATTTTGAGCTAGAAACTGAATTGTAAGCGCTTGGAAATGTAAGAACTGGCGCTCAGCAGGGAACTGAAAACTGGAAGTTAAAGGCCGTTTGCCTCGAAATGTAGCCGTACGACCCTACCTCAAAGATTTGTGGAAGAACACAAGAATCTGTTCAGCAAGTTTTTGGCGAAATACGAAAATGCCGAGATTTACGTGTTTTGAAAATTGCTCAAAATCTGTGATAGAATTAAAAAAAATGGCTACGGTAACGTTTTGGTGTAATCAAGAGTGAATTAGGTAAGAGTGATCCTCTATCAATTTGCGGTCTTGACCCAGCACAGTAACAAATGGATTTAGTTTTAGATACACCGTACATGCGAAAACAAACAACCGCCATCTTAACCAATCAGGAGAGGCTTAATTATGTCATGCGTGACTGCGTCATGCTGCATTGCTTGCTTCATCACACATCATGACAACTAATTTTCGCGCGAACAGGTGTTTTAAAAATAGACTCATTTGTTACTGTGCTGGGAAGCCCAATGAAGCCATGCGAACATTCTTACCTAATTCACTCTTGGTGTAATCTTCCCGCTGCCTCTGTAACAATTCCATATTTGGCTTTCAACTGTGTTGTAATGGGTTTGACTATTATTAATAGGTCCCACGAGCCTTCATTGACTCAGAATGTTACGGCTTCCACAATCACAACAACTGCACCACACCAGGTCTAAAGTAAGTTTTAAAACAAGTTTATATATCACCCAATGCAAAGCACTCGAATCTCGTACTTAGATTCCACCACTTTTCTTGCTGTACCTTCCGCCATGCGAGGTTCTGTTTTACACTGCAAAGTACTGTTCAGGACAGTAGCTTTCATTTCATAACACTTTTGAGATAAGCTAGAACCACCTTGCACCTTCAAGAGCACCGCAAGAAAGAACTGCTTCACAGCTTTCATTTGAATGATTACACTTTAGTATTCCATCCACAGACTCAAAAGTTAGACTCACCTTGTACAGCATAATAAAGTACAGCTAAGTAGCTCTCATTTGCATGGCCACACTT
This sequence comes from Astreopora myriophthalma, assembly GCA_014634185.1. Classification (NCBI taxonomy): domain Eukaryota; kingdom Metazoa; phylum Cnidaria; class Anthozoa; order Scleractinia; family Acroporidae; genus Astreopora; species Astreopora myriophthalma. Next base: position 1,621 of record BLFK01000908.1, read on the forward strand.
CAGGATTTCCTGGAAAGTCTCAGGTTATAACATCTGTGACACTCATGTGATTGGTTGATATGAGATTTCAGCCGTAAACTGGGAAGCTGCCCTGATTGGAATTAGTGACTTAACATTGGTTCCGCTTTGTTGTACAGGTAAACAGCAACTGTTAGCTGTAGGTGATGGTATTGGAACATTACATGTTATGGAAGTTCCTTGGAATCTCAGGCATCCATCAGCTAATGAGGTAAAGTAAATATTGTGTACTCGTGAACGGTTGTTGCTGTTTTGTTCAGTCTTTGCTGCCACTCTAACCGCTAAATATGATTGGCTTTTTGTTCTGGTTTTCTGTAAAACTGAATCTCCTGCAAAACCTCTTTAGTGACGATAATTGCTCATTGGTAAAATCTTTATGGCATTTAATGATCATCGTCGTCGTCATCATGTCGTCATCATCGTCATACAGTAATAGCCCGTGTATAAGAACCTGAATTTTTCAATTTAGTCTAAATAAATGGTACTTAAAGCAAATTTAGGCTACCAAGGTTCTTAAAATAGGTTCTTATACTTTCATATGAATTTCATCTGAATATACCATATATATTATAAATATCATCTCATAATGCAGTATAAATCATTTATTTGTACCATAGAGCAATGCCTATAGGCAGTTCAGTGCAGGTACAGCATATGTCCTTAACAAAACATAACAAAGAAACTCATGTTGATACCAAATTCATAACAAGTTCAAGCAATGAGGAGAAATGAAAAACAAAAATAAATTAAAAACTGTATAGCTCTCCAGCCCCTGAGGTTTGATCATATCATCATCCGAGCCATCATCTGTCATCAGACAACCAGTCTTCATGAACAGTTTCTTAGCAAACATCTTGTCTGAGGAGAGTTGTCTCCATGCCTCCCCGGTCCATTGTGTCATGAGGATCCTCCTTTGCTTCGCGCTTAAGCTGTCATGCCACATGTCCAAATTCTCGTCCTCCTCAAGCCATTTCTCCATTGCTTCGCCAATCTTTGCCTTGATCTGTTTTCCAAACCCAGCATCTATAGGCTGAACTTTGTCTGTATGATTTTCTGGGAGCAGACAAATGATGGCATTGATCTCCTTTCTGCACATTTCATGAAAACCCTTCTCTTGTTGAAATCCAACATTGTCATTTGGGGGGGAGTTGCAATCCTAGGTATCAATGTCCTTTTTACCCATTCCTGGTTTAACTGGCTGTCCATCCAGGCAGAAGTTTGAAAGTACACATCAACATCTTGATCATATTGGCTTTCTCCGCACTTGACACGTTTCCTTTACCTCGGAGCACGATTGCAGGTTTTACATGTTGATCTCCCTCTGCCCGTAGTCCTGTCCGTATGCACAGCTGCAGTGTAGTCTGCCTCTTTTCAAGACCAGAAGAGGGTTGAGAAACCCAAACTTGCTTGTTACCTGTTACATCATACGTTTTTTCTTGATCTACAACAAAGGGCAGAGGAACTTGATTTATATTGTATCTGTTCTTTGGTGTCCATCGCCCATACTTCACATCTTGAGTTGAATGAAGTCACCTTCTCCTTGACTTAACAGCCTCCCTTAGGTCACGGTGAAATTTCTGGATTGTTGTCTCCCATCATAGCTGCCTGTTTTTTCTTGTTTGTTCCTCTCCTGAATGAAATACCATATCGTTTCTTAAATCTCTGAAACCAGTTTTGACCTCCTTTAAACTAAGCTTCTTCTTTTCCATAGTATTCTTCAATATAGGATTTAATTTTTTTCTTTAGCCATAGTTATGATACTTTGCATCCTTTTGCTCTTCTTAATTTAAAATCAACAATGACTAGTGCTGATGCTAAGGGATATTTCTCACTGTTCTTTGCTTTGTCACCTATAAGCTTTCTCCTTTGTTTTGTTGCCTTCACACCCCCAGAATTTTCCTTTCGCTTGTTGCGCTCAGATTCGGCTTTGATCTTATTCCTATTTTTGTTCCATTTTACAACAAGCGACTTGCTAACTCCTCGTTCTTCTGCAACATTTTCCCACTTCTTTTTAACCTTTAGTTCACTGAAAAGGTCTAGGCGTTCAGGAGTCTTTGCCTTGAATTCAACTGTGTATGACTTTCTACGGCTGCTTCCTTTCCTGTTGTCAGGTTTTGTCGCCTCGTGCTTTCTCGTATCCACCACATCCAGGTCATCTCGCACAAGTGTGCACTCTTTATTAGATACCTCTTCACTTTCCGTTGATGCATGTCATCAGCAAAGTCTTTCTTAGATACAGTAATTTCCTCTTGAGCTTTCCCAGATATGAATCATTGGCCAGAAATCTGTAGTCCACAGGGATTTCAACTCCTTTTCCTTTCCCTGCATTGAGCCTATTTCCAATGCATTCTGCCTCGAGTTCTCCAAAATCATTTAGAAACTTATGAAAGAGCCTCGATAATTCCCTTGGTAAATGTCCAACCAGGTTTCCATCTTGGTGTTTGACCGCCGCAGCATATTTGTCGTGAGAATTGTCGAGCTCCATTTCGCATGCCAATATTTCACCAATCCGAACAGATGCATTATCAAGATATCCATGGTAGCCTCGCACAGTAGCTTCCATATACATTTCAAACATATTCAGGTTTCCTCTCTTCAATTAAAGTAAGTTTGAAAGACAAATTTTCCTTCTGATTTCCCCCAAGATCAAAATAACGATGGCGAGCATTCAGTGGCGGTGCGTATTGACCGCTGACCAATACCTCGGTCTGGCAAAACTTTATTCGAGGGACAAACCGTGGGCTCAAAACAAAGAAATTTGGTTCGCGGGCTCAAGGCCGCATTTCCAAAACAAACAAACTTCGCGGGTTTCTTCAGCCACGTGTAAAGTATAGAAAGTAGACATGAATCGTAATCTTTTTGACTGTGGAATCAAGAAATCTATAGACACAAGAAAAGGAGAAAAGTTTGACATCACAAGTGTGTTACCAAAGTCTCTAAATTTACCAAAAAGGCCAGTCGAATGTGAGATTTGCAATGAATCCTTCGCGACGAAGAAGTACCTTGATTCACATGTACGATGGAAACATGGCGGCGATGTAAACTTCAAATCTAAACCAGTGTCTACTCCCAGCTACACTGAAAGATTTCCATACAGCTCCCTACATTAATTATACATGCACATTCCTACTAACCCTCTTCCAAAGAGAATGAGGTTGAATAAAGTTTTGCTAGGAATATGCATGCATAATGAAGTAGGGACCTGTACGGAAATCTTGCCACAGCAACATCAGTGAAATTCAGTGAATCACAGAAAACTCAACAAGATAAAAAAGCGCTCATCGTTCATATATCTATCAATCAGCCACAAGCAAAAACAAATATTGATATGCTGTATCTAAAGGATCTATCACTTTAAATGACCTCACGTTGACTTGAGAAAGCTGAGGCATTGCCCATTGGGAGCTTATGTTGTTTTGATATTTTGCAATGATTTATTTCATTGGGATATATTTTGATATTTTACATTTAATATTTTGTGATTCTCACAGAGTTGGAGATGGTCAGAAAGCTTTCTTTGATACTGTGGTAGAGTACAGTACTTGCAAATACCATTCATGTCCAATACACACGAACTGAATCGGGTCGTTTAACATTCAAGTCGACCGGACAAACGGAAGTCAGGTCGTGATATGCGAAACGGAAGTGAACTACACTACGGAAGTGAAGACGGTACCAATGTTCTTTCGAGTGTCGAGGTGAGATGGTGACGGATGGTGACGGGTCGTGCGACCCGACTAGCTGAAGACGACCCGACTACTTAGTAGTCAGGTGGTAAGAAACGGTGCGCTGCGAAACAAGGACGCAAGTTATTTATATATATGCACGTTATTTAAGCCACAAAAGAAAACAAGGATGCTTGACATGTATACACGTCGTTCTTTTAGCCATGAGGCGACACAAGCGCGCTTAGAAACAAGCATTGCCAAGCTACACATGTAAATACATTATTCATTTAGCCGTTAAGCGGAACAGGCGCTTTGAAAAGTCGGATAATGTGAGAATGTTTTGTGACACGTGTATATGCCACGTTCTTTAAGCCACTAAAGGAAACAACCATGCTACGCATGTATATACCTCGTTCTTTAAGCCATGAGAAGACGCAACTACGCTTACAAACAAGCATTGCCAAGCTACACATGTAAATACACTAAAGGAAACAACCATGCTACGCATGTATATACCTCGTTCTTTAAGCCATGAGAAGACGCAACTACGCTTACAAACAAGCATTGCCAAGCTACACATGTAAATACATTTTTTATTTAGCCATGAAGCGGAACAGGCGCTTTGAAAGGTCGGATGTGAGAATGTTTTGTGACATGTGTATATGCCACGTTCTTTAAGCCACTAAAGGAAACAGCCATGCTACACCCACTGAGTGCGCTGAGAAAGAACCAAGGTACACTTGAAATACGTGGTTCATTAAATGATAAAGAGAAACAGGCGCGTACTAAGTATGTTTGAGTATGCTGATAATATGAAAATGTTTCGCGGAACACTAATTGCCGCCAATTGGAAAATACATTGAATCCGTAATATAAGTGATACACAACATTTCGCAGTCGTTGGATTGTAATTACTACGAAAACTTTAATTGGGAAATGTATGTGAAGACAAAATTTCACAGTTCTTGAATTGTCATCAACCGCGAAAACGACATATTCTAATCACCCTAAAACAATTATAAATTCTTTTGGAAGTAACCTTAAATTAAAACACAATCATAGCATTAAGGGCAGGCAACTCGTTTATTAATGCAGGATATATACAGCATACTGCGAGCGTTTACATCATCACGGAAAGAAAACAGAGCAGTGGAAAAAAATAAATGAAGAGAGTTGAAAGAGTTGCTTTCGAATGGATCTTGCATAATTTACAAAATCTTAAAAACCGTAGTAGTTTCTGGCGATTCATCATACCTATATTCAACCCCATTAAAACCCTAAGACCAGCATATCTCTCTTTGTCTTTTCATTTGCTTCAAGTTTTAACGACTTCCTATTTGTAATGAAAGTGAATAATGGTAACAGGCGAAAATGGCGAAATATATATACATATCTTTCAGTGAAATACACCGCATACAACGTCTTCATTGTGGTTATCAAGAACATAAACCATTAAAAACAAAAATCGCCATCTGTTCATGTGTTTAGTTATGGCACTAAACTTGGATAACCAAGAAAATAATTGTTCGCAGACCTCTGTGTTCACAAGCTGTTGGTTAAAATAGAAACAGAGATAGTTAATAGTGCAAATACAACAATATGTTCACGTTTTGTATTTTTGGCGTCTCTTCTTGTGGTCGAGATCTGCTTTGCAGTGAATGCAATTTTGCGGTTGTTTTTGTTTTTTTCTTGGCTTCCTTGAAGAATGCAAACGTCACATTTGTTTTAAAATTGCCTATCACTTATTGCACAGACTTCAAAATATACACAAACCAACATCAACAATAAGTATGTTTCAAGCTATGTCCACTATACGTGCTATAAATCTTGTCAACAACGTGACGACCACTACCTTGAGGTTTGCTGAGTCAAGTGGGTTGCAATTCTTACGACACCAGGCATCAATGTGGTTTTTGAAATGGAACCTGTCGCATATAATCTCCATTCCATTTATTCTCGCCGCTACTGCAGTTTGGTCACAGCGAAGTGGGTTCTGCGCAAACTTCTTTAAGTGACAGGCGTCATCATAGCAAATAGTACCTATTCATGTGACATTACAGACACGAAATGTGTTGTCTTAAAATACACGTAGTGGACCATTTTAAAAAGAAGTATAACGGTATTGAGTTGAATTTAATGTTATTTCTGAGGATGTTACAATGTGCTGGTATTGGCTTTTGGGCGTTATTTGCCTGATAGGATGGCTAAAACATGTGTTACTTCAACTACATTTCCATACCCTTTTATGGGTACGAACACAAGGAGAGGATGGATAAACAACATTTTATACAACTAGGAGGTAACAACTATACAGTTGAAAGTGCACACTTACTTGTACTGTTAAATGCAGGGTTCTCAAGGAGATTATGGATATGTGCATAAACTTGGCTTTTGCTTTCCGAACCGAAGAGTTCTTTGATATTCACTACAACCCCACAGGGCCGTTCCATAACAAGAATTCCTAACGTCAGAAAAAAAAATAGATATATAACCCCTGACACATATACTGGATTTCACCCTGAAAATAATTCTTTCACAATTTACTCATTCACTTAAATACTGCATTCTTTTAACGTGGACATATAGTTTTGGAGTACACTTGAATGTTGTTTAAAAGTACTGGTATATTACCTGCAGTTCGAGAGTTCTTGCAGGTATGCCTACCCTTTTCTGTGCCACATAATAATTTCCTTTTATTTCCATCACTTTCGCTGATTAAGCTGTCTTCCACACTTTCAATACCAAATCCTGAACTAAAGTTAACAAAACATTATTAATCCATGAGTACTAAGGATATCTAATAGCCTAATCATACAGCAATCATAGTTATTCATCTACACAACAGGTTCCTGGCAGACTTTGCTTTGCAAGCATGATTGTTCCTTCAACCTTTAATATTTATGTTACATTTCCTCAAATATTACTTTGCAAAGGCAGTTAACTCACTCATGTAAGAACCCATGAAAGGTTGACCTATGTTTTAATCTTCTGTTTGTGAAGTAAATGATTGTGTGCTACAACATACTTGTTCCATATGGATCAGCTTACCAAGATAATAAAATGCATTGGTGACAATGTCATTTAATGTCTCAACATCTGCCACTGATCTAGGTGGAAATCTGCTCTCAAAACCTCCTTGGACATTATAATCATTGACAATGAAAGCTATTTATTTCTGTGTAACTTATGGCATATTGAAATAAACACACCAAAAAAAAAGACACTGAAAAATAATCTTACTTGTGAACATAAGTGTTGTTATCATCATTTGTCTTGCCAAATTGCAGCTTCAGTTCAATTCTTCTCTGCCCAAGTTCCTTTATCTCAACAGCACTATGATGAAAATCTTTTCCACTTTTTAAAACCTCCTCCAGCTTTGTCGGTAAACGACCCTCTTTAACCCAGCTTTTCCTACCATCTGACCACAGCACCTTCATAAAAAGGACACAATTGATTAGCAGGATGAACTTGTCCTCCACTAATATATTGCAAAAGGGAGAAATATAGTTCATGAGATTCCACCAACAGCTATCGTGCCTTACTCAAATTTAGGCTAAACATGTGCCATTTAAAACTAGGAAAGGCAGAAATAAAACATGAGGGGGAAAGAAAGAGGAAAAGCCTAACTGGCATTCTTAATTTTTTCAGCACTTTTGATCTCAGATCTTCATTATTTCTCACACCTTCGGTGTAAATTAGCTAAATCATGGCAAAAGTGGTACAATGGTCTATTATAAAATAATGAACACCTTCAGGTGGACAGAATTGATAACAACACAACTAGGATGATAAATTCAAGAATTAGTATTTATCAACCTAGTTGTGTTGTTCATCGTGTCACTAATGTTTTCAATGATTGCTTTGTGGCTACACAAATTCACACTCTCTTCCCCTACCTGTTATTGTTCATATTTTCTCTCCCCTAACCCATAAGGATTCAGGCCTGACACTCCATTACCAAAATCACACTGCAAAGTTTAGAGTTACCTCAAACATCCTTCCTTGGCGAGTTGTTTTCTCGTTGACAACTTTCACAATCAAAAGGCAGTTGTCTCCACCTGACTTATCAGGTATTTTAGCATTACCAATGTCATCGTCAATATATTGTCTTGCAATTTCTTTGTGTTGGGGACAATATCTACATCCTTTAGCAGGTGTGTTTTGACAACCTATGGAAAATAATTGAACTTCCATTTTTTCCTTGCAAAGGAGCATCACTTCAATTTGTTTCATGTTGACAGACCTGTTTTCTCATCCCTACTCTTCCCCTTGTCCCAGCAGCTCCCTTTCATATATAATTTTATGGAATTTATGGCCTTTTCAGTGCCCTCACTGTAAGTGGGCCAAACTTTATATCAAGGATTTGATTGAACAGTACTTTTATATCAACGCAGTTATGGGATTTTGCCCATAGCTATTTACTCCAACTGTTGATTGGTTCTATTTTTTCCCAGTAGCTCTGAGGGAAGGATGGGTTCTTTGATGCAGCACAATTGGTTATGAACATTGAAGAGACAACACATACAATTTATTGTCTTAAATTAAGTTTTATATGAAAACACTGGAGAGTCTCACTCTTTCCTAAATTAGGACATTATTGAAGGCAACTCTTCAGTTATTTAAAGACCCTGATTTTATTTGTCTGGCCAGAGTTTGATTTGTAGCCCTTGTCACACCACTTCACTGCTCAGCCAACTGATTCACCTATTCACCAACTGGTGTGTGTAAATGTTCTTCATTATTAAAAAAGGGTCCATTTTCCCACAGGCCATTTTATGTTTAACACATGCATTGTATTGAATTTACTTATATGTACATACCAACAACAACTGAGCCATTCATCCCAGCAAACTTTAGCTCACCCACATCACGGCAACCACAAACTTGTCGGGCATTCTTCATGTTGCCATCCAGAACAAGAACTGAATGGCATCCAGGCTTATCACAAGTGTGATCTGTAGTTCAATAAAAACATGTTATCACTGACATTTTTACTGCAGGATCATAGCCTGCCAATAACATTAATGACAATGTGTATGCCAGAAAACAATATCAAACAGGTTACTGGTATAGAAGACAGCAGAAAATGTATTGAATATTGTTTACTTTTTTCTTTAGAGAAAAACATTATCCTATCCATTTTTATATTTAGATAACCCAATTCCGACTTTGCCAATTTTTCACAAATGAACCCAGCGAACAGATTGAAGATAAAATTTAGCAGTTCTGATGGACTCATGCACTCACCTCCCCACCTTGCCACGAAAGCATCATGAAATGTTTCTGTTATGGTCTCTGCCAACTTATTTCGATTACAAGGAACATCTCTGAGTGGCAGTTCATACTTGTGAAGGACCTCTAATGATGCAAACAAGAGGAAGGCCTCCTCCAGCCTTCTTCTATCCAATGATTGCCGTCTTCTTAAAAGGTCGACAAGATCTGCAGGGGTGTCCCTATTTTCAAATCATAGTGTTGCACTTGTTGAACATTAAAATTGACATTACAGAGTCCAATTTATAGTGAACAAACAGGAAGGTAAATTTATAAAAAAAAAAACCAGGATTATTAGTAACTTATGTGCGAGGTAGTATATGCTTGAACCAAGATGACATATCTCAGTATTTTCAAAACGAATAAAACAATTATTCCAAACATTTACTGCCAATAGGGCTACAATAGGTGACGTTATCATTATTGCAAGTACTGTAAATTTTCTATTCCACCACCTATACAGAGAGCACCAACACAATATTGCCATGTAAATTACCCGCGAAACCCTGATGGTTGCTAATTAGTGTTCCACCACAAGTATTGAAATTTATGTGACAAATGTACTGCAGTGGTTAATAACCTAACAGGCTGTTTAACTGATTCTATGACCGTTCAGAAAAAAATAAAGCAATGCCATTTACCGTATTTTCCTTTTCATCGTTGATTCCTTCTCGTCTATCGAAAAATCGTCTGCCGTATCCAATTTGTTCAGGTAACCAAACCTTCTATTGTATGACTTGGCATACGTGGAAAAAGGGACCGCGCCAACTACAAGGAGGTTTGCAAATTGACGTAGCAAAGACAAATCAACAGCCGTGTCTTCAGAAGACAATAAGAATTCCTTCTGTAGACAATCCGTTTCGAACTTCCTCTCACCTTCCATTGTCCAGTAGCCATGGTGTTCATACACCTTGCAATTGTTGCAATACTTCGTGACTCTTGACCCCAAGTACGTTCCACGACGTTCATGATAAATGACCACGACGTGTGTCTTTTTATCGAACAACAATGTCCTGTTACATATCCGACAATTGTCTCTTTTGGATACAAGAATTGTGGCCATAGGATTGCCACAGTCGACACTGAAATTATGGAATGCTTTGAACACTTCCATTCTTCCTTCTTTCATTTCAGGAAATAAGTCCAACAAACTTTCAGTTTCTGCAACAAATACAGTTAGATCTTCACCGCAAGTGCCTGCTTTTTGTGAACGTTTTTTCTTTTTGTCATCAACAACCTGAATGTCACTACCTGGTTTTTCGCCCAAAACAAATCTTTTTATAACTGCAGTAAACGCTGTTAAATTTGGAAAGGCAGCACCCATAAAATCCAAAACATAAAACAGACGAAATAAGCAGGAATAATTTCCAAATACACCTGCCATGATGCTGCGACACGATCACTTGCTCTTAACCGAGATGAGAGACTGTTAAATAGCTGAACACAGAGTAACAGGGCCGCTACACGTCACTGAATGACTCACAATGACTTACAATCTATTAATATCCAAGTCACGGACCGTTGATTATGGCTCACACGCCCCAAACTCAGCATAGACGAAGATTCCATCGTTCAACGCAAAACAATTGCAGAAGTAACAATCAATTAAGGTGCGTGCAAACGGACGCAACATTGTCAAGCACAACTCCCAACATTTTTGGGTGTTACATGTTGCTTCCGTTTGAATACTCAGTTGCATGTTGTTACGTGCTTTTGGGAGTTGTTTTGTGAAGTTTGAAGTTTAAACCTGTTCAAACTTTTGAGCCAACAACTCCTAAAATTTCTTTTGTTTCGTGATCACGGAAGCGTAGCACGGCACGCATCGCTTTGCACAACTCATCCAACATTGTCGGGCCAACACACGCGCATGTAGTCTCCAATGGAGATGCACAACTGTGTGTTAGTGCACAAGGTGCACGTGTGGGATTTTTCTTCCAATTAGGACTTGTCGAAAATTATCCCACGCAGCACCACAGTTTCTTCAGAAACTAATCCCCTTAACTCCAAACAAATTTGGGAGTTGCTGCGTCCGTTTGGACGTGCATTTACGTCAACTCACCTCCGTTCTTGCCGCCTAAAAATGACACACCTTCCATCAAATGAAATGTGTCAAAACTGTAATTTCAAACCTTGCTTTATGCAACACAAATTGCTTACTAAACAACACTGAGAGTGAAACAAAGAACGCGCAACAATTCTGGTGTGACTCAAGCGAAAGTGCTAAGGCGTAATACCTAAGAAACGCTAATTTATAATACTTGCGACAGCTAGTGGAACATGGCTGCACTCGATGCTTATCGCGCAAAATTTCGTTGGTTAACTAGACAAGAAATCACTTCCTATCGGAGAGAACTGTTTAAAACAATCAATGGTGATGCCTTTTTTCCCTTGAAAGCGTGGCCACGTGAGTACACGAAGCTGTTTTGGGCAAAGCCAATCGGCGACATGGATGTCTTTAAATTGACGCTGTTCTTGTCGGGCAACGGGTGTTCTCCCCACCTTATCACCAGTTGGATTCTTTCATCACAAAACTGGTCGCCTAGTAAGGGCGAGAAAAGAGCAAGGCAGATGGATTTCATTCTGAATAATATGGACCAGAAAAGTGGCACATGGTTCTACTTCGACATCGACTATGGCAAAT
>BLFK01000908.1:26832-36832 GCA_014634185.1 Astreopora myriophthalma
GATGGGAAGAACCTGGGATCGAGTTTCATAGAGCTTCCTTGATATGCAAACCGGTTTGTTCTGTTTTATAATGATCTTTGAACTTTGCAGATGAGTTGGTGGTGTTTTGTCCGCTGACGTCAATCCAGGAGGATGTGTATTAGACTCTGCTACAGAACCCGGATGTGGAGTTGATCAGAAAAAAGCAAGTGTTGTTACAAGGCAAGTGTTGTTACATGGTAAGTACAATGGAATATGGAATATATTTAAATGTAAGCGTTCAAAAAGTGGAGCAACATTTCGATGTCCTCATGACATCATTATCGAATTGCAATACTCAATCATTTAGTGAGGTAGTACTCAGGGTTATTTATATGTTTAATGAGACAATCGCAAGAAATCGAAGCGTCAATCAAACGATCGATCGATCAAACAATCAAAGAAGCAATGAGTCTAACTATGAAACAATCAATCGGTCGGTCGATTGATGTATCGACCGACGATCGATCGATCGATCGATCGATCAATCAGTCAATCAATCAGTCAGGCATGTAAGACAAACTCTATCAAACAATCAATCGGTCGATTGACCTATCGACCAATGATCGATCGATCGATCAATCAATCAATCAGTCGGGCAGGCAAGACAAACTCTATCAAACAATCAATGGGTCGGTCGGTCTATCGATCTATCGACCGATGATCGATCGATCAATCAGTCAGTCAATCAAGCAGTCAGTCAGTCAGTCAGTCACTCAGTCAATGTCTTGTTCTTTCGTTCGGCGTTCGTACGTTCCTTCATTTTTTTCATTTTTTATCTATGGTAATGCAGTTAATCTGCCTCGGTTGAGAACTCATTGTTGGGAAAACAGTTCGATTAAAAGCGATCGCATTCAAATAGCGTACGGTTCAGAGTTACTTGTGAATTCAGTATCTTGTTTTTCAAATAAGGGAAGTTTAAGTTTACTTTGCAATGAACCAGGTGGAGAATCAGACTTGGTTTGATGCTAGTCTGGTTTGGAGCATTTAATGTTCCAAATGCTTACAAGTTTATCAAAGTTACAAAATAAACTTTAAAAGGCCGGTCTTTGACAAAACGCGGTTGATGTATATGTTGATTCGAGATTGGTTTTGTGACTTCTGAACTCAATTACATTGTCCATTGATAAACGACACCCTTTGGTGCTTGACATATCCCTTAACTACTGTAAGAGTTGGCAAATTCCGGGACAAAACAGCAAAGACATTCTCTCCTTTTTCCTGTTTGTTGGTCAAGTGAATACCCTTAATTTGCCAGCGGTTTCTTGTTTTTATTGAGTTTTGCAGCTGTTCATTGGTTTTTCAAAACGAAATTATCACTGTTTGACCCGTTAATTTGACTCGATAGAATCCTAGAAATTTCTTTTTAAGTGACCTCTTACTTTGGCTGCATTGTCGCTGATGTGTTGAAAAGGCTGAATTGTTTGGTGAACTTCTCCCTGGCATTACGTACATCAAGTACTCTATCAGTGTTCATGCTATGCCATAGCACTTCAGTTTACCCAGTGTATGGTAGCCTTGTCGGCTGTTAGCACCACCGGTATCCCCAAACCTGAGCTGTTTGACTGGAAGACGTGTCTTGTCGGTAAGAAGACCGCTGTCTTCACGCCATACTTTGTCATCCTTATCACAGTTACAACCATAGTTGGGGTTTGCACATGAATTGGTCATCCCGCATGCGCACTTAGCATTGACAGATGCTCCGCCCCAGTACGTCATCTTGGCGGAATCACGTGACACCCACCATCCGTATGGATTGTTATTGTAGAGCAAAACGGAGTAGTAACACTCATACTTAATGAACTGTTCACAGTGTGAAGAGACTCTGGTGAGACTCGCCAATTGAGACAAATTTGCTCCTGTGTAATGAATATCACGTGAGTAGCTACCTTGATCACCGTAAATACGGCCATTGTACACATGGGTTCTGCTTTCATTGTCGTGACTTATGACTGTCACGCCAACGCCATTCTTGTCTGTCATGTCACAATACACTGTAAATGGTGCTAGACCTCCTGTGCCATCTGGATCAATGATGTAGCTTCCGGTTGAGCTAGTGTAATTTCTTATCATCGAGCAGGATTTAGCGTATGAAGCATTCAATTTGACTGTTGCTGTTATTGTTGTCAACGGATCAGACGCTCTGCAGGTGTAAGATCCTCCGTGAGATTTCTTGACATTTTCAATAACCAGCGTGCCATTCATCAAAATGTTTGAGTCTACAGGGAGAGAGGGCTTGCCGTCCTTTGTCCATGTGACAACAGTTTTTATGTCACTGTCGGGAACACAGGGCAGATGAACAGTGAGGCCAATCGCAGCATTGGGTTCTTTAGGAGGGCGGACTTTGAAACGTCGAGGAGGGAATATCACGAGTTGAGTTGAGGCTCTTGTCAATCCTAGCGTATTCTTTGCCTTATAGGTGTACGTTCCGATGTCTGTAATTTCCAAATTGAAGATACTCAGGTTTCCCTCCCTTACCTGCGCTCTTACTTTTGGCAAATCGCCTAGTGACTTGGACCACGTGACAGTTGGCTGCGGCTGACCGATCGCAGTGCAGGCGATGGTGACGTTATGGCCCTTCTTCGCCAGCAGCACTTTGGGTAATGGTAAGATCCTTGGTGCGACTGTCAAGAAGTGCATACCCCAAACAAAATTGATTAGACAAGGGGTTTTCGATAGACCTTTTTATCGATGCGGCGGCCATTTTGATTTATATTGTTTTGAAAGGCAACATGGGATGTTCAGGTGGCAGTTAAATGCGAAACTATCCCCTTGGCATCCCGTAACAGCTATTTTAAAGTCAAAATGGCCGCTGTATCGGTTAAAAGGTCTTATGGGTCTATTGAATGTTGCAAGACCGAAATTCTGTGCCAGGAACGGGAAGAGGTTTGAAATCTGGTTACTGTTGGTTTTGGTTTTTCGTTCAATGGCAGATCATAATAATGAGCGTGACACTCACAGAATTACTTCCGACATAGTGGCTTGGGAGCCCGATTCAAGAAAAATTGATACAGTGATTAAAACGCAGTAAGCTGTTCGGGGAGAGTAAATAGGCCCTTTCCGAATTCACTTCAGCCTCTTTTTCACAACGAGTCTAAGTGCAAGGTCTTTACCATCACAAAACTTTGGCACTTAGACTTTGGATATGAGATGGTAAATAGCCAACGACGGGCGTAGCACGGAATTGGCTATAACCAGTATCATATCCAACAAGCGCGAATGGAATAATTGGTTTATTAAGTTCTCAACCTCTGGATAATGCAATTCTAGCTTTCTCATTGGTAATTTTTCATTTCTCGACGAAACTTGGCTTCCCGCGAACAATTTTATGCTGAGCGACATTTGCTACATTCATTTCCATATAAGGTCAAACGCATTTATAATGGCTGATAACCTAGATCCAGTGAACCAATGAGAAAGCTAGAATTGCATTATCCGAGGTTGAGAATTTAATAAATATATTTATACAAACTAGGTTAAAGGGGCTAGGTCACGCAATTTTAGGCAATTTCAGCACTGATCAAATGGTCATAGAATTAACTAAAATATCACAATAACGGCTAAAAACTATAGAACAACTCAAACAAAACACAGGAAAGCCAAGAAGGGTCATGGATGGACAAAACTGGAGAGGATTAAAATGGATTGCATTTGGAAAAATTTGAAAAACGTCGGCCCAGCTTTTTTCAAATTGATATCAGTTTGTATCAAAATGTCATTTACACATCTCAGTTGTTATGTGGCCGTGATTTTGCAAATGAAAGACTCTTGTTCTGCCAATTTGACGTTTAGAGCTCATAGTCAACAAAATTAAACAAAATTACCTAAAATAGCGTGGCCTAGCCCCTTTAACGTTAGGATTTAGTCAAGCAAAGGCTATGTTTATTTTATGCAGAGGCACTGAGCTGCTAAGCCAAACGTGGGTGGACGGCCTACAGCAAGAAACAGAGGAACCTCGCGTAGCAAACGGTGAGTCCCATCTAACAGTTAAAACTGAGTAATTTCAAGAAAAAAACCGATACTTAGCATTCAATTAACCTCAGTTGTTGGAAAGGATAGAACATTCACATTTTCCACAGGGTTTGGTGTATCGATTACTTCACTTCTAGCAAACAACGTGTTTTGCCTTTTGTCGCCTTAAATGCGTCGTTTAAGTCAGCGAAACTTTCATTTCATTCATTCGACTGCAACTGATAACTACCTGTTTGTGCCAGTTTTGAAAAAATGAGTGTAGCTTAAGGACTTAATTTAGCTTTCTTATTGGCTCTTTCTCTCCATTCGATTGTGAATGGTCTGAAATTGAATATATTTTCAACGCTGTGATAATCCTTTATGTTCTTCTT
The DNA here is from genome assembly GCA_014634185.1 of Astreopora myriophthalma. Classification (NCBI taxonomy): domain Eukaryota; kingdom Metazoa; phylum Cnidaria; class Anthozoa; order Scleractinia; family Acroporidae; genus Astreopora; species Astreopora myriophthalma. Next base: position 31,194 of record BLFK01000908.1, read on the forward strand.
TTCAGAATACGTGTTCAGTGGTAGTTATGCCAACTCAACTTACTTATGGAGTCCAGTCTTCCCGGCCAGCTTACGCATGCCTTGTGCCCGCAGTACGCACTCGGTGTGTGTGGGGTGGAGGACTCTTTGTGTATGGAGGTCGAGGAGCCCGAGGGACATTAAAAGACTTCTGGAGGTATGATCTAGGTATGTTTTTTTGGGAGACGTGGGAAAATTTTCAGTGTAACGGGCTCTCGCCTGAAAGCTGAACCTAGCTATTCTCTTCTCACATTTATTCGAAATACACACAACCGCTTGCTGCGCTTGCTACTGAGGTCAATATGTAAAGCCTTTCTTTCTTACTTTGCATGTTTTGACATATGTATAAATTATGCGCATTCGCGTCTTTTGTCTTTTCAACGATTAACCATTAAAAAGTGACTTAAAGTCCTTTTTATGCCGGCGAACCGGCAAGTGAAAATTTTGTGGATGTGGAGATAAATATTTAAGTCTTTTTTACTGGCTTTTAGCATGACAGGCTCCAACACCTGGGATCACGTGACTGTAGAAGGCAATGTGAAGCCGCCATCGCTTCAGGAATACACAGCGCTCGCTTACAAGGTAACTGATATTTGCTGCAGTGGTTGGAACGAGCGGGGAATAAGAAAACACTCAAAGAAATAGACGAGGCATGTCTACGAAAAGGCATCGAAACGCTGTACTCCACTAATCTGCAATTATTGTTATTGCAATTATTATTATTATTGTTATTGTCGTTAATTGTTGTATCCAGAGCTTTTGATTGTATGTTTAATAGGGTAAAATGTACGTGTTTGGAGGAGAGTTCACCACATCAAATGACACTTCATTATGGACTTTCAATTATCCTGTTATTGCTTAAATTTCGCCACTTTTTGCTATGCATGCTGTCAACGGATTATCTTGCGGCTTTCCCTTTTCTAATGAATTCTTTGGCTCTTTCCCTTCAGGAGAAAAAGTATGGGGAAAGCAAGCAGACAAATCTTGGGTAAGTAGCGCTTAAGTAACAAGGTTAGATTTTCGTGTTCTATTTCAGTTTGTTGGTGATATCTTGTCTTCCTAGAGTACGGCGCGCCAACGTACTAAAGTTCGTGCTGTACGGTACAGCAAGATTCTTTTCCCCCATTCAACCAATTAAATATCATGTGGTTGCCACAGCTGCCGTCGTTTCTCAAACTTCAGCCAGTTATATTAACCTAGTGTGGCGTTATCATTACCGTAACCATCCTCTCCTCTCAACTTTCACAAAGCAAAGCGAAGTCGACAGGGTTTGTTAACTCGCAGTTTCGCTACTGGATTATCTAAAACAAACCATGTCTGGGCCCGGTAAAGGAGGCAAAGGTCTAGGAAAAGACGGTGCTAAGCATCATCGTAAAATTTTAAGAAACAACATCCAGGGCATAACGAAGCCAGCTATCCGTTGTCTAGATCGCCGCGGTGGTGTGAAGCGTATCTCTATAAATGCGACACATTTTTAACATCAGCAACAACAACAACAACAAACAGTTTTATGTTGAACTTTGATTTGAGTTACGTCACTGGTGTAAAACAGTCGCGTAGTGAAACAGAAGTTAAGGGTTCCAATTATAGCTAACATTTTTTTCGCTCAAAGTTCTGTGTAAAGTGTTCAGGGTTTTAGGTGTCGAGCGTTGATCAAATTAAGCGCTTGCAAACAAGGCCATCGAGTTAAGACTTCAATTATGGTGTGTGTTTTCAGAGATAAATCTGTTTACAATTTGAAGTTGCAATGGTTCTTCAGTAGGCAAAGGAGATGACAAATAAGAACGTTGAGGCTGAGATTAACCAAAATTTTAAGAATGGATTAAGAACATTCCTTGGGCTGAGAGTTGATTGGGAACCTTTTTAATTTGCTAATCTGTGCATTAAATAAGCATTAAATAAAGGTTACAAAAAATGTAAATTAAGCCAAATACTTGCGGGAGTGTTTTGTATAACATTAACAAGGGTTTTCTTATTGTACCACACACATCTCGGTTTGTAGTAATCAGCAGTTCTTATATATAACTGTCTTGCGCACCATCAAAGTCATCGGGTTACACAAAGTCCGAAGTATTATGAAGGTATGGTCACGTCAGGATTGATTTATTGAAATACTGTGTACCATGTAAATTTCAGAACATCTTAAGAACGTTTTCAGCCTCGAGTCTGAGAATAAGTACACTCGGAGGTACTTATTAGATCTTGTAATAAAAGCCGTAGAGAACATGAAAGCCGCCTTACGGGAGATTGTCAAGGTGGTTAAGCTGAATTTACATTAAAAGTTGTTGGTTCTTAGAGTGACTGTGTCGGCGAGTCAGCGAATCTTAGAGACCGTTTTATGTTACTTTTATCTGATACTTTTAAGCTGATAAATATAGTAAACTTGGCTTTCGGTTTAAAACGAACGCGCGCATGCCGGATTATTGTAGGCCTTGTTTTCTTTTTGTATTGCTATGAGGGCGCTTATCTTTGTATTGGAACATGACTTTTGTCAACATTTGGTGGCTCCTAAATGAGCCATTTTGAGTTTGTTATTAAGCTGGGAGCTTAATGTTGTTTCTTCTCCTCCTCCTTGGGGTAAAAGCACTGCTTTTATGTTGGGAACAACCTCCACCCTGAGCGATAGTCACCCTAAACCCAACACTTTGCGGTGAAACAGAGCCCCTCCCAAGTGATCTGCGTCAGCTAGTTACTTTGACACCTGCTCAAGGAGGGCTAGACGTACCCGACATACGGTTTGAAGCTCCACAGCAGTTTGCTGCTTCTACGTCGATAACAGCGTCGCACGTAGATTTAATTACCACACAGAGCATGTTCGTGGTGGCAGGCGAAAATTCCACGGAGGAGTTAAAAAGACAACATCAAGCCTTGAAATCTACGTCGGTGAAATCGAGAATTGAAAGTATTGATTTCACTCTACCCTCGGATCTGCTGCGGTCAGTTAACCAATCGAGAGACAAGGGTGCAAGCTCGTGGCTTACCGCAGTGCCTCTAGTCGATCAAGGCTTGGCGCTGAATAAACAAGAATTCCGAGACTCTATGCGTTTGAAGTATATGCCCCTGTCCGACTCACCAAGCAAGTGTGTTTGTGGTGAGGGGTATACCGTCTGCCATGCCCTGTCATGCAAAAAGGGAGGGTTCGTGGCGCAGAGACATGCACGATGGTTTTCCCAACCTACTTACCTCACTTATTGGTAAGGTTTGCACCAACGTTGAAGTCGACCCACGACTACAACCTCTCGTTAATGAGCGATTCAACCTCAGAAAACGGTGACAAGCCCGGAGGCAAGACTGGACATGAAGGCAGGGGGCTTTTGGTCTCGAGAACTTACAGGATTTTTCGATGTCAAAGTAACGCATGTCAACTCCAAGTGTAACCAGGGAAAAGCATCATCAACAATCTTTAAGGAGCACTGAGGAGGAGGAGAAAAAGCGGAAGTAACAACAGATGGTGCTGGACGTTGAAATGGGATCTTTCACTCCCCTAGTTTTTGGAACCGACGGTGGGATGGGAGCCGACCGCAATTGCTTTCTCAAACGCCTAGCCGAGAAGCTCTCAGAAAAGAATGAGGAACTTTATCACATTACTATTACTTGGATTAGAACATTGCTTTCTTTTGAGATTTTAAGGTCGGTACGCACATGCTTGAGAGGCTCCAGGACTCCTTTTCACAAGATTTCACAAGGGGATTTCATTGATGACTGCCGCTTACATGTTGGCCAAGCGTGTGTTCCCTAATTTTAGAAAGTCGATAATGGCGTGAGCTTGTTAATTAGTATTTTAAGATCCCTTATAATACATATATATTTTTGCTTTTATATATTTTTAATCTTGATTATAGAACATGTATTTTATAGTAACAGTATTTTTATGCTGAGCAATTTCATTCATGATTTTTTATAATAAAATCCGAACAAAAGATAATAAGTATGCGCAATGCGCTATTGCTGGCGTCGGCCTATGGGCAGTTTGTCAGTTAATGAAATGACGAATCGGCGAAAAGCCATTTCGATCCGCAAACTAATTAATCCTCCTGGATGATTTGTAATAAATAGCAGTTAATTTAGCGTGGCATGTTCAAAGCTGACTGATCTCATTGGATCATCTACAGTTCCAAACAATTTTTCAGAGAAGCGAGATAAACATGTCACCCAAAGTTACGGCGGCAAAGAAAGGCGAGAAGCGAGCGGGAAAAACTAAGTCGCCGGCAGTCGATGGTTGGGCCAAGAAAAAGGGGAGGAGAAAGAGAAAGGAGAGCTATGCGATCTATATCTACAAGGTACTTAAGCAGGTTCATCCCGATAGGGGTATTTCTAGTAAGGCCACGGGTACCATAAATTCGTTTACCAGCAGCAAGTAAACATCGACCTCAGCATTGAATCACTACAAAAACAGCTCCTTTAAAAGCCCCTATTTTGGGGCCAAGAAGGCCTTCATCAATTTATTACATCCACTGTTGTTCCATTTAAGTATAAAAAAGCTTACAATTACTTGATAACTCGGACATAATTCACCCGATTAGTTTACCATTTATTTTAGCTGCTTTAAATCTATCCCACTAATCATCAATCCTGTTTCAAGGAAAAGTGCATGCTGCTTCCGTCAATGGCGGTATCACTCCTCATTTGTTTTAACTAGGGACTAAGAAAAGGAAATGTGAGATTAAGTTTGTTTAACTGTGGTTAGAATGCTGATGCTAATTGCCAAATAACTGCATGGATTGGTCAACAAATATCATGTTGTTGTCACATAAAAAGGAAAAATATTTAGATGATTATCGAGGTTTGTGTTACTGAAATTAACTTTTTGTCAACGCAAAGCACTACAGTTTATGCAGAAGTGAGATTTATTACGCTGCATAATATTCAACGCGGGCGCGATGACATACGTCATGACACTAAAAGAAAGTAATGCATCTCAAAACAAACAGGCTTTTGAATGCCTTTCATATGCTTAACGTATGACATTCCTTTTCTGGGTCAGACATTCTTCACTGTGGCCAGAGTTTTTGTGAGCAGGTAACACAGTAATTAGGCCGTTTCCACCGTGCCTAAAAATACGCGACACACCTTTCTTTAGCTGTAAATTGTGTTATTTAAGTTTGGGCTTTTTGGAATCAGAAGTCTTTATTCTCTTTTGGCTCCAAGTTTCTTTTCCTGCTCTTTAAAAGGAGTACAAACTGGTAACCGCGGACAAATAGGAACGGTCAATCAACTGCTTTAACCTGCATTTTCAGTAAAAGAGCGCGCTGTAAGATTTTGCTAGACAACCCTACTGTTTTGATTGTTTCCTGTACCAGTACGCGAGTATTTACAAGGTGTTCAGACTCGGGCTAGCGAAGCGATGGAATTAGAACCGTATTATAACGTATTTAGAACACACACTTTGTTTGATTCTTACCAGTAACAAATCTGATTATTAGAGCCGCATCGTATAAGTTCGCCGAGCGGGCAACCTTTCGGACATACATGTCTACAAAGCAAACATTCCCGTTGACCACAACTATCGCAACATAATGGATAGCGACCACCATCTGTAAACAGGTCATATAAAAAGTCACCACCTTATTATATTTCAAAAGCCCGTGATGTAAAGCGTACGAGAAGTCTAAAAACAGAAC
>BLFK01000908.1:39332-44045 GCA_014634185.1 Astreopora myriophthalma
TTCGCACATTTACAGCTCGTGCTATTGCACTTATGCCAACTCTACCGGATTGTCCGGGAGTCTTCCGGATACGGAACGAATCTCCCGGTCTCCCGTACGGGTAATCAAATCTCCCGGATAAAAACGACTTTGAACCTTTTAAAGACTTTGCTCCACCGTAGACTCAAATGGCATCCCAAATCACACGTAACCCAGGCTATCTATTTGTGTCAAATGCAGGTTTTATATGGGAAAATAAGGGGCACATATGGGGTGAAGTTCAAGTCGAAAAATTTGTAAGAAATTGTGAATAAAAATCGACGAAACTTATCATATGGCCAGTCATGGTTGTCCTTAACCAATAAAATTCTCGACATACTCGTCGGCGTCCTTCTCACGCCTCTGTCTGGTGGGTTGCGCCTGACGATGGGGCGGGGGAGGGGGTGTGGGGGGAGGAGGTTGGGGCCCGGATGAAAAAAAAAAAAACATCTCCAGATTTAAGATCTCCTGAGGTTGGCATCTCTGCTATTGTTTAAAGAACTTAAAGGGGATGTCTTCTAAATGTCTAATATTTCAGACTTAAAATTGCATCAAAGTATCATGTCGAAAAAAATAGACGTTAATCTTTCCGTTTCGAATAAGAAATTGTATGAATCTAAAAGAGCAGAATTGTGAACAGAGAACTTGTATCTCTTATTGCTGGCGAGCTATTTTGCAGTTATGCTAAAGATGGAATGCGATAGTCTTTCCACTGGTAATGATGGTCGAGGAAACTGGTTCGTCGAAGTCGTATTTGGTAGCTTTATAAACACGATCCAAGGATTTCCTGAGGACTGAAGAAAATAAAAATGAAGCTCATGGTAAGCTCATGTTCCGAGCAACATTCAGGTCTTTCTGCAAATTAAGTTGGGGAAAGCGTTGTATTTTGTATTTAATTTTGTTCACTAGGGATTAGGCTTAATTTGGAGTTCTTTCGTTTTGTATTTATTTCTTTTGTATTTATTTCTTTTGTATTTCCGTTGCCTTCCTCCCTTACTTACAGAAAAGGCCAACACTGAGCTACTGTCTTGTTTATGCACATATCAATGTAAACCCGGCGGGAGCGGGGCATAGATCAGGGCTTTGACGTTTCCAGTTTTGTTTGTTTGTTTGTTTTGTTTGTTTGTTTGTTTGTTTTTTGAAGGGGGGTGGGGAGGATTCCCAACCCCTGGGTAGATCTATGAAGTCAAATATTTTAAGGATTCCCCAACCTGAAGTTGCTTGTTGTGATGAACCAGTGTTGAGGCCTTCCAGGGAGGGCTGTGGTGTCGCGTTGTCGCTTGTTTTAGAGCAAGCCAATCACCTGTTTTGTTACGGACAGTGTTGCTGACATATTTCATTACTGTCGCTGTAACAAAATGTCGCTCTTTTTCTGTTCCTGTTGGCTGTTGGTGTCTTGGAAAAAGGTTGTCGCCACATTTTGAAGTCATGTTGACTGTCTGCAAAACCCCTTGGAAGGCATCAGTATTACTACTTCACAAATCTATGGCGAGAAGTCAAGGACATTTTACGTTGTTTTCAATGCCTGGGCAAATAAAAGTCAAAATGGCCCTACCCTTGGGGGAGCAAGGTTAATAAAAAGGCCTACGAAAGGGAGAATATTGAGTGAATTGCTCACCCACCCCTTCCTGAACAACTGCTGGCTTTCATTTTTGGGTGCGTCATTAATTAGGGAAGTGTTGTAGTTAGACCAGTTTGGACATTCATGGATGAATTGTTTTTTTATTTCTGTATTATTATAAATATTGGTTAAGGTCACACTGGAGACCTTTCCAATTGTTTTGTCTACTGTAAAAAAAAAAAAACTATTTAAGAAGTTTACATAATTCTGTGCAAATCTGCTCACACTGTGAAGTTCTGCTTTTTTTTAAACTTGGCTTTACAGTGATAAAAAATGTTCTTGGCATTACCTCAACCAATAGAATAAAAAGAGAAGTCAAAATAACTATGTAATTGTTTAATGTACATGTTAGTACATGTATCAAGCTTGAGAAGGCAAGTGATTGCCAAATCCTGAGCAGTACATATCACTTCCACACTGGGCATTTGCAAGTTGTTAGCAAATAGTAAAGGTGAAAGGATGAAAAGAAGCCAAAATAGATAAAAAATGCTTTTGGTCCTCTCCTTTCATTTGTTTGCTCTCATTTTTGGCTTTATGACCTGCGACAATTCACTGCAGAGTGTCAGTGCTGTTTATTTCTTAGAATTGCCTGCAATATTATATGACAAAATAGAACCTTAGAAAACACAGATCAAAAGTTACTTAAAGCTGTATTACGGCTCTTTAAAACTGTAATAACATGTCTGTAACCACGAAAAGAATTTCAATCTTGTTTTTCCTATTTTTAGTCAAAGCCATTCAAGTTATATGTCAGAAGGTTGTGAAGTGGAATATTTGTCCTCCAAAAATGAATCATCGATGTAAGGTACTGATAATTTATTCGTCCCACTTTGGAAGGGAAAGTGAAGTTGTTTTGTGTTAGACGTGGTAAAAGGATTTGAAAGAGATACTGGTAATGCCTAAGGGACTCTTTGATGAGTAAAGTATTGTAAGGTTGCATTATGTTTCTCTTGAAAGTTAAGGGCTTAGAATGCACAATGACAAAAGTAGTGTATTTGACTTCTAGTGACCCAAACCCTTCGTAATTACATGAAGCTTGCACAAACTCAAATCAAAATAATTGGACGGTTTCCCCTGCATTTGCTCCAATTAATGATTGGCTTCATACATGCATTCACCACTTCGTTTTACCATCAACTGAAACCTTTGCAAAACTACAGTTGTACTTTCTTTCCCTTTAAAGCATTTTCTTCATCATTTTACTGCCAATAACTTAAATCTGAAGGCATGACCTGGCAAGATGAGCCTTAAATTGCTACGAGCCTTTGCTACTCTCAGGTATGCCCGTTGTTTTAGCTCAGTTGGTAGAGCAGTGTATAATGTAATCGTATAGCCATTGGTTTGAGTCCAGTTCAAGCCTCCATGTTTTTTGTTTTTTGTTTGTTTGTTTGTTTTTTTCAAGGCTTCTTTACCATGACTGCAGTGGTCATTCTAAAGGCCTGTTTAAATGGTTTCAACATTTGACCAACATTCGTTCAACAAAAGTTGATGGTTCCAACAAAGGAACCTACACTTTGAGAAATTTGGTTGCGAGGAACTAAAAACTAGAAACCAGACTCTCTTCTCTAGTTTAAACTATCTGATGTGAGCATGTGTGTGTTGTACAATAATTCTGATGGAATAGAGTGTTCAAATGGCTTCAACACCATTCCACAGTTTACGAGAACAAAGGAAAAGTTGAACTGATGTTGAATGAAAGTTTAAACTGATTTAGATTTTATTCAACACACTTTCAACAAGCTTTCAACATCTTTTACACTTTCAACAATATTGGATGACCTGTTCAAACGCACCCAACATTTGGTTCAACAAAGTGTTGAACGCATGTTAAAGCAAATGTTGAAATCATTTCAACAGGCCTTAAAATGTAATAAACACTCATGTGTAAAACACACCTTTTTGTTTGGACTAGCAGTTTGAAATCTGGGGTGCAGCTTATCTACAAGGCCATCTCTTTCTTGGGTATAAATAATATCATTGCATGCTTTGGGGTCAGAAGCAAAGCTACATATAAAAGCTTAAACGATTAAACCTTGCCCGCTTGAAATATTAGTTATTTTGAGGGGGAGGGGGATATTTTTGTGATTGAACATTCCATTACTTTGGTGCCATTTATTGCGTGAAAGTTGGCCACAAAACAACCAAACACGTTCCATTGTGCTCTTATAGTTGTTAATGCCGGTTGTGAGAAATATTGCATGGCTTGTTATTTGTGATTTTTTGTTCTTCTTCAGACTATTGCAAGAAATCAGAGAATGTCGTATCAACATTGAGAAAGAAAAAGACTGGTAAGAATTGTAAGATAAGTTTATTACGATCTTTCCCTGAGTTCAATGCAAGGAAAGTTTCAATGTTCTATGTTCAGGGAACAGAGGACAAGTGTAAATTACAAGACAACACCAAAAAACAAAAACAAAAAAAAAACAAAAAAAATTACAGAAAAACAGGAAATAAATAAATACAAGTAATGTATACAAATAAGGAAGATAATAAATAATAAATAAATGAAATATTTAAATTAATAACTAATGAAGTAAAACAAATACCAAGTAGTTATAGTCAAACCAGGTCAAGCGTACCCCCTAGATCCTAATAATGAAAAGATTATTTGAGATTTGAATTCGGAACATGACCCTTGTAAGCAAGGTGGTGCTAGGTTACAAGTGGTTGTGGACAAGTTAACTGATTTTAAAAAGTGAAGTGCTGATTTAAGACTTTAAATACCTACTGTAAAGAAATCTAAAGCTCAGCAATCATAACAGAAATGTAATGCAGTGTTTCGAATTGGCGATATTGAATTTATAGCTGCTCAAGTTGCTAATAGTTGCTTGTAACACAATCCTGTATTTCTCACAACGGCCATGTTACAAAACTATTTGTGCATTCATTTGGGTGATTTTTAGGTCATTTCGCAAAATCACGGTCAATTTCCACCAAATCAACTGCGCTAAAATTACGGGCTGAACGTCCGCATGCTATATGCCAAAAATTAGGGCAATCCGATGAAAAGCAGCAATTTTTTTTTTACCTCAGTGTATTTTCTTATTTTCTTGCTCTTGTGCCCCTACCCCCCC
>BLFK01000908.1:46504-91614 GCA_014634185.1 Astreopora myriophthalma
CATAGAAATTTCATTCAGGTGACCTCTTACTTTGCCTGCATTTTCACTGATGTGTTTGGCTAAATTGTTTAATCAACTGTTTTTCTTGGATTACGTACATGAAGTACTCTATCAGTGTTCATGCTATGCCATAGCAGTTCAGTTTACCCAGTGTATGGTAGCCTTGTTGGTTGCCATAACCACCGGTATCCCCAAACCTGAGCTGTTTGACTGGAAGACGTGTCTTGTTGGTGAGAAGACCGCTGTCTTCACGCCATACAAAGTCATCCTTATCACAGTTACAACCGTACCTGGGGTTTGCACATGAGTTGGTCATCCCACATGCGCACTTACCACTGATAGATGCCCCGCCCCAGTACGTCATCTTAGCGGAATCACGTGACACCCACCATCCGTATGATATGTTATTGTAGAGCAAAACGGAGCCGTAACACTCATACTTAACGAACTGCTCACAGTGTGAAGAGACTGTGGTGAGACTCGCCAATTGAGACAGACCTGCTCCTGTGTAATGAATATCACGTGAGTAGCTACCATTAGCGCCCCATGTTTGGCCATTGTACACGTGGGTTCTGTTTTCACTGTCGTGACTGATGACTGTCACGCCAACAGCATTCTTGTCTGTCATGTTACAGTACACTGTAAATGGTGCGAGGCTTCCAGCACCATCAGGATCAATGGTGTAACTTCCACTCGAATTGGTGTATTTTCTTATCACCGAACAGGATTTAGCGTATGAAGTATTTAATTTGACTGTTGCTGTTATTGTTGTCAGTGCATTAAATGCTCTGCAGGTGTAAGATCCTTCGTGAGATTTCTTGACGTTTTGAAGAACTAGTGTTCCATTCATTAGCACGTTAGAGTCGACAGGCAGTGAAGGCTTGCCGTCCTTTAACCAGGCAACGGAGGGCCTTAGGTCGCTCTCGGCCGAACATGGCAGATGGACACTGAGGCCAATCACTGTAGTTACCTCTTGAGAAGGAAGGACTTTAAACCGCAAACGAGAAAATATCATGAGTGTAGTTATTGCTGTTGTTGATCCCAGAATATTCTTGGTCTTACAAATGTATGTGCCCCTGTCTTTCCCTTGTAAAGTATAGATTGTTAAGGTTCCTTTCTTTTCTTCCGTTCTTCCTTTTGCCAAACTACCAAAGGGCTTCGACCACTTGACACTTGGTTGCGGCTCACCAGTAGTATTGCAGGCCATGGTGACATTTTGCCCCTCTTCTGCCATCAGTGTTTTGGTCGCGAACAGAATCTGAGGGGCAACTGTGATAAAGTAATGATTTTGCTGTGAGATTAATGCAGCGCTTGTTATGGTGCTTGTTTCACAAGTTTGTTCGTCATCTATGTAGTTATGTATTTAATTGGATTTCCAGATCTGACACTACTGTTGTTACTGCCAGAGATTTGTTAAATTCCTAGTGGTTATTTAATGTTATTCAGAATCAGGTTAAGTATTGAAGACTTGAGGGTCGACCATTTTGATATGTTAGAGCGAAAAATAATGCGATTGGGAGATATTTTAGTTTTGAGGGACTCTTGTGTGATTAATACACAAGTGGAAACTCAGGAGTGCAGTCACCATGCAAAAGTTTTTGGATTCACTTTGGTGGCGTAAGTTATCGTGCTTGCGTGGCAGGTATTGGCATCGGAAACCTAAGTGCGAGAAAATGAGGAAAATAGCTGAGACAGAAAAAACGTCTATTGAGCAACTTACAGTGAACAGTTAATGCAGCTGAAGCATTGACACTTCCCAACAAGTTTTCAGCTCTGCAGATATAAACTCCTTGGTCTCCAGGTGTAATGTTCCTCACAGTGAGAGCTCCACTGGTTTCAATCACATGACGTCCAGCTGGAAGTGATGAATTCAACTTAGACCACGTGACTTTCGGTGTTGGATTCCCATCTGCTGTACATTTTAAGATGACTCTTTGACTTTCATTTACTGTCGTTGCAACAGGAGGCTGCAGCAGGGAAGGAGCTGAGATGGATTTACCCGGTTCACCTTTTGCACCTCTTGCTCCTGGTGGGCCTTGAGGTCCCACGGGACCAGGGTCACCTGACACTCCAACATCTCCTTTTATGCCTATTAGTCCTTGCGGTCCTATTGGCCCGTGCTTACCAGGTGGTCCCTCTGGCCCATGTCTCCCTGGGGGACCTGGTCTCCCTCGGGTTCCCGGTCTCCCTCGTTTCCCTGTGTTACCTTTTGGCCCTGTGCGGCAGAGAGTTTCATCTTGTGCACAAATTTGGTTTTGCAGCGTTTGAAGCTCTTGTTTGATGAGCAGTTTGATATCAGAGGTTGTTTTCACAGATTTCTGTTGTGAATGGTCGGGTGACGATCGTTTTTGTCTGGACCCTGTGGCTGCTTGGTAACCTTGGAGATTAGCTGTGGCATCAAAAAGAGTATTTCAGCATTTTATGCAAAAACAGCAACACAAAATAGAAGTAAAGTCGAAAAGGGTAATTCAAACCGTAGCAAGGTTCCAGGTACGCCTTGGCTGAGAGCTACGAGTTTTGTAGCTTTCGTTTAATTTTTTATTAGAGTACCGTAGAAGTGGTGAAGGATACAGCAAACATATGAGTTGTCTGGAATGTAAAGTAAAATAAATTCAAAGGGGACAATCAGGGGCACCCAACGAGAAACCAAATAAATTGTTATTAAATAATAAATAAATTTATTATTTTATCATTATTATTATTTATTAATTATTAATTAATCAATTAAATTTAATTAATTAATTAAATAAATTAATTAAATTAAATTAATTAAATTAGTTAATTAAATTAATTTTAAATTTAATTTATTAATTTATTATTATTTATTATTATTTTATTACCAGTTTGACCATTGGTCAAGTGTCTGTTCGGGAGAGTCTACCCGTTCTGAGACTTTCGGCAATTCTACATTGCCATTGATTTCTTAACTAAAACATCACCAAAAAGATTCGCAACCAGGGAAAACCAGGAGATAATAGTGCCTTGCATTTTAGGAAGGGATATTTTTGCATTTTTTGGCTGTTAAAAAGGTCACCTATCATTTTCGGGTAAGCAAATACTTCGCTGAGAAGTTTTCAAAGATAACGTTCAGCTAGCAATTTCTGAAAAGAAGATTTCATTCCCTAAAATTTTCGGGCACTTCAGTTTTCAGCAAAGAAATCCGAACAGATCAAATTTCTCTATCTGATAAAAACATCTCTTTAAACAGTCTTTCAACATCACAAGGAGCCTAGAAATATTGTTAAAAGTTTTTTTGCTCAATTGGGTCGTTGGGTGCCTCTGGACAATCCCATTGATTGTTGCTTATGAAAATATCTGAACGCAGCAACTGTTCATGAGTAGGATGCCTAAAATGTGTGCATTTTAGAAGGTCGTTCTATTTATTGGAAAGATGCACAACTGTAATACCATTTACCCGTTGTCTCTATCGGGTGACCTTCCGCTGCATGGCTTTCTGCTGTATCATCTTTCCATCCTCTGTAATTCTTCTGTACTTTTCGAAGTATTTTCTTCTCAAGTTGATCACAGGATGTTATTGAGTGTGATATTAGTCGATGATGTTCTTGTATTTTGAGTTCCACATGAACTAGAGCGATACAACACGCAACAGACAACAGCAAACCAGATGCGGAACACAAGCTGCCGAGTCGGTTTGTCCGCTTGTCTTCTTGAGTTTTTGTGGCTGTAGCTACCGCTGCTCCAGACGTCTTAGCTGGACTATTTTCATACGCCATTTTGTCGCTGTTTACAGATCCGTTCTCTGCTGATATGTTCAGTTGGAGCAAAGACCGTGGCAATGAACTCGCTAATCGTTAAATGCGCAGAGATGAAACTCTATATGAAATCTTGTGCAGATTTGATTTTTCGCATTGAGTTTCACGGATTCGGTATCACAGTAAGTGTATGATTTCACTCGGGTTAGACTGCGAGTAAACAATTCCGTGCTTTGGGCTGTATGGGTCTTGTTTACAAGCTAAAAGCAGCTCAGATTTCCTTGGACCGTCCTTTTCGAGTTTCTGTCAATTCGGCAATTCCAAAATGTTAGTGTGCGTGTTGGGTTGGTACTTGAAAACTGAGTTAATGACTTCTGTGTAATTAGATTTCATAGTTCGTTGATATGTAGATATTATTTGAGGTTGGTAATTTTACATTATGATGATTATTAAATATGCCGTTTCCGAGACTTCACGTCGGCGTCTTTTTCAAAGCGAGTCCAATTGCGAACGTTTTGTGACGCTAATTCCCGTATTTACTCGATTAAACGCCGCCCTCGAATAAACGCCGCCCTCGATAAAAGCAGCAGATGGAAGCAAAAATACCAATAAACACCGCCCCCAATAAAAAGAATGCGGCATTTCTTTATTAATCTATTATTTATTTATTTTTTATTATATTTATTATTGATTATATTTATTATTTATTTATTATAATTATTTATTAATCTAAACCAGCCTTGGAAATTTATTTTCCTGTATAACAGTGTTTTCAGTTTTGAGTGGCCATATTTTGCAGGGTAGAGATCTTGCGTCTTGTTTGCGATCATTGGTTATCATCGGCGATTTGGTCCGGGATGAACGTAAAACTGAGGTGTTTCCATTTATGCAAACTGTTTGCGATCATGCCATCGGAAGGTGTTTGCGACGGAGTTACGTGCGTATGGAAACTAGGCTTTAGTTTCGTAATGAATAAAGTCAGGAACCCAAAAAACCTAGTTTCCATATGCGCGTAATTCTGTCGCAAACAATCGCAAGCACTTTAAGATGGCTTGATCGCAAACAGTTTGCGTAAATAGAAACACCTTTTACGTTCATCCCCGACCAATCGGCGATGATCGCTAACGATCGCAAACAAGACAAGGGATCGAAACATTTATTTACGTCTTGTTTGCGAGGAGTAGCACAATTGCAAACAGTGACAGTGTTTGCCATCGAGCCATCGCAAACTGTTTGCGACTGTTTGCGACGTTGTTAGGTGTATATGGAAACCAGTCTTAAGTAGGAGCGTCCTTGTCCGCCATTGCGTTCGTACGCCAACACAGGAGTAGACGGAGCTGTTTTTGAAACGACATTTCGGGCGCTAAAAAACACGGAGAGGAACGCTCATCCAATTCATCCGGTCAAATGGCTTAGCATGATAGCGATTGAGAGGTCATTTTTTATGCCACGTATTTTTTGCAAGGAGGAGAGCGCTTGCAACCATGGCAACCTCTTTTCACGGGAACTTCAAAACCTAAAAATAACCCTATCTACTCCTGTGCGGGATTAATAATTAATTATTAATTATTAATAATAATAAATTGAATAATGATTATTATATTATTATTTGTTAATTATTATTAATTAATAATTAATTTAATTATTATTAGTTAATTGTGCGGATTATAACATGTAGACGCTCCTAATTATGGGCTCGTAATAAGGTAAAATCGTGCATGTTGTATTGAAAGAGACCCGCGAAGCTAATTAGAGCTTTTGAGTCCCTAATGCTTCTAAGTACATATGGAGATTGGAATGCTGGTAGCAGTGAGAAGAGCAAAGAGGTATTCTCCCCATACTCGCTGTTTTAATGAAGAAGGCGGCTTTTAAACGTATTCGTCAAATAATATGAAGTAAGTTTAATTATATAGCACTTATTAACCGAGAGTGAGGTGATTACAGGGAAATCTCAGATCTCGGCCTTGACGTATTGACCTCGCTATCGCTCGGTCAATACCTCAAGGCCTCGATCCGAGATTTCCCTGTAATGACCGAACGGACGAGGTTAATAAGTTATTTATTATCTGGCCTTTTTTAGCGCTGGAAAAGAAATATCCTTTTGCGCGCTCAAGAGGTCATTCGAGGTCATGTTCACTGAACCGAAACAAACCTGGCCATGCGATCGAAACCAGGAGTGACATAAGAAACAGTTTCTTTGAAAATGAGACAAGTTTTGTCTTTATTACACCAAGATCTAGGGCAAGTTTAAAAATTTTCTTAATGCCCGTCATTACAAGAAAATCTTGCCCGCTCGGCAGCCAATCAGAGCGCGCGTACTATTGTAGCCATATAATAACATCTGCTTAACTCTCTATTAGAACTAGCAGGTGCAATTACTACATCGCGAACGTTTATACCGGCATTACATTAAGTAATCTCAGTGTTCATGCTATACCATAGCACTTAAGTTTACCCAGTGTATGGTAGCCTGTTTCGGAGTCATCTCCGGTATCACCAAACCGGAGCTGTTTGACTGGAAGACGTGTCTTGTCTGTGAGGAGACCGCTGTCCTCTCGCTATACATTGTCATTCCTATTACAATTACAACCATACATGGGGTCTGCACATGAGTAGTTCATCTCGCATGCGCACTTGCCACTGACTGATGCCCCGCCCCAGTACGTCATCTCAGCGGAATCACGTGACACCCTCCATCCGAATGGATTGTCATTGTATAGCATCATGGAACGATAACACTCATACTTAATGAACTGTTCACAATTAGAAGAGACTCTAGCGAGACTGGCCAGCTGAGACAAACTTGCCCCTTTGTATTGAATATCACGCCAGTAGCTACCGCGGTTTTCGTAACCCCTTACATAGGTTCTGCTTTCACTGTCGTGACTGATGACTGTCACGCCAACGCCGTTCTTGTCTTTCATTTCGCAGTACACTGTAAATGGCTCCAGACCTCCTGTGCCGTCTGGATCAATAATGTAGCTTCCGGTTGAGCTAGTGTAATTTCTTATCATCGAGCAGGATTTAGCGTATGAAGCATTCAATTTGACTGTTGCTGTTATTGTTGTCAACGGATCAGATGCTCTGCAGGTTTAACATCCTCCGTGAGATTTCTTGACATTTTCAATAACCAGCGTGCCATTCATCAAAATGTTTGAGTCTACAGGGAGAGAGGGCTTGCCGTCTTTTGTCCATGTGACAACAGTTTTTATGTCACTGTCGGGAACACAAGGCAGACGAACAGTAAGGCCAATCGCAGCATTGTGACTTAAAGTCCTTTTTATGCCGGCGAACCGGCAAGTGAAAATTTTGTGGATGTGGAGATAAATATTTAAGTCTTTTTTTACTGGCTTTTAACATGACAAGCTCCAACACTTGGGATCACGTGACTGTAGAAGGCAATGTGAAGCCGCCATCGCTTGAGGAATACACAGCGCTCGCTTACAAGGTAACTGGTATTTGCTGCAGTGGTTGGAACGAGCGGAGAATAAGAAAACACTCAAAGAAATAGACGAGGCATGTCTAGGAAAAGGCATCGAAACGCTGTACTCCACTAATCTGCAATAAGATTTCATTGAGATGGATTGGAATCCTACAATGTGGTCAATTTAAATGCAACGAAGTACTAATCGCTCATTAGTATTTTTATAGTTGAGGAAACTGCAGTTGGAAGTGGAATTCGACTCATATTTCTCCAACTTGTCTTTTAACTTGTTAGTGCGTTTGATGAGGTATTTTTGGTGCAATGGTGTTGCGACAAATTACACCGTAGAAATACTCAACTACTTGAAATAGATCATCTATCACCAAAAGCTCCTGATATCGGTTTAAGTCTGTAGACCCAGTGATCTGATCGTTGCGAACACGTCACTGTGGGACGCGTTTGTTGGAGAGGAATTAAACTTTCAGCAAAAGGGTGCAAAACTTCACGCTTCAGTCTGTACTCGGCAAAAATATGCAAGACTGACGATGGGAATGAATGTGATTATTTTTATTATTGTTATTGTCGTTAATTGTTGTATCCAGAGCTTTTGATTGTATGTTTAATAGGGTAAAATGTACGTGTTTGGAGGAGAATTCACCACATCAAATGACACTCCATTAAGGACTTTCAATTATCCTGTTATTGCTTAAATTTCGCCACTTTTTGCTATATATGCTGTCAACGGATTATCTTGCGGCTTTCCCTTTTCTAATGGATTCTTTGGCTCTTTCCCTTCAGGAGAAAAAGTATGGGGAAAGCAAGCAGACAAATCCTGGGTAAGTAGCGCTTAAGTAACAAGGTTAGATTTTCGTGTTCTATTTCAGTTTGTTAATGATATCTTGTCTTCCTAGAGTACGGCGCGCCAACGTACTAAAGTTCGTGCTGTACGGTACAGCAAGATTCTTTTCCCCCATTCAACCAATTAAATATCATGTGGTTGCCACAGCTGCCGTCGTTTCTCAAACTTCAGCCAATTATATTAACTTAGTGTGGCGTTATCGTTACCGTAACCATCCTCGTTTCTCAACTTTCACAAAGCAAAGCGAAGTCGACAGGGTTTGTTAACTCGCAGTTTCGCTACTGGATTATCTAAAACAAACCATGTCTGGGCCCGGTAAAGGAGGCAAAGGTCTAGGAAAGGGCGGTGCTAAGCATCATCGTAAAATTTTAAGAAACAACATCCAGGGCATAACGAAGCCAGCTATCCGTTGTCTAGATCGCCGCGGTGGTGTGAAGCGTATCTCTATAAATGCGACACATTTTTAACATCAGCAACAACAACAACAACAAACAGTTTTATGTTGAACTTTGATTTGAGTTACGTCACTGGTGTAAAACAGTCGCGTAGTGAAACAGAAGTTAAGGGTTGCAATTATAGCTAACATTTTTTTCCCTCAAAGTTCTGTGTAAAGTGTTCAGGGTTTTAGGTGTCGAGCTTTGATCAAATTAAGCGCTTGCAAACAAGGCCATCGAGTTAAGACTTCAAATATGGTGTGTGTTTTCAGAGATAAATCTGCTTACAATTTGAAGTTGCAATGGTCCTTCAGTAGGCAAATGAGATGACAAATAAGAACGTTGAGGCTGAGATTAACCAAAATTTTAAGAACGGATTAAGAACATTCCTTGGGCTGAGAGTTGATTGGGAACCTTTGTAATTTGCTAATCTGTGCATTAAATAAGCATTAAATAAAGGTTACAAAAAATGTAAATTAACCCAAATACTTGCGGAAGTGTTTTGTATAACATTAACAAGGGTTTTCTTATTGTACGACACACATCTCGGTTTGTAGTAATCAGCAGTTCTTATATATAACTGTCTTGCGCACCATCACAGTCATCGGGTTATACAAAGTCCGAAGTATTATGAAGGTATGGTCACGTCAGCATTGATTTATTGAAATACTGTGTACCATGTAAATTTAAGAACATCTTAAGAACGTTTTCAGCCTCAAGTCTGAGAAGAAGTACACTCGGAGGTACTTATTAGATCTTGTAATAAAACCCGTAGAGAACATGGAAGCCGCCTTACGAGAGATTGTCAAGGTGTATGTAAATTTAAGAACATCTTAAGAACGTCGATTTTGCTTTATTCCTGGCCAAACCGAGCAGGCCCACTAGACAACTTCTGGAACACTCGGAGGTACTTATTAGATCTTGTAATAAAAGCCGTAGAGAACATGGAAGCCGCCTTACGGGAGATTGTCAAGGTGTTAAGCTGAATTTACATTAAAAGTTGTTGGTTCTTAGAGTGACTGTATCGGCGAATAAGCGAATCGCAGAGACCGTTTTAAGTTACTTTTATCTGATACTTTTAAGCTGATAAATATAGTAAACTTGGCTTTCGGTTTAAAACGAACGCGCGCATGCCTCATTATTGTACGCCTTGTTTTTTGTTGTATTGCTATGAGGCCGCTTATCTTTGTATTGGAACATGACTTTTGTCAACATTTGGTGGCTCCTAAATGAGCCATTTTGAGTTTGTTATTAAGCTGGGAGCTTAATGTTGTTTCTTCTCCTCCTCCTTGGGGTAAAAGCACTGCTTTTATGTTGGGAAGAACTCCACCCTGAGCGATAGTCACCCTAAACCCAACACTTTTCGGTGAAACAGAGCCCCTCCCAAGTGATCTGCGTCAGCTAGTTACTTTGACACCTGCTCAAGGAGGGCTAGACGTACCCGACATACGGTTTGAAGCTCCACAGCAGTTTGCTGCTTCTACGTCGATAACAGCGTCGCACGCGGTAGATTTAATTACCACACACAGCATGTTCGTGGTGGCCGGCGAAAATTCCACGGAGGAGTTAAAAAGACAACATCAAGCCTTGAAATCTACGTCGGTGAAATCGAGAATTGAAAGTATTGATTTCACTCTACCCTCGGATCTGCTGCGGTCAGTTAACCAATCGAGAGACAAGGGTGCAAGGTCTTGGCTTGCCGCAGTGCCTCTAGTCGATCAAGGCTTGGCGCTGAATAAACAAGAATTCCGAGACGCTATGCGTTTAAAGTATAATATGCCCCTCTCCGACTTACCAAGCAAGTGTGTTTGTGGTGAGGGGTATACCGTCTGCCATGCCCTGTCATGCAAAAAGGGAGGGTTCGTGGCGCAGAGACATGCACGATGGTTTTCCCAACCTACTTACCTCACTTATTGGTAAGGTTTGCACCAACGTTGAAGTCGACCCACGACTACAACCTCTCGTTAATGAGCGATTCAACCTCAGAAAACGGTGACAAGCCCGGAGGCAAGACTGGACATGAAGGCAGGGGGCTTTTGGTCTCGAGGACTTACAGGATTTTTCGATGTCAAAGTAACGCATGTCAACTCCAAGTGTAACCAGGGAAAAGCAAGATCAACAAATTATGGAGCACTGAGGAGGAGGAGAAAAAGCGGAAGCTGTACCAACAGAGGGTGCTGGACGTTGAAATGGGATCTTTCACTCCCCTAGTTTTTGGAACCGACGGTGGGATGGGAGCCGACCGCAATTGCTTTCTCAAACGCCTAGCCGAGAAGCTCTCAGAAAAGAATGAGGAACCTTATCACATTACTATTACTTGGATTAGAACATTGCTTTCTTTTGAGATTTTAAGGTCGGTACGCACATGCGTGAGAGGCTCCAGGACTCCTTTTCACAAGATTTCACAAGGGGATTTCATTGATGACTGCCGCTTACATGTTAGCCAAGCGTGTGTTCCCCAATCTTAGAAAGTCGATAATGGCGTGAGCTTGTTAATTAGTATTTTAAGATCCCTTATAATACGATAGGACGTATATATTTTTTCTTTTATATATTTTTATCTTGATTATAGAACATGTATTTTATAGTAACAGTATTTTTATGCTGAGCAATTTCATTCATGATTTTTTATAATAAAATCCGAACAAAAGATAATAAGTATGCGCAATGTGCTATTGCTGGCGTCGGCCTATGGGCAGTTTGTCAGTTAATGAAATGACGAATCGGCGAAAAGCCATTTCGATCCGCAAACTAATTAATCCTCCTGGATAATTTGTAATAAATAGCAGTTAAGTTAGCGTGGCATGTTCAAAGCTGACTGATCTCATCGGATCATCTACAGTTCCAACCAATTTTTCAGAGAAGCGAGATAAACATGTCACCCAAAGTTACGGCGGCAAAGAAAGGCGAGAAGCGAGCGGGAAAAACTAAGTCGCCGGCAGTCGATGGTTGGGCCAAGAAAAAGGGGAGGAGAAAGAGAAAGGAGAGCTATGCGATCTATATCTACAAGGTACTTAAGCAGGTTCATCCCGATAGGGGTATTTCTAGTAAGGCCACGGGTACCATAAATTCGTTTACCAGCAGCAAGTAAACATCGACCTCAGCATTGAATCACTACAAAAACAGCTCCTTTAAAAGCCCCTATTTTGGGGCCAAGAAGGCCTTCATCAATTTATTACATCCACTGTTGTTCCATTTAAGTATAAAAAAGCTTACAATTACTTGATAACTCGGACATAATTCACCCGATTAGTTTACCATTTATTTTAGCTGCTTTAAATCTATCCCACTAATCAGCAATCCTGTTTCAAGGACAAGTGCATGCTGCGTCCGTCAATGGCGGGATCACTCCTCACTTGTTTTAACTAGGTACTAAGAAAAGGAAATGTGAGATTAAGTTTGTTTAACTGTGGTTAGAATGCTGATGCTAATTGGCAAATAACTGCATGGATTGGTCAACAAATATCTTGTTGTTGTCACATAAAAAGGAAAAATATTTAGATTATCGAGGTTTGTGTTACTGAAATTAACTTTTTGTCAACGCAAAGCACTACAGTTTATGCAGAAGTGAGATTTATTACGCTGCATAATATTCAACGCGGGCGCGATGACATACGTCATGGCACTAAAAGAAAGTAATGCATCTCAAAACAAACAGGCTTTTGAATGCCTTTCATATGCTTAACGTATGACATTCCTTTTCTGGGTCAGACATTCTTCACTGTGGCCAGAGTTTTTGTGAGCAGGTAACACAGTAATTAGGCCGTTTCCACTGTGCCTAAAAATACGCGACACACCTTTCTTTGGCGGTAAATTGTGTTATTTAAGTTTGGGCTTTTTGGAATTAAAAGTCTTTATTCTCTTTTGGCTCCAAGTTTCTTTTCCTGCTCTTTAAAAGGAGTACAAACTGGTAACCGCAGACAAATAGGAACGGTCAATCAACTGCGTTAACCTGCATTTTCAGTAAAAGAGCGCGCTGTAAGATTTTGCTAGACAACCCTACTGTTTTGATTGTTTCCTGTACCAGTACGCGAGTATTTACAAGGTGTTCAGACTCGGGCTAGCGGAGCGATGGAATTAGAACCGTATTATAACGTATTTAGAACACACACTTTGTTTGATTCTTACCAGTAACAAATCTGATTATTAGAGCCGCATCGTATAAGTTCGCCGAGCGGGCAACCTTTCGGACATACATGTCTACAAAGCAAACATTCCCGTTGACCACAACTATCGCAACATAATGGATAGCGACCACCATCTGTAAACAGGACATATAAAAAGTCACCACCTTATTATATTTCAAAAGCCCGTGATGTAAAGCGTACGAGAAGTCTAAAAACAGAACCTCGTTGCCAACCAAACAACACAGCGGGCTTAAAGAAAGCCTCCAAAGTTACCTTGAAACCGTCCTCCATAGAAAAACATGGGGGACTTCTCTGCGTCCTGTGAGCGACGAAGCCGCGCACAGTACACAGGTGAAGTCACCAGAATGACCAACAGCAGGCACATGTAAAACGTGGCACCCATAGCTTGTAGTTCGGTGAACAGCGTAACCTGGTTGGAAAAAAGGAATTGTTTGTGATCTTATTATCGGGAACTAGGTGTTACTTTTGATTAAATTTTGAGAGATAGCTCGCAATTAATTGATTAAATTTTGAGAGATAGCTTGGGGGAGCAGGGTTGGCGCAGTGGTTGGCGCCTTCCACCAATGTGGCCCGGGTTCGATTCCCGGTCTCGGCGTCATATGTGTGGCTGAGTTTGTTGGTTTCTCTACTCTGCTTCGATAGGTGTTTCTCCGGGTTCTCCGGTTTTCCCCTCTCCCCAAAAACCAACATTTGATTTGATTTGTTCTGATTTCAGTTCATTTGTAGTCTCCCCAATTGGTAGAGCACTCGTGCTCGGCTAGATAACCTGAGGCTTAAATAAAGTGATTATTATTAACGAAGTCACAACATTAACGAATACTCGTAAGTATAACTACGAGGAGTTGAGAAAGAATTGTGCCTGCATGACAAGTAGAGTTGTTCACTGACCGTCACGAGGTAGCCATTTTGCAAGACGTTTAGAAATGGTCCCGCAGTTACAAGAGCTCGGTCAGTACGTTAGCTCTAAGTAGTCATTCGCGAACCAACGAGAATTTGGGAGACTACAAGGACTAAGAAACAAATACTTTGTTCCATTAGAAACGCCAATTGGGTCGATCACTAACAAAAGTGTGTCACGAACACCACTCACTATGTTTGTATTTGCTGTATTCGTTGGGTTTTGATCTCACAGGCCGTTGAATAGCCAGCGAAGAAAAAAGTTTCACAAACGAAAAAGAAAATTGTAAGCCAATGAATGCTAATTGGGCTCCTCAAGTAGCTTCTGGTTACATAAATTTCGGTGGTAAACAAATATATGTTTAGCACACAACCCTGCAAATATTCAGCCTTTCGTTAAGAAAAAATTGTACCTTGTGTATAAGACGTGAGGTTTTTCAAACTTCAGTTGGATCACAGTTCCGTTCTCGCACCGGGACCTGAACTGATAAAGATCCACTTGGTCGTGTCTTATTTATTCCTTCACTGTCAGTTGCTGCATTCTTAATATAGGTATTTTTCATTGTGAAAACAGTCACAAAATTAGCACTGTCCTTTGACGTCTGATATCACAGCCCAAAAGACGACAAAAACAAGCTAATTATTTTGAGATCAGTCGTATTTTAACTGTGCTAAATTAGCGAAAAGAACTAAATTAGCCATGTAGTTCTTTTCGCGGCAGTTCTGTAGTAGCTGAATTGAACGAAGCGACTAAACTAAACAAACAAACCGCGGAGGTCGCCGTAAATTCCGACACAGGTACAGGCGGCTTCCGACACACGTCTCAGAAATGAAAAAAAGTTCGTGTCCCGAGCAGTTCTTTTTGAGTCTAGGTAATAATACTTCCAAAACGAGTCATTGGAACTCATTCCGGTATGTGAACTGTTCCATTATTCTTGCGGTTTCCGAGCTCCCAGGGACCTACATCTTCTTTCCTCACTCGAAGTAGTCATTACAATACATAGGGAGATATAGTTTGAGTCGGTAGAGTTGGCTCCTAAAATACTGATATAGATTTTAATCAATAACCATCGCACCAAACGGAAGCTATACTAAATTCGTTTAACATTTTTGTCCTGACCAACTTCGCTGTCAAGTGATAAGGATATTCAAAGACGTGTCAACGATAACTGTTTACATCAGATCAAACACATGAGTTTGTAATGATTCTAAGATCACATTGTTTTCATCTGAGCGTGTGAAGCACCATGCATGCATCAGGCGGATCAAAATCTTTCAATTGTAAGAGGGTCAAAATAGGTCAGCTTTTACTGATCAACACAACATTCAACCGGTAACCACAAGAAACATCTTTTGGGCAATCGTTAAGTATTTTCTGGAAAATTTCAGTAATACTAAGAAAATATGGGAGGGCATCAACAGTCCTTAATTGTCCGAGAATCAATCAAGTATCGCACAATGCACCTGACTTTCCTAGGCTGACATAATGAATAAGTATTTTTCGTCCATAGGATACAATTTAGCTTCTAAGGTGCCAAATCCACCCAAGCAATTCACAGAATATTTACCCAGGTTTAACTTTGCTAGTTCATTCTTTTTCAGCCCTGTCTCGCCCCCTGAGATAGAATTTTAGATAATGACCACACCAATAAACAAAGCATACGGACTATATTCTTTTCCCACTCGCATTCCAAGATCGGCTAAATATATTATTAGCCAACCTTTATCCTTGCTCATAAACAAATCACTCCAAAACGGCGTATATCCTTCCAAACTTAAGCTTGCTAAAGTAATCCCAATATATAAAAGTGACGATGAATCAGATCCATCTAATTATAGACCAATATCATTGATTTCCGTTTTTAATCGTCTTGTTTGGAAAAATGATGTATTACTGTCTTAACTCTTCTTGAGCAACATAATATCCTTCATGATTCACAATATGGTTTTCGCGAAAAAAGATCCACCGCTGAACATGCTCTTTTGGACATAATTAATCAAATTGAAACTAACACGGATGGAAAATTGTATTCATGCGGGATTTTTATAGACCTACGAAAGGCCTTTGACACGGTAGATCATCAAATGTTATTAAATAAATTGCACCATTACGGAGTGCGACAAATAATAAATATCTGGTTTTCTTCATATTTACTGGGTTGTCAGCAAACAACACAAATTGGTGTTGAACATATTTCTGAAAAGGAGACAATTTTGTCAGGAGTCCCTCAGGGATCGGTACTTAGTCTCCCTCGCAGCCGTTTTTTGGATGTCACGAACGTTGCGTGACATCCAAAAAACGGCTGCGAGGGAGACTAGTCGGTACTCGGACCTCTGCTTTTTTTTTCATTTATGTAAATGACATATCTAACAGTGCTGACCAACGGAAGGCCCATCTTTCCGCTGCGGATGACACTCATGCTGTATGCTGACAAAAATCTTAAATCACTTGAAACCATGGTTAATTTTAAACATTCTAGCGTTTATGACTGGTTAACTGCTAATAAGGTATCTTTAAACATCAAGAATTCTAACTTTGTTATCTTTGGACTTAGACAATGGAAACTAAACTATGAAGTTAACTTGAAAGTATATGATTATCATACCAATACATATATTTCCTTAGAACGCAAAAATTGTGTTAAATATCTAGGTGTGTTAATTGATGAAAATCTTTCATGGAAATATCATATTGTCCACTTAGCTTAAAAATAAGTAAAACAATTGGCATTATTTCTAGACAATAACTGATGACAAACTTTGCACGAGTCTTTCAGCCAATACCATCATAGCTAAACTGATCAATCACGTTCAACGGACCAGACTTCGAACATCATCGACTGACAAACACTATTCACTTAACTCTGAAGATGACTTCCGCTCAGGTTGTCGAAACGTCAGTCACCAACAACAGTTCTTTTCGGAACTGCCCTGACCCAGACGATCACACTATACGAACTACTGATACTCCTAGGTTCAAACCATTTACTATGACAAGTGTATATTTTTCGACAACCGTGATCTTAGCTTTATGTCACGCACCGCCATAACTGTACTGGCACGCTATTGAGCTGGAAAGTTGTAAACAGACATAAATTTAGTACCTGTTATGCTTGATGAGGATAAAACCTTTAGTGGCTCTTTAGGTTTGGATTTGTGAATTTGATGACGTCACGTGGACACACTCGAATTTAAACAATTTTACGCGAAATTTAATCAATCAGATATTAATTTAGCCATTGAACTACGATATCTTAAAATTATCTTAAAATTGACAGCGTTCTTACGTTGTCAATGATAAAATCTGTATTTAAAGATTGCAATTGATATATTTAAATGTATGGAGCGAATAATTTTCTCAAAGAACAATTTGTTAGCAGAATATTGAAACTGGCTTCACGCAGTATTATAAATATAATCAAGTTTATCTTATTCTCAACTAAATAGAAGTGGATATGAAATTTCGAAGACTCGGATGAAATTTCTGTATGCTCTTGAAAAGTGCTTCAGTAAGATAATTTGAGTGATCAACTGTTTCAGTTCAACCATCTCTTTGTTAACTTACAGGCTTTTCGTTGTTTTCTTGCAGCTTCAAAACAGTAACAGTCAAATTTGGTAAACCGCATACCGTTATCTTCGTTACTTTAACTTCCTCGTTTCGCTCCCGGCACTAAACAGTTTAGATCCGTGGATTGTTGTTATTCTGTTCTCTGTCTCCGTGGTATTTTTTGAATGAACTTGAAATGATGAAAATATTTATTTTTTCTTGAGCTGTGTTTTTTCTCCCTCGAGTATTTTGGCCCTGCATAATTATTGAATAAGCACAAATTATGGACGAAAAATAAACTATAATGCGAAAGAACCTTCAAGATGTATGAGACAAGTGAGATTGATTTTGAATATTGTCAAAGAAAGAAAATGGATAAAAGAAACTTTTAACCATTTACGTTCAGTTTCGTATCGTATGTGTACACAAACGCCGTATGATAGATATACCTTTAGATAGATAGATATACCTTTATTTAAACACGATAATGTTTAAAGCTGTAAGCTTATGGGGTCGTGTATTTACAAATAAGATAAGATTCCCTTAAATTTCATACTATTATACGCCTAAACTAAAAATCCCTATGGTGTAAGAGAGCTAAAACTAAATGGCAATTACGATTGTATATGTAAGATACATGTCAATTAAAAGTATACATAATCATGGTCACTAAAATCTGTAGTAGAAATTGACGTAGCATATATAAAAATTAAAATTTAAGAAACTTGCATTATCTTTCAACTTGGTTGACAAAGTTTCTCAATCAGGTTCAAAACAAAGATTCTCAATCAGGTTGTTTTGCCAGCTAGAGCAAGAAAGATGGGAACAGAAAAATGGGAAGGCTGGCAACTTTTCATCTCGCCATAGTTGTGGGACCATCACAGCTACAACGCATCATCGGTGTCAGGTGGGTTTTCTCTTTTCACTTTTTCTCTATTTCCCCCGTTGTTATTCTTTTTATCTTAGGTTGTTAACTTAAGTTAAGTAAAACGAAACATCCATCTTTATTTTTGGCGAAAAGCCTACTGAATACGTATTTCTGGTAATTGAGTGATCTGTATCACGAGAACAACATAGCCTAGGTAAAGAAAGATGACAGCAAAGGGATGAATTGTTGGCAGTGATATCAGTGCATGCGCGCAAGTACTAGATGCAACTCTTGAAAGTGAATGCCATGTTATGACAGGCCAAGCCTTGCAAAAGTAAAATTTCGTATCTCTTCTCTCGTGCTTTATGAAAACTCTGACAGGAATGGCGCATAAAACCATACAAACGTAAATAAGAAGACTGATGTTCGATCGAGATCAGCTGCGTACGTCATTTCTTCAAGGCTGATTACGTGATCATATTAGTTGGCAACATTGATGTCCCCAGCCCTCAATTATTGGTATAGACTTTAAAGGGTCGTTATTACAATTTCATCTGTGTCTCTGCTTTCGCGTGCTGGACTTACGTGGAGCTTGACCAAGGGGCTGTTTACATGGAGGGAAGAAGATCCTAGCACTAGGAAGATCCTACAAAGTGAAACAATTTTCCGTTTGGTTTACAAGCAGGAATTTGGTTGCAGTTATGGTTCATAATTGGTAAAAAAAAAAAGCTACTGAAAGGCCGGAAGCCGCCATGTTTGGTTCTCAGTCCCTAATGCTAGGATCTTCCGAGTGAATGCAGTTTACATGGTGCTAGGATCTTCCTAGTGCTAGGATCTTCCTATCTCTCAGCTAGGAAGATCCTAGCACTAGGACGATCCTAGCACTAGGGCCAAGTACGACCTCTTGCATGTAAACTGAATACAGAAAACATATGGCGCTAGGATGATCCGCCTTGTAGGATCTTCTTACCTCCATGTAAACAGCCCCCAAGATTCGTATCAGTCAATAGAAAAGGCTCTGCCTCACTAGTTCTTCAGTCTTGAATTTCTTAGAGTGGGCGCAAAAAACGATGAAATTTCATTTAGCCTCACTGGCGAAGTGACAGTGCATGATTTCATCATTCAATGAAAATGTTACTTTTCCCTTCGTCTGGAACTGTTGCTTTCAGCGGCTTTCACTGATGTTGTTTCATCGTGTTACGTTTAAGGATGCCTGTGTTTTGAACAACTAAGGAAAAGTTCAGATAAGACTTGGCGTCGTTTCTTTGACTCGATTACAAAGGCTTTAATTGGAGAGTTAACGAATATCGGCACATGTTGAAGATATTCGCCGCTGAAGTTGGATTTCTACTGACTGTAAAACTCGTCTGCGGCCGAATTAAGGTTCGGGGTTGGGTGTACCTTATTCGAGGGAAACAAACTAAAGGTAGTCTTTGATTGCGATAATGGTCACGGGGATGGCTTCCATTGTTTTACATACAAGGGGCAATTGCTCCATAATCGACTGAACGATCTTCGAGAATCAAAAGCTTGCCTCAGAAAAGGAGTTCAACTTTCATGTTTCCATTATAGAGATCTCGTAGACAATTAACGACACGCCTTTTTCGATAATTAATTTTTTAATTAAAATAATTCAACTATACGATACAATATTGTTGATGAATGAACCCGATTCGAAAAAAAGTTACAATTAGAATTATTTTGTTTTCCAGTTCAAGACAAGAAAGCTCCCAGAAAAGATCCTACAGACACGAATGGGATTTTCACTTCGTTTTGTTCTTCCTGTTTTTTGCAAATGTTAGACGTTTTGTCGCCATTTAAGATAGAGAGGTGAAAATCATTTAAGCAGCCAGTAAGTATTGTGAGCACCGTTGATGGCTGTTGAAGAACAACTTGCAATAGCAAGAAAACGGAGCAAACGATGACTGCACAAGACCAGAGACATAACTTTAGAATGGAAAGCTGTTACAAAGACTTGGGACAAGGAAATGACGGACCGCACAAACAACATGGACCAAAATTTAATAGTGGAGCAAAAAATATTTGAATGTGGTCTTGGATTATAGACAAATGTTTCCGTGGAGTAACCAAGGTTAATCAAAAAGAGTAGGATTGAAGTAGGGGAAAAGCAGAAGGTCTTTCCTACGCGCTTCGTAGTGCCATTGACTACTTCTTCGCCTTGACTACGCGCTTCGCCTTGACTACGCTACGTCGCCTTGACTACGCGCTTCGTAGTGCCATTGGTCCTTCAGGTGGATTGACTTTGAAGAAAAGGGGTAGTCGCAGACAGCCAGAGGAAGTGTTAGCAGAATTAGCATGTGCAGACGACATAGCAGTTATGGAAAACACCATCAAGGAGGCCGAAGATCTTCTACACAAGGTAGATAATATAGGACAATCCATTGGTCTCTTCTTGAATGCAGCCAAAACAAAGATCATGACGCTTAACGCAACTTCAGAAAGCAGTGTACATGCTCTTGATGGCTCAGAGATTCAGAAGGTTGAAGACTTCCTGTATCTAGGAGGGTACATAAACAGTTCTCATGATGTGGACACTAGAATAGGAAAAGCATGGGGTGCTCTCAATGCATTATCGACGGTGCGGTTATCTCCAACCAAGAAAGAGACTAAGACAAGAGTATTTAAAGCATTAATCGAGTCAATGCTTCTGTATGGCTGTGACTCACGGACACTAACGAAATCCCTCACCAAGAAGATCAATGGCACATACACTCGAATGCTGAGAATAGTGCAGAACATCTCCCGGAAGGCATATGTTACAAATAAAGAACTCTATGGCCCCCTCCCTCGCCTTTCTGAAATTATAAAGAGGCGGAGGCTGGCGCTTGCTGGACATGTGACTTGCCACAATGAACCTGCAGGGAAAGTTTTACTTTGGACTCCTGAAGAGCCAAGACGAGTGGGTAGACCTAACACCAGGGGCTATGGCTTAGGAAACAGTCGTGGCTGGTATAAGGGATCCGCGGGCTGAATTCCCGGTTTCCATCGTCATGGCACCACGCTCAGGCAAAGTGTCCAGACTTACATTTACCGGTTCTATTTGTCTTTTAAATTGGGTCTCAGTGTGCATGTGCTAATGCTCTGGTGCACCTACATGTACCACTTGTGAGACGCATTTGGTACACTGTAAGATGACACAGTGGCTTTGAGAGAAGTCTCGCCGTACCCATGAGGAGTTAAGCCGCAGAAAGGTTTTCGAAATGTCGAAACTTTGTAATGAAAGTTGTTAAGTTTGTCGACCACAAAGCTACCCCTTTTCTCTGCAGTTCTAAAGGAAGACTGCGATGAAGAGCTTAAAGTGCCACGGAAACGAAATTTTCATATCTGAGATTTTTTCATAATTTTGTACTTTGAAACATGCTGATTATCGTGGGCTAATTCGCGTTCGCCAGAAAAAAGGGGAAAGTTGTCTTTTTTAAGGTTGAAAACCGCATTTTTGCTTCAAAACATGTCCGGGCCCTGGGACCGAATGAAAACGGTTGCTGACGTCACTGGTTGTATTCACCTCGCTAGCGTGGGTCTTGTCTCTCACATTGTTTGTACTTGCACGGTCCACCACAATGTCTGAAAACGAGCTTTCTATGGGTGAATCTTCTTCTGAAGGGAGCGAAGACGTTTGCAGCAGTGATGGAGAAGATTATTATGTATTTAATGGCGATTTTGCGCCGTACCAAGGCGAGCCCTTGGCTTCCAGTGAAGACAGCGATAGCAGTGGCGGCGGCGAAGTTGAAGACGAAGACGAAGACGGTATTTTGCCCTCCGTTTTGGAACAACGTTTCGAAGGACAAGTTCCTTTAGATAATTGGTGAGAGCTCATAGCTGTGATATTTTATTTTTTTTATTGAACCTTGGCTCAAGTCTAAACATTTGTGTTTACAGGTGCACTTGTGGAAATTGCAATGTGACACACTTAGCTGGGGCACGTGAATTTAGGTGCTGTTACGAAATACTTCAGACGAGAGGGAAGTTTACGTTTATCGGTCTCGATGCAGGATGCATTTTGAACCATCCCGACTTTTCTCCATTAACAAACCGTACTGTTCTTGAGCAAGTTGGACCACTTCTTCGCGATAAAGATGGGCGACATTATCGAAGAAGGAATGATGCAGCTCAAAATAAGTTAGTACGATGAAATAATTTTGCGTTGATATATCCTAAGCTAGAAGAGCTTACACGTCAACCTCTTTACTTAAAGCCCAAAACAAAACATGTCCATAATCAGCATGTTTTAATTCTACATTGCCGTTGTAATCGTGTGTGTATTGAACCTAGTAAATATCTTATAATCCTCAGGTTTCTCAGAGCTGTGGCCTATCGCTGGTTGGCTAGGTGGTTGTTTGGCCCTATGGGATGGGAAAACACAAGACCTTTGCCCTCATGCATCTACCACAGGATAAGGTCGGAATTCCAAACCCATGAGACAACTGGCTACATATCTGGACAGGAGCGAGCTGACCAGAATGACTGAACTTTGTATGCATATGATAACAAATAGGTGATTTTAGACCAAGAAAGTAGTCGTTGTTGACATGTCCAGTTTCCTTTAGTTGTTTCAAAGATTGCAGTTTGTAGTATCTTATCCCTCAAATGTGATGGTCCAATTGTTAGAGGGAAATGAGAGTATTTATATGAGCCTAGATAACTAGTTTACTTAGGTTGTAGGCCGACATACATTGTCAATATTAAAGAATGGGCAAGTACATGTAATATTCAATTAAATTTTATTTCTTGATCAAAACCAAGTCTTGTGATTGTTGACCAAAACTGTTGCTTGCACACATTGAGAAATCTAACTGTACTATATAAACATATATAAAAATACCTGGCTTTTGTACAGTCACTGCCTGACATTTTTCGTTGTGATCAAATACAAGTTATTTTTTATTTAAACTGAACAAAATTTATATCATTACAAAGAATAACAACAAGAACAATTGCAGAGTTGCGATCATTATTGTGACCATAATGCAGTGGAAAAAAGTGAAACCTGCTGCACTATGAACTACTGCTTGCACAACAATGTTTTCGACGACCCGTTATACGTTTGTTACATTTGGAGCAATTCTTCTCTGCAGTTTTTCTAACTTTTGAAGGTGGTCCAGTTGCTGAAGTTGACCTCTTTTGCCCCTGCTGCTGCAATTTTAACTGTTCAGGTCCTGGAAGTACAAATAAGTTTTAATTAGCAGCTGAAGCTATTGATTCGCTTTGTGTTGATCGATCCTGGAAAAGCCAGGAAGTGCAGGGGGTCTAGAAAGCCAAACCCTCTACAGGAAACCAGGAAGTACTAAACTGGGATTTCTGGAGGGTTTTCTATTGGAGTGGGCATTCCAGCCCAAACACCTGTCATGAAGCAGGGTATGTTATGGAACAACACATAATATAAAAACTGTAGATTATAATATCCTGAGAAGTAAGTTTTGGACATAATTCCCACTAGGGCTGTCAAGGTTTTTGATTTTTATGCAAATGCTGAGAAATATTATACCAGAGGGAAACAGCTCTGTTTGTAGCTGCTTTCTTGCTTGATGGCGCCTTACGGCTGTATCCTTGGATGCCCGCTCAGGTGGTAAAAGAATGTTCTTGATTCATACACACTGAGCCCCATGTGTTTACAAACAAGGAGTAATTTACTAATGGAGGCACCAGCCATTAAGACAGCAAAACTGAGAAGAACATTTCCAGCTGGATATCTCCCGAGTATAAATGGCTGACTCCTCCATTTGAAATTTTTCTTGCATGATGGACAGTGTTGGGTTACTGTCACCATGGTGCCGCAACTGTCCATTGACACCTTTGGATTGTTGGCTTTACAGATAAAACAGAAAAGGGAAAAAACTGTCATCAATGCACTGTAAAAGACAATAAATTTTGGTTCATCGTGACATGGGGTACCAGGTGTGACTCTGAAAAAAAAAACATTAAATATTAGTAAGAGCTTGATTTTTGTCTGAATAATTACATTAATACATTACTGGACTACATCTGTTATGTGGGGCTAAATTCGCAGCAGATAACAAGTAAATATATGGGTTTATTAGCGACTAAATACATACCCCTTATATAGTTTGCTGAGATTATACAAGAAAATGTAAAATAATAATAATAATAATAAATTTATATAGCGCACTTATATACAGTACTCTAAGGCGCTTTACAAAAACGTCATAAAAAATAAAACTAAACTAAAAGTAAAAATTAAAGAAGGCGATTCTGAATAAAAACAGTACAAAAATAATCGGAAGTACAGTGGTTACAGAAAGAAAAATTGGAAAGAGGAATCGGAGCTAATCAATTCCTACATACTTGATAGTATTTCTTGTCACAGGATTATCTTCCTCTTCGTCATTCCCATCGTTCACGTTCTCTGCTTGTTCTTCTAATAATTGCCATTCAGGATCGGCGTCTTTTTTGTCATCATCAGATGAGGATTCCTCACTTGGGAAGGCGAGGGGATCCTGGTCATTGCCCATTTCCTCGTCAGTAGGCTTATCATGTACTTCTTCGTCTTCTTCGTCTTCTTCGTCGGAGCTAAACGACATGGACTCTTTTTGTAGTTGCTTTTCAGTTAAAACGGAAAGAATTAAAAATATCAGGTACCTCGCCAACAGAGAAATAGCGCAATGTTTCAAATAGACTTTACCTTTAAGAGATCTTTATTTATCCTCTTGAGACGTGCAACTTCCATCTGTAACACGGCCCTTCTTTGCTTCACTTTTCGGCAAGAATCCTGTACCTGCCCCAAGCGTTTAACATGGGTTTGGCACATATCACAGGTAGTTGTGGTCGGTTCTGATGCAGATGGTGTTGAACAACAGTCTTTGGGTTCGATATCAGGGGGACAAATCACGTTTGCCTCTGGTAAAGGAACCGGTGTCAGTGGACGGACATCAACATCTAGATCGCGATCACATGGCGGTGGCAGCGAATCGGCTAAAACGTCAGAAGTGTGAGGAGCTCCTTTCGGTTCCTCGGGAGAAGTCATCAGCTGCTCAGAAGCATGTCGCATAATCTAAGTGTAACAATATAAATATAGATATCCAAATTAATCGTAAACCTACAAACTGCGTATTCATTCCTCGTCCAAACGCAAAGCGAACTTTCACACCTTTTGTAAGCACACACTTACCAGTCTTTGCTCACGCGAAGTCAAGGCATTTTCTTGCTGCTGTGCACAATCTTTGGTTGGCACAGAACCCTTCTTTAACCACCGCTTTGTTTGAAAGGAGGAATCTTTTCCGAGATTTAGATCGAGTCGCTGTTCAAAGTCCGACAATTCAAAATGCGCGGAACACAGTACTGATGTTTTCGATGGCTGCCACTTTGCCCGATGTCTTCGCACGAACCGAACCCATTTCTCGCGAGTTGCATCGTCAAGAGGAAACAGATGCATCGAAATGCCCGCTGTGCTGGAGTTATTCGTACAACTAACATTCCCGGGCAGACCAGCAACACAGTACTTGCCCAAAGACTTTTTTTTGGGCTTCTCAACATTTTCGCCGCACTCCATGCTCACTTGGGGTTTACTCTATACAACCAGTGACGTCACAAGACTGTTTTGGCCGCGCCAAGATGGCCGTCAATTTTAGGCTCGTCTAGCCGAGTTCAAAGGGCTAAAAGAAAGCTTTCCGCGCTCCGTTGGACCAAAAAAACTTCACAGCGATTGTAAGTGAGGTTCATATTTTATGATTATGCAAAAATCTC
Source organism: Astreopora myriophthalma (assembly GCA_014634185.1). Taxonomy (NCBI): domain Eukaryota; kingdom Metazoa; phylum Cnidaria; class Anthozoa; order Scleractinia; family Acroporidae; genus Astreopora; species Astreopora myriophthalma. The sequence goes on from BLFK01000908.1 coordinate 72,117, forward strand.
AGATACGAAAATTTCGTTTCATTGGCACTTTAAAACAAGGTTTCCGTAAAGACCAAGAGAACGATCAGACTGCACGGCTTCTTGTAGTCTTCGTGAAACAAGGATTGGGTTGCTTGCGATTCAAAGTTCTGTTCAGAATTAGAAGCAGAATAAGGCATTTCTGAGTTCAGTTCAGTCTCTTTTTTTAGAGCCATCTTTCTCATGACAATTAGTTTTAATTCGTATCAAAAACAGTATCTAACTGCAATCACAGAAATTTCGCACTTTGACTAGCTTTGAAAACGAGGACAAAGTGAACTGGGAAACAGCCTGTTGAGCCAAGACTGAATTTGCGAAAGTTCATTCTTGAATCTTCACATCGCTGATGTCAGGGACCAGAGTTAAAGAACAGTTTAATCGATGGATTGGATTTGTCACCAACAAGGAACTTGTACAAGATGGAAAGGAAACAAGAATACTTCAATACTGAAAATAATGGACGCGTGGTTTTCGACATTTCCAGAACCGACGGAGTTGTTGAAACGATTGGTAAGTAATTGGTATCGTGTCTGAAAAGTGATACTTGGTGTAAAGTAGTGTCTACATGTTATTCATAGATGGAATTGAACAACTTTTAGTTCTAGTATTTTCGCAAGAAATTTGACGCAGGTGTGTATAGCTTATGCGATACACCGGCTTTATTGCCTTGTGTCAGTAGGTCGTAACTCATAGCTCGTAACACAACTCTCATATCTCTTACGAGTTATCGTTCGAGTTATAAGGCCGTTAGATCGGTTTTCCCGCCAGGTAGTGTCACCTCAGCCAATCAAGACGCAACGTCTCGGCATTCGTCACGTATTGGTCTCACGTATGCATAAAATTGCACTTGATTTTTACGCGGGGAGTCACGCGGGGAATATGAAGCTAAAACAAACCTGGCCCCAGTTGTTCGAAGTCCACTAGATAAATCACTATCTACTGGATAACTCAACTGGTTTCGCTAGCAAATATCCTCTGGATAGTGATTTATCCGGTGGATAGTGTTATCCACCTTTTGAACAACCGAGGCGAGGTCTGAGGAAAGGATCACCCAAGATGGGGATACTAGTTGTTCAGTCCTTATTATGGACTCCTGCTTGTGTCTTGTGTTGTTTGCAGTTGGGGAGGAGGGGGTGGGGGGTTATTGCGGTGTCAGCAAAAGGATTATAAATCGAAGCGGTACCGAGAGTAAGTCGCACCCCGTTTTTCAGACAGTTGTTTGCGGGGTCGGGCTATCTTACGCTTCAGTGGAAAAAGGAATAAATAAGAAAAGCTGTTTGTTTTCCAGTGTTAAAATAAGCTTGCCTCGAACATTTTTAGAGCTGACAAATTTTCTGTTTACGGTTCTGATATTTCTCACAAACGGCGTTGTTGTTTTTAGAGGCAGCAGACAGTGAAACTAATTTTTGACAAGAAAATAACTAAAGGCAGACAACGTAGTCTACCAGGATGAAATTGGTTAGTCTGTGATCTCCAAACATGGCCGCCCTGGCGCTTCTTCGCACATTTACAACTTGTGCTATTGTTTAAAGAACTTTAAGGGGATGTCTTCTAAACGTCTAATATTTCAGACTTAAAATTGCATCAAAGTATCATGTCGAAAAAAATCGACGTTAATCTTCCCGTTTCGAAGAAGAAATCGTATGATTCTAAAAGAGCGGAATTGTGAACAGAGAGACTTGTAGCTCTTATTGCTGGCGAGCTATTTTGCAGTTATGTTAAAGATGGAATGCGATAGTCTTTCCACTGGTAATGATGGTCCAGGAAACTGGTTCGTCGAAGTAGTATTTGGTAGCTTTATAAGCACGATCCAAGGATTTCCTGAGGACGGAAGAAAATAAAAATTAAGGTCATGGTAAGCTCATGTTCCCAACAACATTCAGGTCTTTCTGCAAATTAAGTTCGGGAAAGCGTTGTACATGTATTTTGTATTTAATTTTGTTCACTAGGGATTAGGCTTAATTTGGAGTTCTTTCGTTTTGTATTTATTTCTTTTGTATTTCCGTTGCCTTCCTCCCTTACTTACAGAAAAGGCCAACACTGAGCTACTGTCTTGTTTATGCACATATCAATGTAAACCCGGCGGGAGCGGGGCATAGAGCAGGGCTTTGATGTTTCCAGTTTTTTGTTTGTTTGTTTGCTTGTTTGTTTTTTTGAAGGGGTGGGGGGGGGGCTGGGGAGGGATTCCCAACCCCTGGGTAGATCTATGAAGTCAAATATTTTACGTATTCCCCTCTCTCAAGCTGCTTGTTGTGATAACCAGTGTTGAGGCCTTCCAGGGAAGGCTCTGGTGTCGCTTTGTCGCTTGTTTTAGAGCAAGCCTGTCACCAGTTTTGTTACGGACAGTGTTGCTGTCATATTTCATTATTGTCGCTGTAACAAAATGTTGCTCTTTCTCTGTTCCTTTTGGCTGTTAGTGTTTTGGAAAAAGATTGTTGCCACATTTTGAAGTCATGTCGCCTGTCTGCAAAACCCCTTGGAAGGCATCAGTATTACTACTTCACAAATCTATGGTGAGAGGTCAAGGACATTTTACGTTGTTTCTAATTCCTAGGCAAATAAAAGTCAAAATGGCCCTACCCTTGGGGGAGCAAGGTTAATAAAAAGGCCTACCAATGGAAGAATATTGAGTGAATTGCCCACCCACCCCTTCCCCCAACTGCAGGCTTTCATTGTTAGGTTCATCATTAATTAGGGAAGTGTAGTTGCACCAGCTTGGACATTCATGCATGAATTGTTTTTTGTTTCTGTATTATCATAAATATTGCACACTGGAGGCTTTTGCAAGTGTCTTGTCTACTGTAAACAAAATTTACATAATTCTGCACAAAGCTGCTCACACTGTGAAGTTCTGCTTTTTTTAAAACTTAGCTTTACTGCCAGTGATGAAAAATGTTCTTGGTGTTACCTCAACCAATAAAACAAAAAGAGAAGTCAAAATAACTGACCAAGTAATCTTTTAATGCACATGTTAGTACATGTATCAAGCTTGTGAAGGCAAGTGGGTGCCAAATCCTGAGCAGTACATATCACTTCCAGAATGAGCATTTGCAAGTCGTTAGCAAAAAATAAAGCTGAAAGGATGAAAAGAAGCCAAAATAGATTTAAAAAATGCATTTTGCCCTCTCCTTTCATTCATTTGCCCTCATTTTTGGCTTACGACCTGCGACAATTCACTGCAGAGTTAAGGGCTGTTTATTTCTTGGAATTGCTCGCAATATTATTTGACAAAATAGAACCTTAAAACCTTATTATGGGTATTTAAAACTATAATAACACGGCTGTGAGCAAGAAAAGAATTTCAATCTTGTTTTTCCTATTTTTAGTCAAAGCCATTCAAGTTATATGTCAGAAGGTTGTGAAGTGGAATTTTTGTCCTCGAAAAATGAATCATCGATGCAAGGTACTCTTTATTTATTCCTTTCACTTTGGAAAGGAAAGTAAAGTTGTCTTGTGTTAGACGTGGTAAAAGGATTTGAGAGATATACTAGTAATGCCTAAGGGACTCTGATGAGTAAAGTATTGTAAGGTTGCATTATGTTGCTCTTGAAAGTCAAGGGCTTAGAATTCACAATGTGCAATGACAAAAGTAGTGTATTAGACTTCTAGTGACCCAAACCCTTTATAATTACATGAAGCTTGCACAAAATCAAATCAAAATAATTGGTTTCCCCTGCATTTGCTCCTTAATGATTGGCTTCATACATGCATTCACCACATCGTTTTACCATGAATTATTAGGATCTTTCCCTGACTTCAATGCAAGGAAAATCTCAACATTCTATGTTCAGGGAACAGAGGACAAGTGTTATTTCCCAAAAAGGTCACTTGCAACGCTTTAGGTCTGAGCACTTCATTCATTTTATATATTTTGCTGAGAAATACAGGCTTCTGTAAAGCTTCGACCCTTTTTGAAAGTCCTGCATCTCTCACATCTTTCTGCAATTTGTCTGGGATCAAACCTCAGCACTCACAACCAAGGGTTCCACTTTAGCCTTTGCTCATCATTGTCATCTGCTTTTCCATCACCATAGTGACATCTGAGACATCCGTGTGACCAGTTGGCTGACGCAGCCACCAAAAATTGCTAGAGCGGGCATCATCAAATTGTATCCTCCAAGCAGCCTCTCCTAGAATGTGTACTACTCTTAATCGTACTAGCACTCCAAGCACCCTCTGGGCTCAACATCAAAATAAAAACTAACTAACTACTCAGAGAAAAGACAAGAAGTATGTTTGGAAGCAAATATTTTCTTTAACTTCCTGTGAATGCAACACCATAATTTCTCCATTCATTCATTGGTGACATTTAGATTGGAGTATGACAACGATAATGAGTTCTCCATACTGAACAAGCACATCAGGTTTGGAGCTCAAACTTTGTCGTACTCATTGTGCTCAGAACGGAAAACTCATAGACGTACTAGCACTCCAATTTAAAGGTTGCAGTTGTCAGCTTTCAGTAGTGCTGGTGCTCCCTTGACTTCTGTTTGATGAATATCATGACTTTTGTAAGTAAATCTAAATTTGTTTTCCTGTTGTAGAGAGAAGTCTGCAGGATAAGATATGCAAATTATTTCTGTGATGGACGAAAGACTTGATAATAAATTAGCAGCCTATCAAATGTGAGTTAAGCACAATAAAGCTGCAACCTCAAACTTGTGTTCTCTCCCTTCCTCCCACTCTGAGAGACCACCCAAAATCTAGGTTGTTGTAAAAATGGCTGGGAGGCAGGGGCACTAGAGTTGTGAAATTGTTGCTGCAAAAAAGCTACCCACCCTCCTCATTATATTGTTGTAACCACGTAGTCATGTGACCAGCTACAACCAGGTCTTTTTCTTGATAATTTTTTTTTTTTTTTTTTTGGGGGGGGGGATAATGGGAAGAACCTGGGATCGAGTTTGATAAAGCTTCCTTGATATGTAAACTCGTTTGTTCCGTTTTATAATGATCTTTGAACTTTGCAGATGAGTTGGTGGTGTTTTGTCCCCTGACGTCAATCCAGGAGGATGTGTATTAGACTCTGCTACAGAACCCGGATGTGGAGTTGATCAGAAAAAAGCAAGTGTTGTTACATGTTGTTACAAGGCAAGTGTTGTTACATGGTAAGTACAATAGAATATGGAATATATTTAAATGTAAGCGTTCAAAAAGTGGAGCAACATTTGGATGTCCTTATGACATCATTATCGAATTGCAATACTCAGTCAATACTCAATCAAGAAATCGAAATGTCAATCAACCAACCGATCAATCAAACGATCGATCGATCACACAATCAAAGAAGCAATGAGTCTAACTATCAAACAATCAATCGGTCGGTCGATTGATGTATCGACAAATGATCGATCGATCGATCAATCAATCAATCAATCAGTCGGGCAAGCAAGACAAACTCTATCAAACAATCAATCGGGCGGTCGATTGATCTATCGACAAATGATCGATCGATCGATCAATCAATCAATCAGTCGGGCAAGCAAGACAAACTCTATCAAACAATCAATCGGTCGGTCGGTCTATCGATCTATCGACCGATGATCGATCGATCAATCAATCAGTCAATCAATCAGTCAATCAAGCAGTCAGTCAGTCAATGTCTTGTTCTTTCGTTCGGCGTTCGTACGTTCCTTCATTTTGTCATTTTGTTATCTATGGTAATGCAGTTGTTTTGCCGCGGTTAAGAACTCAGTGCTGGGAAAACAGGTCGATTAAAAGCGATCGCATTCAAATGGCGTACGGTTCAGAGTTACTTGTGAATTCAGTATCTTGTTTTACAAATAAGAGAAGTTAAAGTTTACGTTGCAACCAGGTGGAGAATCAGACATGGTTTGACGCTATTCTGGTTTGGAGTATCTTGTTTCATTTTCCGACCTTACAGCGAGATTTAATTTTCCAAAAGCTTACAAGTTTTAACGAAGTTGCAAAATAAACTTTAAAACGCAAGTCTTCGACAAAACGCGGTTAAGCTGAGGTATATGTTGATTCGAGATTGCTTTTTGAGACTTCTGAACTCAAGTACTTTGTCCATTGATAAACGACACACTCTGGTGCTTTACATATCCCTTAACTACTGTAAGAGTTGGCAAATTCCGGGACAAAAGAGCGGACATTCTCTCCATTTTCCTGTTTGTTGGTCAAGTGAATAACCTTAATTTGCCAGCGGTTTCTTGTTTTTATTGAGTTTTGCAGCTGTTCATTGGTTTTTCAAAACGAAATTATTGCTGTTTGACCCGTTAATTTAAGTGACTTCTTACTTTGCCTGCATTGTCGCTGATGTATTGAAAAGGCTAAATTGTTTGGTGACCTTTTCCCTGGTATTACGTACATCAATTACTCTATCAGTGTTCATGCTGTACCATAGCACTTCAGTTTACCCAGTGTATGGTAGCCTTGCTCGAAGGAGCCCCGGATATCCCCAAACCTGAGCTGTTTGACTGGAAGACGTGTCTTGTCGGTGAGAAGACCGCTGTCTTCACGCCATACAAAGTCATTCTTATCACAGTTACAACCATAACTGGGGTTTGCACATGAGTTGGTCATCCCGCATGCGCACTTAGCATTGACAGATGCTCCGCCCCAGTACGTCATCTTGGCGGAATCGCGAGACACCCACCATCCGTATGGATTGTTATTGTGGAGCAAAACGGAGTGGTAACACTCATACTTAATGAACTGATCACAGTGTGAAGAGACTCTAGTGAGACTCGCCAATTGAGACAAACGTGCTCCTGTGTAATGAATATCACGTGAGTAGCTACCTTGAGCACCGTAAGTATGGCCATTATACACATGGGTTCTGCTTTCACTGTCGTGACTTATGACTGTCACGCCAACACCATTCTTGTCTGTCATGTCACAGTACACTGTAAATGGTGCCAGACCACCAGCGCCATCAGGATCAATGATGTAACTTCCACTCGAACTGGTGTATTTTCTTATCACCGAACAGGATTTAGCGTATGAAGGATTTAGTTTGACTGTTGCTGTTATTGATGTCAGTGCATTAGAGGCTCTGCAGGTGTAAGATCCTTCGTGAGATTTCTTGACGTTTTGAAGAACTAGTGTTCCATTCAGTAGTACGTTAGAGTCGACAGGCAGTGAAGGCTTGCTGTCCTTTAACCAGGTAATGGTGGGCCTTAGGTCGCTCTCGGCCGAACATGGCAGATGGACACTGACGTCAATCACTGGAGTTACCTCTTGAGAAGGAAGGACTTTAAACCGCAAACGAGAAAATATCATTAGTCTAGTTAATGCTGTTGTTGATCCCAGAATATTCTTAGTCTTACAAATGTATGTTCCCCTGTCTTTCCCTCGTAAATTATAGATTGTTAAGGTTCCTTTCTTTTCTTGCGTTCTTCCTTTTGGCAAACCACCAATTGCCTTGGACCACTCGACACTTGGTTGTGGCTGACCAGTAGTATTGCAGGCGATGGTGACATTTTGCCCCTCCTCTGCCATCAGTGCTTTGGGCGCGAACAGAATCTGAGGGGCAACTGTGATAAAGTAATGATTGTGCTGTGACATTAATGCAGCGCTTGTTATGATGCTTGTTTCACAAGTTTTTTCGTCATCTACGTAGTTATGTATTTAATTGGATTTACAGATCTGACACTACTGTTGTTACTGCCATGGATTTGTTAAATTCCTAGTGGTTATTTAATGTTCATCCGAATCAGGTTAAGTATTGTGAGACGCGACCCGCGGTTTTCTTGTACTTAGCCGTGAAGACTTGAGGGTCGACCATTTTGATATGTTAAAGCGAAAAATAATGCGACTGGGAGATATTGTAGTTTTAAGGGACTCCCGTACGATTAACACACTAGTAGAAACTCACGAGTGCAATCACCGTGGGAAAGTTTTTGGATTCACTTTAGTCGCTTAAGCTATCGTTCTTGCGTGGCAGCTATTGGCATTGGAAACCTAAATGCGAGAAAATCTATCAGGCAGCAAAGTTAGGGAAGCAAGTGCGTGTTTGACGAAAATGGCTGAGATAGGAAAAAAGTCTACTGAGCAACTTACAGTGAACAGTTAATGCAGCTGTAGCATTGTCACTTCCCAACAAGTTTTCAGCTCTGCAGCTATAAACTCCTTGGTCTCCACGTCTAACGTTCCTCACAGTCAGAGCGCCACTGGGTTCAATCACGTGACGTCCAGCTGGAAGTAACGAATTCAACTTAGACCACGTGACTTTCGGTGTTGGATTCCCATCTGCTGTACATTTTAAGATGGCTGTTTGACTTTCATTTACTGTCGTTGCAACAGGAGGCTGCAGCAGGGAAGGAGCCGAGATGGATTTGCCCGGTTCACCTTTGGCACCTCTTGCTCCTGGTGGGCCTTGAGGTCCCGCGGGACCAGGGTCACCTGACACTCCATCATCTCCTTTTATGCCGATTAGTCCTTGCGGTCCTATTGGCCCGTGCTTACCAGGTGGTCCCTCTGGCCCATGTCTCCCCGGGGGGCCTGGTCTCCCTCGGGTTCCCGGTTTCCCTCGTTTCCCTGTGTTACCTTTTGGCCCTGAGCTGCAGAGAGTTTCATCTTTTGCACAAATTTGGTTTTGCAGCGTTTGAAGCTCTTGTTTGATGAGCAGTTTGATATCGGAGGTTTTTTTCACAGATTTCTGTTGCGAATGATCGGGTGCCGATCGTTTTTGTCTGGACCCTGTGGCTGATTGGTAACCTTGGAGATTAGCTGTGGCATCAAAAAGAGTATTTCAACATTTTATGCAAAAACAGCAACACAGAATAGAATTAAAGTGGAAAAGGGTAATTCAAACCGTAGCAGGGTTCAAGTTACGTCTTGGCTTAGAGCGACGAGTTTTGTAGCTTTCATTTAATTTTATAGTAGAGTACTGTAGAAGTGGTGAAGGATACAGCAAACATATGAGTTGAACTGTGTTCGGAAGTGCATCTGAAATGCAAGCTAGAAGGAAGATCGTTCAACTTACTGGAAACATGTACAACTGTAATACAATTTACCCCTTGTCTCCAGCCAGTGACCCTCCGCCGCATAGCTGCCTGCTGTATCATCTTTCCATGCTCTGTAATTCTTCTGTACTTTTCGAAGTATTTTCGTCTCAAGTTGATCACAGGATGTTATTGAGTGTGATATTAGTCGATGATGTTCTTGTATTTTGAGTTCCACATGAATAAGTGCGATACAACACGCAACAGACAACAGGAAACTGGGTGAGGAGCACAAGCTGCCCATTCGGTTTGTTGGTTTGTCTTCTTGATGTTTCATGGTTTTAGCTACTGCGGCTTGTGCTAACTTTTTAAGCGAACTGTTTGTGGAGGTCATATTCTCGCTGCTTACAGATCAGTAGTCTGCTGTTAGATTGGTGTAAACACCATGTCAATGAACTTGCTAATGCTTAAATGCTTGGAGATGAAACTCTATATCAAGTCTTGTGCAGACGTGTTTTTCAGATTGTGTGTCACGGATTCAGTATCACAGGAAGTGTATCATTTTACTCGCTTTGCCAGCGAGTCATCTCTCTCTTTTGGGGGGGGGGGGGAGTTTTTCCAGTTTTTCCTTCCCTTGGAAAAGCTTTCTCGCAGACTATACTCGTGTAAAAGGAAGTAACAGTGGGGAAACAATCTTGTTTTCGCTTGCGACACTTGTAAAAGCAGATTCCTTGGACCATGCTTTTGGTGTTTCTTTAAGTCACGGTCTTGATTCTAGAAGCACATATCCGATTGTTACTCGAAAAAGGAGTTGATGACTTGTGCTCTTATTTTGCATAGTTGGTTGATATGTAGATATTACTAACCTGAGGTTGATAAAGTCACTTTATGATTTCAAGATTAATTAGGGCTTGATTCGAACGCATCTACCTGTATTTGACTTTATGGTGCGAGAATAATCAAGTGTTTGTTCTTGGTTGTCTTTATTTCGCGCCGAAGATCGAGGAGGTTAGCTGTAGCGCCGTATAAATGGACGTAAAAATCTGTTGTGTTCTGGTGTTATTTGTAAGTTGTTAATTGTACATTTATTCATAAAAGTAGTATAAGTTCCAGATCTATGTGTAATTGTTAGTCTTTCCAGTTGAAGCAAGTTGATGCGTCGTTTTTGCGAGCAGAATAACATCGCACTCGATGAAATTTTAGAATTTTATACCAGTTTTGTAAGTATTCGTCTTGTTCGTTTGTACATCTTCACCGTTGTATTTCCTGTAAACTTCACTTTGTAACTTTGTAAATTTCGTTTACCCTTTCAGTGGAATTGTACACTGATCTAAACAACAACAAATTCAAGCTGTGGCATCTCGTCTTCTTATATTTAATTGCGGCAGCTGTGGGCATGCACATTAGCCATTAAACTAGCGTCGTGTTATTCTCTTGTAGCTAATTGTAATACTTATGTTAGATATTCTTTTTTGTTTTTTTCTTTTTTGCTGATCCGTGCAACAATTCGTAACAGTCACTTAGGAGGTTTTTGCCTGGAGCCGTTCAGTTGTAAATGGTTGGAACCGAGGAGTCACGCGATAATCTGATAATTAGCATCGTCCGGATGAGTGTAGTCTACCCCAGAAATCCCAGAATCTCCAAACATGTGAAAATATAGTTCCACTCAATCATTGCCACGAAGAGGTTTTTGATAAGCGAGGAACGTAGGAGTACCACACATGGTCCATCCCAAACGAGCTTCTAAAATCCCAAGGGAATAACCTAATAGATAATTTAATAGATAATTGCTGAGGCAGTCGGCGTTATGAGATATATTGCAGCCAGCTTCGGGCGTAAATTAAATAACCCGTGCCGGATATTGCGTGTTTTTCGAATACCTCCCCACTGTTTTTGTCTTGCTCCTACATTTTTCAGCCATCATTTACGCTTATTAGTCTTGAATTTCAATCGCAAACGAAGGCCTTTGATTCTGAATTGAAATGTTTGTATGTGAAGAAGACTTCCAGTATGTCAATAGGTGGTTTTCAACCAATCTCTAAGGGCAGGGATCACAACAGTGAAATGTACAACTACTGGTGGACAAGAGAGGATAATGGAACAGAGAGGGAGTCTTATGGCGTTTGCTGGGATATGTGAATTTCACTAAAGTTATTTATGGACACCGGAAGTCGGTTTACAGAGAAGTCCGCAAACCTTAATTCTGACTTATTTAAACTTGTAAAATCTTTAAGCGGTGCAAATTTATACTTATTCCAGCAAAAATGTGGCATATGACCCAAAACATCCCTCATTAAAGGCACGAAACTCATAAATAGGTGTTTGTGGACGTCTCGGGAAACAGACTTCCGTCACTAAATATAACTTTACTGAAACTCAAATATCCCAAACGTTAGACTGGGTGTTTCCCTCTCTGTCCCATTATCCTCTTTTGTGGTGGACGAACAAAGAAAGCTAATGAGAGATCTATTGTTTTCGTCCGCCAACATGGCGGCTATGACCTTACGTGAAAACCACCTATCAGTTAGCACCTTTTTTATGAAGTTATTTTCAAAGTGCTTGGACGAAATTTTCAGTTTGGTTTACATTTACAACGATCGGAACACCGTGTAAATGATATTTCAAGCTTTGCGCATTTTTAAACGCGGCGAAACAGGTGCTACGCAACAATGCCTTCAGGCTTAGCTGTCTCAAGCGCAGCCCAGGGATTGTGCTGGAGGCACGCACATAGCTTCGTGTAGGTATCCTTTATTCACCTCGTATTTAGAGTGGCAAACAGGGCTTATTTCCTTGAGCGAACTTAACAAACAACATCGCAGCTTATGACATTAGGATGCGGCGAACCTCGTTCCCGGGCTCTCTCTCTTTTTTCGGTCTCAGTGGTGAGGGCGCTGGATTTACATGCGGTTGCTCCAATTTCAGGCCCTGCTCTAATCACCATATTGATTGAATTTGGCTTCGGTTGTCCCAAATGCCACTCCACCACGCTTTGTGAATAGCCACGTGGTTTCCTCCTTCGAGCTGGCTTTTTAACGTTGTCGGTTCTGTTTATTTGAATTGTTACTTTCTTTACACGGCCCCACAAGCTTGAAACGTTAAATATCACCGCGTGCATAAATAAAGGTTCCTTCCTTTATTTAAGATTCCTTGTGAGAAGAAGAAGTTACGTCATTCAGAGATGGGTTCCTACAGCGTTCTTGTGAGGAGCTCAGCTTTTACTTTCCTTTTCTCAGTACTCTTGAGCTTGTGTCTCCATCAGAGATCAAGACTAACGCCGGCTAATTAGCCACAGGACCCAGTAAAATTCAGCACTGGCTCGAAGTGTTTGTTCTGTCACGAGCCGTTATGTCCAGTTAATGATCTAACGCTGTGACGTACTGGGCTTAGAGTTACTCGAAGCCGCAGGGTTAGCGCTAAGCCTGGGTTAAGTGCAGTTAAAACCTTTAGGTTGTCGTGGTTTTTATCACAGTACTAGCAGCACTACCTGTGCTTTGAACAACTCGGCCCTGGAATTTTTATCGAGAAACGGAACTGAATTAATTCAAAATAATGAGGGGTAGCCGGGATAAAAAGGTTGTCTCCAACCCAGTCTATGGCGATTGCAAACCAGACGTAATACCGCTCTAAATGGATTCACTTGTCAAAGTTGATTCTTAAAAGGTGAATTTAAATTCAAGAGCGCTTTCTGACAGGTCATTTGTTGTGAGCAGGTGAATGCCTCGAAGCCTTTTTGGACTCGGTATCGCACCAGCAACTGATAAGTCGATTTTGCAATTGGAATTGTTACAAGCGTCATAAATAACAGGTCTGTTCTTTTCGTGTTAGCTAAAGGAATAATAACATTTCTCTTAAACTCGTCGGCTTCTTGGCTTCTTAAATGGCCAGGCCAGCTCCATTGAATAAGAAATTATTGCTTATGTCGGCTTGAGGCGGATTGGATTAAGCTGGAACTATTATACCACGTTGTGAACGTTGGAATCGTTTTTTTTCTCGCGTTGTTGGTGAGGTAAGGTGCTGTATTTTTTATTTGCATCTTCTGTGAAGAAAATCCTGCCCTTGTTGACGTTGTCGTTAATTACTTTATCATCATTTTAGCCTTGTGTGTGTAAATTGAAACATGGATGAAATGTAAAACAACCTATTGCTTCCTGAGAAAGCGAATCGCCATGAAATGTCAAAGTCCTTGCCAAACGGTCATTTACACATCTCTGTTTTAAATTTGAACATTTCACCGGTCGTAAATGAAATTCAATTGATTACTTAAACCACCTTTCCGAAAAATGTCGTGTTTTCGCATGTTCGGGCTGGACGTTTTTCAAAAGATCTTTTCCTCAACGGTTAAGGAGCCAGTCTTTGAAAATCACCAGTCTACATAGGTCAATAAGAATTCAGTCGTTTGAACTCATTTATATTTTTTTTCAAGTACAGCAGACACTTCCGTCGCGTCTTGTTACCGAAATGTTCACCTTTCCTCACACTGAATTTAAATGACAGGTCTGCAATTAACTTCATGAATATATTTTTTTGAATAGTTCACCGGAGAGATACAGCGATATTTTGTCTGTGTCCTTTTTTCCCGTCTCACAAACTGCAAACTGCGCAATACAACATCTTAACTGAATTAATACTTTTCACAAACATTTAAATTGTGGTTGTCATTTTTACTCTTGTGACGGATTCGTGTCACACATGTAACTGCAAACTCAGCAAGAAAAAGGATTTTGTTTTTATTGTTGTGCTCTTCAATTGGTCCAACTCAAAACGTCCCACGAAGAACTTTTTCAAGACCTTTAGGAAATGCAGGCGGTCCTCCTAATTTATCGTCTTTAAACTTTACCGCTACAAAATTAAAGGGCAAAATATGTTTTCAGCTTTTAACATTCAATTGTTGGCCCAAATTCCGAAAAAAAAAATTGGCGAGAGCTGAGTTCAGTGTCGTTTCGCGCAAATAGGTAGCCAAATGGTTCAAGTAATTTTGTAGACTTTTCCATGAAAAAGTGTCACGTTAATTACTTCTTCCTTTAGTTGTATCGATAGAAAATTGGAATTGAATTTCCGTTTGCCAAATTATGAACAAAGCAATCCGCAGACCTATTGCTCGCGTAAAGTCGCGTAAAGTAAATTTTGTTTGTACAAGGTTTGATGTTTTGCAGTAAGCTTAAGGCTTGTTTGGGGAATCTATAGGAAACAAACACTTCAGAGAAACACAATAGGACCAATAGTGTTGGTGGAAACGAGGAGGATTTGAATCGAGCGCATCAGAACGTGAATTTCATCGCGCGATAATGACCTGCTTTTGCTTTCCTTTTTATATTCACGACTCTATTTACAAGCGCCTCTTAGGTCTTCTTGTAAACTTCCGAGCATCTAGATTTTGCTCAGGAAATCGTCGCCCCATGCCGACTATGCTTCGCTTCTCCGAGGGAAGTTGTCATTAAATGACAAGAATAATTTCAGATTGTCTTTGCAAATCATAATGGAAGAGGTTTTTAAGGCGCAGCTACTAAGCTAACCTTTATTTTTTCAAATCGACGTTTCTCGCAGGCTACGTGCATATGCCATGCAGTTGTTTTCAACGTCTTATTTCTTTGGATCGGGTTAGGATGCACGTCTTGTGTGATAGTCTAATCGGCGCGGGTGAATTGGCGCTGGTCCAGAGAAGAAACCTGACCCTAACCCGCGACAATTTACCTGCGCCGATTAGAACATCTCGTCTTGTGTTTGTTGTTAAGGTCCATCGTTCATTTTCGTCTACAAGGAAGCCGACTGACAGTTTTTGCACGGGTTTCCCTTATATTTTACAGATTGGGCCTATATAGCCCCGGCTAAACCATCAAACATTTTCCGGCGTCCAACATCGTGCGGTCAAACAATTCTTCGCAACACATTGTAAAACTGGATGAAATTGTTTGACCTAGATCAAAAAACTGGGGCGGCTTGTTTCGCGGAAGTCCCGAGAACTTTCCGAAAAGTTATTAGTAAAACAACGAATCGCTTTTTCTCGGGGGCCGTTCCATTAACATGTTGTTCACAGGAAAGGAAAAAGGAATGGTAAGCTTTCATGATTAGAAACGTCTTCGTTTTTTAAGATACACAGGGAATTATGGCACCCGAAAAGGGCCCAAAATGTTTCGGTTCCTTTGAGAAACACACGTCTGGGCCCCATTTCTCGATAGTCCCGAAAAGCAATTTGTAAAACTGCTATCGGCTTTTCCCGAAAATCTGGTCTTCTAAGATGCTTTAAATATAAGAAAGAGAAACGTAATTGCAAAGTTTCAGGGCTGAAAACGTCTTGCGTTTCAAGATACAGAGGGAATTATGACAACCGAAATACGCCCGAAAAGTTTCGGGCCTTTCGAGAAACGGGCCCCTGCAGTTCAGGCAAACGACTGACAGAGCACTATGGTTTTCCTAATTTCCCGCGTAGTTTTGATTTCCTGCGGTAACTTCTCGTAATATTCTCGAACGTTTACCGCATGAAATTCAGTCAGCTCTGGCGACAAATTAATCATCGCTCTATGACTTTAACAGTGATATCGTCAGCCAATACAATGCAGATTGAGCGCAGCGGTGTGAACGGCTAGGTTCCTTTCAACGTTCCTGCGGCTCAGTGTCGGTGTTAACTATCTGTAACTGAACGAAAGGTCGAGAAAACACACCTGAACAAGTTGCCCGCCGGCACTTCAATAGACCTCAGTAATCATTCCACCGGCTTTCAATCTCTTGACTGTGCATGGCCAATACTCTTACGTACAATATCAACCCGGATGATACACAATTTGACGTCTTACCGCGGGTGCACCACAGTCGCAAGGAAATAGATCTTTTCAAGCCTCGTTTTGAAACAGTCCGAAAGCAATTTTGAAATGGCCATTCGATTGTAGAAAACCAATCACTGATATTAAAAACAAGTATAGGAAATTTTGTTTTGATCTTCAATTGACCTCTCATTGCTCCAGGAGACGAAATAATCGCGAACAGCATAGAAATTAATATTTTGGGTTTGCAGAAGACTCAGCGTGCAGTATTTTCCGGTAAATAGCCCGCTGGTTGTTGTCTTCGATAAAATTTACCTTAAACATTTCCATAAATTTGCTTGAAATAGGTCTCTCATTCCTTGGAGTATTATTGGTGAGTGAGTTCTGACGGTTCAATTTTATATACTTGAGTTGATTCAATTCCATTGTTGTTAAGTGGCAGAATAAGATAAATTGTACACGTTGTCAAGGGAAGAGATGTTTTCACTCTTCAGTTTTGTCGTTTTGAAGATCATTCTCCCACTAAGCTTCTCAAGAAAGATAAGATCTCGCTTAATGAAGCCGCATATATGTATATCTGATGTTTTGCCTCCTCAATTATTAAAATTTTCGCAGCTATTTAACTTTCGTTTTACCTGCTTTTGTAGGCAGATGACAATTAATCCGAAAAATGTTTAGCCAATCTGTACAAAATACTGTTTTCAAAGATCCATACTGGTAAAAAGAAAAGAGCTGTGTGTGAGGAATAAGTTTTTCCGCGCTTTTAGCTTTCGTTTGTTTTATAACAGTTTTTTTTTCTTGCGAATCGTGGTTTTTGAAGTGCGTGTCAGTTTACTTAAAGGTAAGTGTATTATTTATCTCGTTTTGTCCCCAAAGCTGTACCTGTTTGAAACCAGCGGATACAAGAATGCTCGTTATAGCCAAGCTGCTACGCGGCATGCAAGGCGAGCAGAATTAGCAGATGTTTTGGCCGGCGAATCTCGTCAAACTAACTCGGAGCGCTTGATATCGAGTTTGTGTGTCAGAAGCGGCGGATAGATTAAATGTCCCCCTCATTTCACTTGTTCGCTGACAAGAAGGAGATGGCACGGCAAATGTCTGTTTACACGATTCCCTTTACATTTGTCAAAAATATGTAACCGAAAGGGAAGGAAGGCTCTTAGTGAAACTTACACTTAGAATTGTCGTTTATTCTCTTCGCACAATTACGAGAAAAGTAGCTGTTGTTTTCGTTGTCTAGGTTTGAACGCCTACGTATGTTGCATGTGGGCGGAGGTTTATTTCTTTATATATTTTCGAGTAGCTTACGGTATATATAACTATTTTGAGTAAGGCGAAAAGAATTTACTAAGCTGGATTATTATATGGGTGAATGAATTCCGAAAATGAACTTCTTTTAAACAAATGCCGGGAACAGCACCTGCTTGAGTTTATTTTTTTATTTCTAGATTATGCATTTTCTTTCTAACTCAATATTTACATGAGCAGCGGACTTGGCATTACAGATGCAAAAAACAATCTTGATGAATTACTTAATTTCTTAAAATTTAAAAAAAGGTCAGCTGGGTGAACTGAGTGTATTACTGAATAAATTTTTTCTGATTTTCTGTGTTTGTAGAAGATATGTTAATTAACAAAATCAGTTAATTTGCACAAACAGCTTAAGTTTTATTAAAGGTTTTGAATCAGGCTTACCTCGTGAAATGTTTCAGAATTGATTTAATTTCACGTACCTCGGGTGCCAGAGGAATTTTTTTTGCAAGCTCCGACAGAGAACGCCGCGCTGGTATTTTTTTTGGTCGGCGCGTCGCTCGCTCACCAGCTCGGCATTCTCTCTCGAACCTTGAAAACAAAATTCCTCTGGAACCCAGTCAACCAGTGTCAATTTTTTGCAAGTGCATTCGCAACGCAAGAGCCAGTTGCATTAGTTCATTGTGATTTATCTTCAAAAATCTCCTTTACAATAACTGCGAGAATGCTTCCTTTCGACATCTCAGTCATAGCAGGGGTTTCAATAGAAGCCGGTTACCGGCGGTAACCGCCGCCTACTTTTCCTCTCACCGCCGGCTAGTTTGTCTGGATTTTCACTAAAAATCCTATCATAAACTTGTCAAACTGCCGCCTACAATGTGCTATCATGGACGGCTATTTCAGAAGTTATTGAAACCCCTGCATAGTATGCAGGACGTTTCTTACCTTAACCTGGTCAATGACCTAGCTTCACGAATTTCCTTTGGATCGATGGTAGAGCATCCGAACTTGTAATCGGGATCGACGGGTCATAGGTTCGACTCCTGTCCGAGTGGGCCCGACTCGCCATCGGATAACTACATCATTTCCTTCGTTTACTGGGCTTTAAAAGTCCCCATCTCCATTATGATAATTAGAAAAATTTTGTTTGATGCCCGCGTGTTTCATCGAATATTGAGACTACAGTCGCTCATGGCCCAAACATGAAATTTGTCAGCTCTTCAAGACCGCTGTGTGGGCAATTTTGCAACTTCTGAAAACACATGTGATACTAAGCCTCCATTTTAATCCCATTGCGATTACCTATACTAATTTTCCCTCTAAACTGTTAAATAGCTTACAATTTATGATTCTATTGGGTCTAACGAATGGCTAACGCTGAAAACGCCAACCCTTAAATCTTCTCGCGGTGGTTAATTTACGTTCGTTAAGTTCTTCGCTGGACTCGTGTACAAGGAGGAAACGTCAAGTCAACAGAATCAAAACTCTGCCAGAAATCGCGGGGAATTAAAGCCGAGAACGTAAAGCGGAGTAACTTGATTACGTTTTGGTCGAGAAGCAAAAAGTTTGCGAAAGATCGTGTTCTGTCGAGATTGTGGACTGAAATGAATACTTATAATAACGGATTGTCTTCAACTAACAGTCGAGTGTAAGTTCAAGATTGCGTTGGTTTCACATTGTCACGCTTTCGGTGATTGGCCGAAAAATCTGGCTAAACCTCCTCGCCCAGTCAAAAGCAAAATCAAAATCAAGTGGCGAGCGTGTCTTTTTCACATCCGTTTTCCCGGGCTTAGCGCCGGCTGCACGTATTTGCTTCGATTTCTGATTGGTTCATTTGCTTGCTTGGGTCTGTTTTTATTGGCTTATTAGTTGCTTAGGGTTTTGTCTAGTTTAACACTAAATTGATTCTCGGGTGGTCGGCTGATTGCTAGAGCATTTAACGAGAAATATTAAAAGTAACGTTATTCGACGTTTCGATGTATCCAACATCATTATCAAGAATGAAAATTCGTGTTTGATAATGATATTGGATACATGGAAACGTCGAAGAACGCTACTTTAAACATTCTTCAATTGATTCTGTTACGTTTTACAGTGGCTTGAAGTCAATAAAACAAGGCTCCGCTTTCTTGAGGTGGCTGAACACAGTTTTTAAGTGCTTATCCTTCCCCTACTCCAACATTTAGGCTGTTTTTGCCTGAAAGCTCAAGCGTGGTCACAAACAAGCGCTACCACAAAGGTTTATATTTTTGACAGTTTGATGCTCTGCGGGCTGTTGCCACGGTAACGCATATATATTTAACAACTAGAAATAGTGTTCACTAGAGCTGCCCCCGCTTTTGATAACCTGTTTATGGGATGTGTATTTAATATAAATACTGTGCATAAGACCGTTGAAAAATTAACGTTTCAAGCATTTTATTGAAGTTCACAATTATCTGTAAATTTGTTAAAGAAGGAGTAATAAAGTCCACTGAATCTTTCAAGAGACGCGCACCAATTTTATCAAGGCCAACCGCCTTATTAGTTTTCAAAACTCTAATGGATCTTGAAACAAAATCTCCA